>OZ022512.1:33422759-33499813 GCA_963989385.1 Ctena decussata | reverse complement strand
AATCGCCTCAGCAAGGCGATTCTAATGAGATATCACAGCATATATTTCATGGCAAAATAAAGACATTATCAAAACAAATAGATCCCTAATTATGTCATATATTTTCAAGTCCCACTCCCCACGACCCCCTTTCCAAATACATCTCGGTACCTTCCAGCCCAGGAGTGGCTGTAGTGTAGTGGATGACACTCCGGACTACCAATCCAGGGGTCGCAAGATCAAACTCGCTTCTCCAGTCTTTCGGATGAGACTTTAAACCGAGGTCCTGTCTCCATATGACCTCGTTGTTGGTGGGACGTTAAACCCGAGTTCACTCACTCACCTTCCAGCCTCACCAGTTATCCTCAGCCCCACCAGTATATGGTGATCTGGATCCAAGCCTGGCTCTTGTCAAGATTTCATTCATGCAGTCTTCATTTATTGCAAGCAGATAGTAAAAATTACAAGTAATGGGACAGGCTTAAGCAAACAATGATGATCAGGGTCTACAGTGTTTGCCATGCATCTCTTTGCAGCATTACTGCATTTTAACACCAACCTGTTTATTTTCAGGACAATTTATTAACTTAGATGTTTCAAGTTTTAGTTGATGCCTATTGAGACAGGAGGTGAAAAATGCTTAATTGCTTCCTTGGTTTAAACAATATTTATTTAAAAAGAAATAGTACAATGCATACATGTATATAAAAACAGTAGACATATAACTAAGCGAAGAAAAGCATACATGCATACTTTGTTGTATAAAACACTGATGACTAAACATGGATCTGAACGGAAGCCTTCGGCTTATAGAGTTCATTTCCATGATGATAAATAAACACAGCAGCACAAATTTAAACATGGCATCACATTTTGAATTCATATAGTTCAAATCGGACATTTTTTATCTAAGAAATACGTATCAAGAAGTCAAAAATAAAAGTGTGTAAGCAGTGGAGGGCATAAACCAGTTTGGACCTTATAGACCAGATTGACGGTTACATTAGGATTCTAATTAAACTTGAGTATATTGCTTCCTTATAAAGAGTATCTTGCATATCTAATATTCACCATTTTTCTGTATTTCAGAGGGTATAGCAAAAGCATTACCAGAATATCAGAGATGAGAACGGCTCAAAATTAATTAGGAACTGCTGTAATTGACAGACAAGCATTTTTACCAAGGGAGGTGATTCCTGTCCAAGAATGATAGTGACATTCATAATTACCTCCCCTGTAATATTGCATACTGTGTTAATCTCCATGGCCAGGATAAGTGTTTGAATACAATTGCTTTAAATGTCACTATTGTATGTAAGGCTCACTCAGAGCTCTAGATAAGAGGGAGTATTTGATGATAATTAGGGATAATTTTTGTTATATCTGGATAAAAACATATATTGTGACCCCACATCTGAACCGTCTCGACGAGACGGTTCAGATGAAGGGTCACAACATATGGTTTCAATGAGAAATGAAAAAAATTATCCCTCAATTATCATCAAATACCTCTCTTATCTAGAGCTCTGTCACTGAAGAAAGATGTTTGTAATTACCATATACAAGAAACATCTTGTGAAGATATGAAGATGTTAAGGAATGGTTGCAACATATGAAAATCCAGAACAGCTACAGCTGACCTTGACCTCATATATATGTGGGTCAAGGTCAAATACATATATGTGCTTGTTGCAACATATGAAAATCCAGATTCAACTTGAGGTTCGACTAGGATCATGGACACTCAGATAGCTTTGAAGTTTTTTTCTGAAGGAAAATAAATCTTTGGGGTCAGTTGTGCTGCAGGATAACTTGCCATTTGCAGAATTCTGAACTTGTAGAAATCTCAGAAAAAATTCAGCTTTTTCTTTCTATTTTTTTTTTATTCTTTAAACACAGTTGCAGAGCCCCAGATCAGGTGGAGTTTTGAGGATAAGAGATATTTTTTTTTTATTTCTCATCAAAGACATACGTTGTGACACCTCATTAAAACCATCTCAGTGAGATGTTTCTGATGAAGGGTCATTAGAACCATCTCACTTAGATGGTTCTAAAGAGGTGTAGTAACATATGTTTTTATGCATGGAAAATTACCCGTTATCCCATTAACCCTTCTTATCTGGAGTACTGACTGTTGTTTTGGTATCTTATTGGATTGCCTTGGGAATTCTACATCTTATATATACACAGCTGACATATTCAGCTCCCATAAAGTACTGGAATATAATCAAGTTTAAAGGCATGAGTGTTTATATCTGTGTTCTAGATTGAAGGCCGGGCCGCGTAGCGCAGCCGGTAGGGCTTCTGACTCAAGAGCCAGAGGTCCCAGGTTCGATACCCTGTCTGGCCACATACTCCATCCGCTGTTTCAAGAAGGGCAGTTTTCAGCTGCTGGCGAAAGTATGTGCACTTAGTAATGGTTAACCACTTGGGAGGTCTAAGCCTGCCCAGGAATAGTATGGTTAGATTAATGTACCGACATGACCATAGCTGTTTACCGTGGAGGTAAAACAACAAATCAACAACAACAAATCTAGATTGAAGTATTTGGTGATAATTAGGGATAACTTTACATAAATCACCAAGATTACATATCTAATGATGAAAAGTAACAGAATAATAATAAAGCTAAGCAACCAGAAATGAAAATTGTTAAATTTGCAAACAGCATAATGAGCCGCCTCATCTGGATCTACACTATTTGCCATCTGTTCTTAGAATTCTTATTTTGATAGAGCTTGGATGTAACATTATTATGAAATTTTGCAGATGTAAATTTTGTAGTCTGCTGTTTGGCACTTTAAGGGTTATGAACCTCAGTGTATACATTGTTATGAAATTGTGCAACCTACTTCACTGAGGTGGTTTCAACTGCAATAGAAGTTATTCAATAATTATCATTCCCAACTCGCTTTTATCTGGATTGCCGGTAATTTACACTTTATTCTTCCGTAGACACAACTTTTGCTGGAAATTTTCAGTAAAAAAGTTACATATGATGGTTGTGCTTATAAGTTATTGTTAAAGTTGATCGGTGTTGTGGGAAAACATGCTTGAAGGCATATGCAGACTACCCATGCATAAGCTTGTGCACATGTCCTGTCTGGTCAGAAACCTTTTCTGTTTGCCCAGACTTTATCACTTATAGGACTAGAAATGAAAAAAGAGGAGTTTGAAAACAGCATAGATCCAGATGAGGTGGCTCATGATGAGCCACCTCATGTGGATCAATGCTGTTTGCCCTATAGTCTTTTAATATTCAATATGATATAATCCATGCAAAACATTGTTTCAAAATTTGCGGATGTAAATTTTGTCGTCTGCTTCATTTTAAAGGTTCATTGAAATGGAACCTTTTCAAGAACAAATTGTCTATACCCTGGCCAGAACATGTATTTACACAGATGTCTAATACAACGTCAATCGGGATCTGAGCTAGTGTAGTTTGTATACGTCTTAAGTCAAATTTTCTCATGACATGGATCACGTATGTATATATATATTTATGTTATTTGTAAATACAGTCTGTATATGTATGAAGTGACTGTGCATGCAATCAGTTGTAATAATTTTATTCTTAGAGTTGGGGTGGGGAAAGGAAATGGAATCCATTTTCTTATTTTTGTTATTTATGGATAAGTGTGATTGTTTCTGTCTTGTACCATTAATCCATGGACTAGAAAAATCATGTCAGTAATCCAGGCTCAAAGTAAGGTAGTTTGGAGCAAATTCTGGATAATTTTATAGTTTTCTCAATGAAAATTTATCATGTGGACGGACCCTCAGTAGAACCGCTTTAACAGGGGGTTGAGTCAGAGTGACCCAGAGCTCTAGATAAGAAGGAGTATTTGGTGATAATAAGGGATAATTTTTGTTGAGTTATAAAAATATATGTTGTGACCCCTCACAATATATGGTTTCAATGATAAGTAAGAAAAATTATCCGCAAATTATCATCAAATACTCCCCCTTATCTAGAGCTTTGTAGTTTCTAATGGGGGACCATAAGAAGGTTTTCATGAAGAGTGATCTGAAACCATCTCAGAATTTATCATTGCAATACACCCAATCTTCTAACACAGACTAATATAAATTTTTTATATACCCAAAGAATTATGTGTTTTTTTTAAAAGTTTGCTTATGAAATTATCTGAATTTGATACAAAACGGAACTAAAGTTTTAGAAAGTTAATTACAACATATGCAAATAACCAAAACTTGAATCATCTGTACACTTGGCAATAAGACCTATTATAAAATCGGCTCATTCAGACTGTGGTACCCACAGCTAACATTCTAATTTTGGTTTGTAGAAACAGAGTTGTTGCTAGAATTTAGTCATAATCTCAACATGAAACACCATAAAATCTGTGTAAGAGCCAACCGACATTTCCAAAACCTTTTGAAATTCTACTGAGGAGTCTCACTACGATCTTATTGATGAGATCATTCAGAAAAGATCTTAATGTGTAACATTAAGAGACATAAAAAGAAATTGAGCCTAAAGTTTCAATGTATTTTCTAGCACTGAGCTGAAACGATGAGAGAGCGAGTTGTCTCCCTAAATTTATATAGGTAAGGGGGCTAAATATTTTGCAGAGGACAGTTGCCTCCCTTTGCAACAAATTTAGGTACTTGGGTACACATCCATGTTTTCCCACCATTTTTGCAAAGGGAAAAAACTTTCATGACTTCCTGTTTGTTTTTCTGGAAGAAGTAGTCTTTCCAAAAGAGGTCTACTCTTAAAGGAAAGAATTTGCTCCAAAAGGAGCAAATTCTTTCCATTAAGAGTTATCCCCCTTTGAGATGGGGCACATAAAAGAAAATGGTAGAGTTGCTTCCCCTGAAAGTTTACCCATTCGCCTTAACTATCTTTAGCCTATATTGGCCAAGTATTGATTTCTATTTGAGCTGCGACACCTCAAAACCAACAAAGTGGCATGTGTGCCCAGCAAAGACGCAGTTCAGCTTGGGCATCTGTCTAGTCTGATCAAAGTCTTTACTGCCCGTATGGAGGTACCTTAGACTCTAAGCTACCCTTTAAGGGCACAGCAAAGGCCCTGATCAGACTGGGCGGATGCCCAGGCTGACCAGCTTGGGCATCCACCCAATCTGATCAGAGTCTTTGCTATCTGCATGGACGTAGCCTAGACTATTAGTTACCTTTTAAGCACAGGGCTAAGACTCTGATCAGACTGGACAGAACTTTGCGGAGGCTGCTGTGTGCACATGCCTTTTTGTTTGGTTGAGTTTTTCTATTGTTTAGCATATATCACACATTTCATACTGTCTCTGTTTGATGTGTAACTTCAGGTTTTATATCGGAATTGTCTCTGTCGTATTTAGTACTTTTTACATATCATATTTCATCGATTGATGTTATTTATATTCCATTAATCATCCTGTTTTCATATATCTGTATGTGTCAAGTATTCCAATTAAGAAAAGCTTTAGGAAAGTCCAAAGTTTGAGCATGAAAATTAAGCTGGTTTTGCCAGTGATTAGAACTTTACAAGATTATTTCCCGGAAGACATCCCAAAAATATTTAATTTTTTGCAAACAGCGAAGATCTTTGAGCCACTTTATCTAGGTCAACATTTTTCGCCCTCCAGACTTTGAATTCTGAATATGATATAGCTTGGACGAAATTGTTTTGAAATTTTGCAGATGTAAATTTTGTCTGCATTTTTTTTTTTGCACTTTAAGAATTAGGTTAAGGGAGAGGATTCTAATAATGTCTCCAGTTATTAAGTTAAATGGGTACATTTTCAGGGAAAGTAACTGCCATTTTCATTTCTGGCCCCCTTTTCAGTAGGGGTCTCCTCATAAAAGAAAGAGTTTGCTCCTACTGCTCCTGTAGGAGCAAATTCTTTTCTTGAAGAGTATACCTCTTCTTGGAAAGGCTACTTTGTCCAGAAAAGCAAACAGAAAGTTATTTCCCTTTGCAAAATGGCGGAAGAAAGTGGATGTGTATCGATTTGCATTAAAAACAAGAGGCCCAGGGGCCACAAAGCTCACCAGATCTCTAGCTCAAAATTGCTGCCACATTAATATAGGCTCAAGATTGCTGTCACATTTGTAATGGTGAATACAAAATATATAACTACAAAGTCTCAGTCTGACAGTCTGTGTTGATAACAAAATATATAACTATCTTCCACATTTTGATTGCCCTGGCAACAAAAAAGGATAACTTTCTAAGAATTTTTTGTGATTATTTTTCCCCTTTGGTTGCCATGATCAAAATGAGCAGTGTGCAGAAATAGGGCTAATTGAAGACCACTCTAGGAATACTTCTGAAAATGTAGGTTCAGAATACATGTATCTGCAATGACTAAGCAATGAATCCCATTTATTATTCTTTTCCATTATAAGTTGCCATACCAACCATGTCCTTTGAACAGTGACAATGGAAAACATGAAATCTGTAAAGGTTAATATGATCTGTATGTCTATGAAGTCTCTGCCTCATAGAGCAAATGGTTTCCGACATGATAATCTAAGGTATTTTTTCTTCTTCTATTTTTTCATTTTGGTAACCAATAAAAAGAGCAGTGGGCCAAAAAACATATAGCTTATAAAGACTTCTCAAGGAACATTTCTATGAAAGTTTTGTCAAAATATCTGCAATGGCTTGGCAGTAAATGCCATTTTTTGATTTTCCCCATTATAAGTCAATGAAACTAAGTTGCCATAGCAACCAAACTAAGAAACCGATTTTCATAATGAACATAAAATTTCAATCCCCTAGCCCAAGGATGCTACAGATAAAATCTGGGCCCAATTGGCCCATTGGCTTCAGAGCAGATAATTTTTTAAGTTTTTTTTTTTCTGTTTTTGCATTTTGGTTTCCATGGCAACCAATATAAAGCGCAGTGGGCTAAAAAACATAAACCTGATAAAAGTCTTCTCAAGGAACATTTCTATGAAAGTTTTATCAAATATATTTGATGGCTTTGCAGTAAATGCCAGTTTACAATTTTCCCGATTGTAAGTCTATAGGAACTCTAAGTTGCCATAGCAACCACACTAAAAAGCAGATTTTCATAAAAAACACAAACTTTCAATCCCAAAGCCCAAAGATGCTACAGATGAAATCTTGGCCCAATCAGCCTAACGGTTTCAGAGAAGATAATTTTTAAATATCTGTTTTTGTTCTTTTTCGCATTTTGGTTTCCATGGCAACCAATAAAAAGAGCAGTGGGCCTAAAAACATATGGCTGATGGAAGACTTCTTAAGGAACATTTCTATAAAAGTTTTGTCAAAATATCTGCAATGGCTTGGCAGTAAATGCCATTTTTCGATTTTCCCCATTATAAGCCTATGGGAACTCTAAGTTGCCATAGCAACCAAACTAATTAGCCGATTTTCATAAAAAACACAAACTTTCAATCCCCCAGCCCAAGGATGCTACAGATAAAATTTGGGCCCAATCGGCCCAGTGGCTTCAGAGGAGATGTTGTTTGAAAGTGTTGACGGACGACAGACGACGACATACGACGACATACGACAGACGACGACGACGACGACGACGGACAACTGCCTATCCTATAAGCTCCCCCGGAGCCTTCGGCTCTGGTGAGCTAAAAAGTTGACCAAAATTTCGGGTTATGAGGACTTTTAAGGCAGGAATGAGTGAAGTTTATACGTTTCTGTGATAATATGGGTGTAATCCAAACCACAGGGGTCAGTTTAGATTTACAATGCTCTACAATTGTACTAGTACAGGGTTTGAGGTTATAAAACTTGAGAATAATCTCAAACTCAAAATAAAGTACACTGATTGGCTGCTTCAGAGCATGTAGAATCTCAAACTCAAAATAAAGCATACTGATTTGCTGCTTCCAAGCATGTGCTCGGAAGCAGCCAATCAGTGTGCTTTTATTTTGAGTTTGAGAATGTACTCAGGTTTTATAAGCTCTGGGCCAGATTTGGCATATTATGAAACTGGACTGGCTCCCTGATCCATACAGAAGAATTGCTTTGCCCCTGTACATGAACCTTGGAATTACCATATCAGGCCAATGGCATTTTGCAACAACTTTAAGCACCAGTGACGAAAATAGCATATTTTGCAAACAGCATAGATCTTGATCATTATGAGCCGCCTCATGTAGATCTACATTGTTTGCCGTCTAGTCTTTGAATTCTCAATAGGAAATGTTTTGGACAAGGCATTTTTTGAATTTTTGCAGACATAAATTTTGGTGTTTAAAGAGTTAATTAATGATATGCAGTTTTGTAGCTGCAGTCTAAACCAAAACACGTAGTCATTGCATTTTTCCCACATTTTGTGATTGGCTTTTGATTTTACATTGTCTCAGCTTTACATTCAGACGGTTTGTGAGCGTTCATTCTGTAAGACTCTGAAGTAACTAAATAAGGAGTTTAAATTCAGAGGTGAAAATTTTATGTATCTTTAGCATATGACTGTCATCTTTTTTAAAAGCGGTAACGATCAGCCATACTGACCAGGTTTCACTCTTAGCCAGATTTCCAAAGATTTGTAGGTTGTTCAGGTAAAGAGGCAAGACTCTGATCATAGTGTATGGCTGTACAGGTTGATCAGAGTCTTTCCTGGTCATATATATTAGGTTATGCATGAATACATACCTAAAAGTTATTTTTTCTCCAGACATGTCCCATAAACAAAAGTTGTCAATTATATGAAGACTCTCAAACTTTTTTTAGTCCAATACATTATTTTTATATTTAACCAAGAACATATTCAAAGATTTCCTGAATATGCATATGAAAGAAAAGATTTTTGATAGTATTTTGACCAAAGAAAATATTACTCAAGTTAATGAAAGTTCCTTTAAGGTGTATTGGTTCAGTTTCATGTTTTTCCCTCCATTTCTGCAAAGGGATACAACTTTCATGACCTTATTTGCTTGCCTAGTCCAAAATAGGGTTGACACATAGAAGAAAAAATCTATTTGTTTCTTTGAAGAGTTCTGGAAAGGTTGGCAGAAAAGAAAATGGCAGAGTTGCTTCCCCTGAAAGTGTATCATTTCACTTAAAACCGTTGCAAATATTTCCCAATTTACGGTGTGAAAATTACCCTTGTCTATGCAGTTTTGCATGTAAAGCACCGTTACTGTTAAATGTATAACCGACCAAGGGAAATTACTACAGTCTCAATGTATTTGTCTCCCTTCTCAAGGGGGGCTACTCTTACAGGCGAGAATTTTGTTTCCTTTTCAGAGAAGCCCGCAGTAGAGAAGGTAATTACTTGCAAGGGAGGCAAATGCTTTTCTGTGGAAGTCGTTTCCCTTTTTAATATGGCAACCATTAGGAGTGTCCACACAGCTTAAACCATAGCTTATGCAAACACAAACTTCCTATAGAACTTGGAAGAGCAAAGTAGCAAATAGTGCTGCCTCTGATCACATAAAAGCCTTCCTGGTTCCCACATCTTAAGATGAATGAGTACACTTTCAAGGGAAGCAACTGCCATTTTAATTTTTGCTTCCCTTCTCAATGGGGATCAGCTCTTAAAGGAAAGAATTTGCTCCTCTGGAGCAAATTCTATCCTTTAAGAGTAGACGCCCTTCTTACAGGGTTTGGTTGTCCAGGGAAGCAAACAGGAAGTTGTTCCCCTTGATGAACATGTTCGAAAAACAGGATGGTGTACCCATAACCTTAAATTACAACTTATTCAGTGGATAAATGCAGCTCAGCTCATTGTCAGTACAAATAAAAGTTTAATGTTTTATACATTTCAGTAGCTACTGAGGGAACTTTAGTGGCAGTTGAAAAGTGACTTTTGACCCACAACCCATTTATCGTTCATGCATTGTGATCTATGTTTGTCCTTTACTGTACAAAGTGTAAACAAAATATTTTCATGAATTTAATATAATTTGTACAAAACAAAGAATGCCTGTGTCTGAATGGGCCTGTGTGTCTGCATGTGAATATATAACAATGCAGAGATATCATATAAATGAATAAAAGGAAATATGAACTGATTTTTGTCTTGTTTTGTTTTGTATTGCTTGCCCCATATGAGCTGCATATATGGCTGTTGGTCAAAAAGGACATAAAATCGCACAAGTCTATCTGTATCTATAAGAGGAACAGTATCTGTATCTAGAAGAGGAACAGAGTGGCTGTAGTGTAGCGGATAACACTCCGGACTACCAATCCAGGGGTCGCAAGATCGATCCCCTGCTTCTCCGGTCTTTCGGATGAAACTTTAAACTGAGGTCCCGTCTCCATATGACCTCTGTTTTGATGGGAAGTTAAACCGGAGTTCACTCACTATAAGAGGAACAAATTGGATGAAAGAAGAAAACTACATGTATATATCCTCAACAAACTCAAGTATGAACACCATCATGATCTAAGAATTCTCAAAATACTTGCCTTATCTTGAGATTTGAACAGCCTACATCACATCTATGGGGAAAAAAGTCCTTATAGAAATGATGCAAAGGCAAAGAAACCACTATTTTACATTGAAAAATCTTTATTTTTCTTCCTGACTGAATGAATATTACAGGAAACTACGAGGGATGATCCAGAAATTCGTGGACACAGTCCATAAAATCCAACTGCAATAATAAATTTCTTTCAAAACTTAACCAATGCTTCTCTATTATGACTGACTAATTTCTCACAATATCAGGTAAATTCAATAAATACTGGGTTTGGCATCTACGTTTGAATATAAAAGGGGTTGTCTGTGCGGCGCACTCCAGAATTTTTGCAGAAAAATGCAAAATGTTCCTTTTAAAATAATCAAATGTATGTTTTACCCTTAAAATTTCGATATAAAATTTCAGTCAAGAACTAACGTAGCATTTCCCAATTTCAAACGATAAGAATATTTATTATTGACATTTGACATGACATTCTGTACACACAAAATAGACCACCACCCTCTGACATGAAAGAAGAAAATGACGTTTTTCCAACGTCTCACGCAAGCAGTTTGTCTAAAGGCCGACATAAAAAGCATAACGAATACAATGGAAACAAATCATATTTTACACGAAGCATCACGAGACATACACGTTTCAAGATACTGTGTAAACGAGTCCTAAAAATAAATTTCGAGCTATATTTTTTATCCTCAGGATGGCAATGATGCACTTATTTGATGAAATAGTAGATTTTACACCTCAAAACTGAGTCCAAGAAATGTTTTCGCGATATCAAAAGTTGTTCTTTATAAAACCTGATGGAAAACTTGCGATTGTCTCATTGCTCTATTCCTCGTATCATATAAATGCTGAAACTGTGATTTTAATATCATGATTTCTTTAGTGGATCTAATCAGCTTCGCATTTTGGGCGCTAGCATATATCAGACGTCAACGTGACATTGTGGCGTGCGCCGCGCAACCTAAGGTAACTGAACAAAACGCATTGTTATATATGAACCGCTTTAGATATCTGATTCAAAATTTACACGTGTGTTTATCTATGGTAAGGGAATGGGCATGTGATGTTTCATCGATTTGCCTTTACAGATTCCTTAGTAATTTAAGGTGTCCACGAACTTCTGGATCAGCCCTCGTATAATAACTGGGAAAATTTAACAAGAGTTTACCTTGTGGGAAGCAAAAGGCCATTTTGTGATTTTATGAATGGGTTCAGATACTATACTACTGCCCTATAGGATGTCCTCCAGAGTAACAGTATATTTAACAGATTAGAGCTGCCGGCATGACAAAAAGAACAAAGTGGCATGTGTGCCCAGCAAAGCTTCAGATCAGCCTGGGCAGTAACCAGGCAGTCTGATCAGTCTTTGCTATGGGCTTAAAGGGAAGCTAAGCTACTGCCATGCCAAGAGCAAATACTCTGATCAGACTAGGCAAATTTCCTGGCTGATCTGAGTCTGTGCCCAGGCTGATGAGTCTTCTCTGGGTGCTCATCTACTTTGTTGAATTTGTCGTATTGCAGCTCATTTATGAATAATACTAGTATCAGCACACATAGGTCATGTCACATGAAAAGGGCAGTGCTCCAGATAAGAAGGGGCTACAGGGATAATTTAGGGATAATTTTACTTATTTTTCAAAGAAAACATATTGTGACCCGTCATTGGAAGCGAGACGGTTCTAATGGTTTTCGTGAGAAATAAGAAAATTTATCTTTATTTTATCCTTAAAACGCCTCCTCATCTGCAGCTCTGAAAGAGTGCACTATAACATGAACAAAGCCCTATTCTAAGCACAGCTCCAGAAAAGGAGGGGTATTGAGGATAATACGGTCGATAACTTTTTTTCACCTCAACGAAAACAATGGCAATGTATGTTGTGACCCGTCATTAAACTTTCTTGGCAAGATGCTAGTAATGCTATCTCGGGGTTATATAATATATAATTTTATACAAAAAGACAGAAAACTGTCCTTAAATTATACCTCTCACCTATTCTTTTCTGCAGCACTGCCTAGATCAGCCGGAACATCTGCATTCTGCTCAGTCTTCTGTTTTTATTCACAATCTACTACTATTTGAAATAAAAAATATCTTTCCGCCATTTCATGGGGAAGTGCTTATTAGATATCCAGATTTTGTTACTGCTCTTTTCACAACAAATAGTAATTTTTCATCACAACTAAGGCCTATTGGTCTCTTTAACCTTTTTATTAGCTCACCTGAGCACGAAGTGCTCAAGGTGAGGTATTGTGATCAGTCTTTGTCCGGCGTCCGGCGTCAACTTTTGCTTTAAACGACTTCTTCTCCAAAACTGCTGGACGGATGTCGAAATAATTTCACAGAAATGTTCCTTGGGGGACTCTCTACCAAAATTGCTCAAACGGTTCCGCTCCGCTGAACAAAATGGCCACCAGAGCTAAAAATAGAAAAACCTTTAAACGACTTCTCCTCCAAAACTGCTGGGCTGATTTTGAAATAATTTTACAGAAATGTTCCTTAGGAGACCCTCTACCAAAATTGCTCAAACAGTTCCGCTCCGCTGAACAATATGGCCGCCAGAGCTAAAAATAGAAAAACCTTTAAACGACTTCTCCTCCAAAACTGCTGGGCTGATTTTGAAATAATATCACAGAAATGTTCCTTGGGGGACTCTCTACCAAAATTGCTCAAACGGTTCCGCTCCGCTGAACAAAATGGCCGCCAGAGCTAAAAATAGAAAAACCTTTAAACGACTTTTCCTCCAAAACTGCTGTGCCGATTTTGAAATAATTTCACAGAAATGTTCCTTAGGAGACCCTCTACCAAAATTGCTCAAACGGTTCCGCTCCGCTGAACAATATGGCCGCCAGACCTAAAAATAGAAAAACCTTTAAACGACTTCTCCTCCAAAACTGCTGGGCCGATTTTGAAACAATATCACAGAAATGTTCCTTAGGAGACCCTCTACCAAAATTGCTCAAACGGCTCCGCTCCGCTGAACAATATGGCCACCAGAGCTAAAAATAGAAAAAAGCTTTATACATCATTGTCTCTGAAGCCAATGGCTTGATTTCAAAAAAATTTCACAGAAATGTTTTACTCATGGCCCTGAACAAAAGTTGCTCAAACGGTTCCACTCCGCTGAACAAAATGGCCGCCAGAGCTAAAAATAGAAATAAATCTTAGAATGACACAGAGGGCACAGTTATGATCCAATCATCATGAAACTTTGTCAGAATGTTTATCTAAATGAAATCTAGACCATCTTTGAAACTGGGTCATGTGGGGTCAAAAACTAGGTCACTGGGTAAAATCTTAGAAAAACCTTGTGCACACTCTAAAGGGCACAGTTCTGATCCAATCTTCATGAAACTTTGTCAGAATGTTTATTTATATAAAATCTAGGCCAAATTTGAATCTGAGTCTTGTGGGGTCAAAAACTAGGTCACTAGGTCTAATCTTAGAAAAATCTTGTGTACACTCTAGAGGGCACAGTTATGATCCAATCTACGTGAAACATTGTCAGAATGTTTATTTTTTCATGAAATCTATACCAGATTTGAAACTGGGCCATGTCAGGTCAAAAACTAGGTCAGTTCTTAGAAAAACAGTGTGAACGCTTTAGAGGACACAGTTTTGTTCTAATCTTCATGAGACTTTGTCAGAATGTTTGTCTCCAACAAATCTGGACCAAGGGTGCAACTTGGTCATGTTGGGTCAAAAAGTAGGTCACTAGGTTAAACCTTAGAAAAACATTGTGTACACTCTAGAGGGCACAGTTTTGATAACTTTGTCAGAATGTTCATATCCAAGAAATCTAGACCAGGTTTGAAACTGGGTCATGTGGGGTCAAAATCTAGGTCATTAGGTTAAATCTTATAAAAACCTTAGGTACACAATAAAGGGTTCATTTTCCATTTAATCTTTGTGAAGGTCTGTCTGTCGGTCATATGGATGTCTCTGAGGTTAAGGATACTCAGGTGAGCGATCCAGGGCCATCATGGCCCTCTTGTTAATATATATCTATTTTTGTGACTTTTGTCTTTTCATCTGAAGTCGAAATATCTTAACTTCTCAATAGCATACTTTGCTATTAAATTTTGAAAGGTAAGAAATCTTGACTTCCCAGGCGATTTTTGGACATGGAAACGCATTGTATGTGAGAAATCTAAAAAAGTACCGATAAAATTCTAAGTATTGGACATATAGGACATTGCAAACCCACAGCAGACTGCTCCTAGTCAGGGTTTACACTGTTTGCTATTCAACCTGCGTCTTCTGGATGCATTAATGCACTGTAAAACCAAACTGTTCTTTCTTCAGGACAGTTATGGTAATTGTTTTAAGTGTCCCAATTTTTATGGTTGATCTAAGTAAAGCAAATGTTGCTGGCCATCACATCAATGATATACAATAACTGGCATTTTCTTTCATGGTGAAGGGATAACTTTCAGGGGAAATAACTGTGCCAATTTCATTTCACCTCCCTACTCAATCTCAACTCTTACAAAATTAATTGTCTCCCATAAGAGTAGACCTCATTCTGGAAGCACTTCATCCTCCAGGCAAGCAAACAGGAAGTCATAGAAGTTGTTCCCCTTTGAGAAAATGGCAAGAACGTAACAGAGATGTGCAGCCATATACCTTAACATATCTCACGGCTTCTTATCTCCACAAATCAGAAGAACTTAAATGAGTTAAAATTCATAAATATGTCACTATAACTTTATATGCTTAAGGACACAAGTTCTGCACGGATATTAATTTAACATCTGTGCATGTTAATTTAACATCCGTACAGAACTTTTGCCCTTAAGTATCTTTTTCAAAATCAAAGAATGTAGTTTAACATTAATGATAAGACATGTTCTTTTGGTGTAATTTATGATATGATAATTATTTTTGGTGCCCCAGTTTTAAGAATTTTACGGTATTACAATAATTATGACATTTCTGTATACAGGATAGCTGGCGGAAGCTGCATATGCCTCTTATAGGGGAGAGAGTCGGCTAACTTCGGACAGCGGGTAAATTCGGACAGTGACATTGTTTCCTTTATATGTCAGTTGTTTGGAACTAAAACAAAAATAACTGGCCAACCTCATTATGAGCCGTCTCATCTGGATTTTCACTGTTTGCAATGGTATGTCTGAATTTACCCTCATAAATGAAGTTACCTGACTGTACCCTAATAAACTTTAACCAAAACTTTCAAATGAGGATGCTGACGCTGAAGCCAGTTAGAAACTCTCTTTTAACCTACAAAGCACAAAAATGCGGACAAAAAAAAAATGTCTGCAAATTTTCACAAAATGTTGAGTGTAAGCTACCATAATTACCCTAAATATTCGGACAGACAGGTCCAAGCAAATGTAGACCCAGATCAAACTGCTCCTTCGGGAGCAGTTTGATCAGGGTCTACAACGTTTGCCATTCACTCAGCATCATTTGGATGCATTAATAAGTGAAAAATCCACTTTCTAAGAATTTTAAAAAAAATAATTGTCCGACTTTCCGGTGTCTAAAATTTTAGGGTCGTGATGGTATATCATACTGAGAATTCAAAGATTAGAGGGCACACAGTGTAACCTCAATGTGTAGGTCCAGATGAGGCAGCTCATGATGAGCCACCTGATCTGGATCTACACTGTTTGCAAACTCAACTATTTGTCCTTAAACTCTCAAACAATTTTCAAACTGAAAAAAAAAAAAACAATACTAACAACTAAAACTCTTGAATATCACAGAAAACAAATAATACTGAAACATAAAGTTGACAAAAGGAGATATGACAACCTCTAGTCCGGATCCTCTGACATTATGTTATGCTTAACAAAGCTACACTAGCAATGTCGCAAGGTAAGAAGCTACAGAGGGCCCTGTGTACAGGTCTATGACAAGCACATAAAATACTCACAGGGGTCAGCCTAGAGCTTTCAGACAGGGAGAAGTTTTGCGACATTTTCTAGACTTTAGGGAGAAGTTTTGGTCCAAATTTTGGATTTCTCTATGTTCTATACAATTTCACTTCTCCCTCAGCTCCAAATAGGGAGAAGTCAACCAGCTTAGGGAGATTATTTCTCTCAAATCGCCCTCTAGGCTGAGCCTTGCCCCATAAATTCTGAATATTGGGACAGACAGGTCTAATCAAACAGTGCAGACCCAGATCAGACTGCTCTAAAAAGAGCAGTCTGATCAAGGTCTATACTGTTTGCAACTAAAGCTACTTTCTGCATTTAGCACTGTAAAATCAGTAGTTACATTTTTAGAGTAAATTTGGTTATTATTTTAGGTGTCCCAATTTTTTAGAATTACTGTGATAAACTCAGATCAGCCTGCACATTTGCAGCCTCATCAGAGGTTTCTCAATTTGCTCAAAGAATGTATGAACCTTCTGGAATCTACAAATCATTGATCTACAGAGTTACATAAGCTGACCATACTGAAAAAGATGCACAGACTATTGTGGGCCTTCATACTTTGCATATGCATGAAACTTGCATGCTACAAAAATACTGGCCGCTCAATATTATGCCTCGGGCGGATCTTAAGCTAGCCACTACGCAAAGCAAGCAGTTTTATCGTTCATTTCAAATTAACCAAATACAGTCAACTCTCAGTATCTCAAACACTGATATCTCAAATGATCTGTTATATCAAAAATATAGTTTGGATAAATTCCCAATATTTAATTACATTTCAGCTCCTGTTATCTCAAACTACTGATATCTCAAAGTAAATTTTCTGGTCCCAGAAAATTTACTTCGAGATATTAGTTGTTTGGGATGAATTTTGACTTTGAGATATCAAGAGTTGGCTGTAGTTTATTTTGCCTTCTCTAGAGCTATGTTGAAAGCATGAATATAACAAGTCTTAATGCTGCTCTCACACCTAGCCGAAAATTAACCAAATACAGTCAACTCTCAGTATCTCAAACACTGATATCTCAAAGGATCTGTTATATCAAAAATATAGTTTGGATAAATTCCCAATATTTAATTACATTTCAGCTCCTGTTATCTCAAACTACTGATATCTCAAAGTAAATTTTCTGGTCCCAGAAAATTTACTTCGAGATATTAGTTGTTTGGGATGAATTTTGACTTTGAGATATCAAGAGTTGGCTGTAGTTTATTTTGCCTTCTCTAGAGCTATGTTGAAAGCATGAATATAACAAGTCTTAATGCTGCTCTCACACCTAGCCGAATATCCTTGCGAATATGAAAATTTGAATTTTGCGGCAAAATCGCCGAAAATGATACGATTGGCCGGGAGAAATATTGAAAAAAATTAGGCTTTATGAATGCCATACAAACTTGAACAAACAGTTGCGAATCTATTACAAATAAAGCGAATGGGTTACAATTTCTTTTACATTTTCTTGAGAATGCATGCATAAGGCTTGCCAGCACTTGCGAGTACTTGCAAATGCGTGAGAATGCCATACAAACATTAAGATTGCAATGCAAGTGTCTTGCTAATTCCTAGCATTTTCAGTGTGAACATTGCATATTCCTCTCGGTCGGTGTCATTTGGGAAGCAAAAATGGTGTGATTCTCTTGTCCTCTGTACATTTCTACTTCAGGCATGATCAAGGCAAGTGGCAACAATACCCGAGTTGGTTTCTGAACATGCTGATGTTACCCTCCGTGCTGCTGTTGCTCTGCAGCAAGAAGAGCAAGAAAGAAGGCAGCACCAGCAGCAGGCCCAATGTAGAGCTCTAGATAAGAGAGGTATTTGATGATAATTGAGGGATAATTTTCTTTATTTCTCATTGAAACCATATGTTGTGACCCCTCATCTGAACTGTCTCGTCGAGACGGTTCAGATGAGGGGTCACAACATATGTTTTTATCCAGATATAACAAAAATTATCCCTAATTATCACCAAATACTCCCTCTTATCTAGGGCTCTGCCAATGTAGGAGACTCAGACAAAGGAGCCAAAGGTCATATTGGGTGAGAAAAGTAAGAGCGAATGATAACAAATGCCTACAAATGTCTTACGATCACTACAAATGCCTTACCATCAATACCAATGATTTACGCTTGCTTATGAATATGTTGTGAATATGCTTTCCTTGCAAATTTTAGGAGCATGTTACTAATCTTTGCAACATCCGGAGAATGCCTGTGAATGTTTACGAATGTCTTGTGATCATTGTGAATTGACGTCGCATTGCATTTGTAAGCCCATTCGCAAGGATATTCGGCTAGGTGTGAAAGCAGCATTATGTAACATCGGTAACATAAATAATCATTTTAATGTTAATATTACATACATGTATATCTGCATTGGTAAATTTATAAAATTAACTTTACACAACATTAATTTGATCTTAATTTAGAGAATCATATTATTCTTAATTTAACAAACAAGTTATATATGGACACTTTCATTAAAACTGATTTACAAAAATATCAAGTTGCCCTATTATTGGTGTCCGGTTAAGCAATATATCTATACATAATAACAAACTTCCTTTTGCTGCTACACAATGTATGGATATGTTGGGTTTAAAGGTAGGTTCCTGTACTTTGGAATGCATCATAATTTTGATGATCTTTCACCCAAGTTGTTGGAAAGCACTTATAAAAGGGAATGAATAAGTTTCACTAAAAAGTATAAATCAAGAAAATATTAGAAAAGTTGTTTTGCAAGGGATTTCCTAACTCTGCTTCGCACACCAGTTAGCGCTATTTTTAGTTCGCGCCAAAAAAAGATAACGCAGCTGAGGTCATGCTGCATTGCATTTTGGGATAGTTTTAACCCATCCACCATGCCAGGACCTCTAGGAGAGCTCACGACAAGGGAAAATTGACCTTTGGAGAATGGCATCAGAAATCGCGCACTCATAGACATAATAAACATAGTTATTTTTAGAACTGGAATTCCAACGAAAGAAAATGAACCAAAAGGGAAAACGACTATTTTCTTCAACATCTGACGAGTTTCTCAGGAGCAACAAATTCAGAAATATAAAAGAATTCAATACTGCTCAGAAAAAGACGAAATGATTTTGTGGACATAATTGTTATCGCTAGTACAGGAACCTACCTTTAAGGTGTACTGTTATACATTCAGGGGAAGCAACTCTGTCATTTTCGTTTTTGCCTCCCTTCTCAGTGAGGGAAAATTTAAAGGAAAGAAATTGCTCCTAGAGGAGTTAATTCTTACCTTTAAAAGTAGGCCCATTTTGAGAGGGCTACATCTTCAAGAGGAGCAAACACAGGGTTAGCGCTTGGATATTTTTTTCTTTCGCCAACACTTTCGCCAAATTGATATTGTTTGTGCCAGATTCTTTAAACTTAAGCCAAATTTTCGCAATATTAAGAATTCTTTGAAAATATCTCCCACACCCCCACCACACTCTCATTTCTTAATCTGCTGTTTACTGTGGTTGCTTAGACTGGTTTCAGTCTGTTACATGACAAAATCATTTTACTCTGACAACTGAAAGAGACAAGCAAATTCGATGAATTTATGTCCCCCGCCTTGGAAACTAGGTCTCCACTGTATATACACTTAAGTGTTTGAGCTGGAAAAGTGGCTAAGTTAAAAATGTGAAAAAAGTAATAAAAAAATAATGTGAGGATTATATCCAAACCACATGCATATCTTCAGACCATGATCAAAACGCCTGTGAAGTTTCAAAGGAATTGGCATAAAACTGTAGGAGGAGTTGCACAAACAAGGTACCAACTATCTATTCACTTTGATAGTAAAACTGTATGAAAAATGGCTAAGTTCAATTTGCGAAAAAAGTAATAAGAAATAATTTCAGGATTATATCCAAACCACATGCATATCTTCAGACAATGATCAAAACACCTGTGAAGTTTCAAAGGAATCGGCATAAAACTGTATGAGGAGTTGCGCACACAAGGTACCCACTGTCTAGTCACTATGATAGTAAAAACGCCTAAAAAATTACTAAGTTCAACTTGTGGAAAAAGTGACAAAAAAAAATCTCAGGATTATATCCAAACCACATGCGTATCTTCAGACCATGATCAAAACACCTGTGAAGTTTCAAAGGCATCGGCATAAAACTGTATGAGGAGTTGCGCACACAAGGTACCTACTATCTAGTCACTATGATAGTAAAAACGCCTAAAAAATTACTAAGTTCAACTTGTGGAAAAAGTGACAAAAAATAATTTCAGGAATATATCCAAACCACATGCATATCTTCAGACCATGACCAAAACACCTGTGAAGTTTCAAAGGCATCAGCATAAAACTGTTGGAGGAGTTGCGCACACAAGGTACCCACTATCTAGTCACTTTGATAGTAAAAATGGCTAAAAAATTACTAAGTTCAACTTGTGGAAAAAGTGACAAAAAATAATCTCAGGATTATATCCAACCCACATGCGTATCTTCAGACCATGACAAAAACATCTGTAAAGTTTCGAAAGAATCGGCATAAAACTGTAGGAGGAGTTGCGCACACAAGGTACCTACTACATTAGGGGGACGGAAGGACGGAAACAAGGACGGAAGGACGGAAGGACGGACGGACGGACGGACGGAAGGACGGAAGGACGGAATGCCGAAAACTATGTCCCTCCGCTTTTCTTCGAAAAGGCGGGGGACAATAAACACTGCTAAAAAAGCTTTAAATCTTGTAATTAAATCTTTTCACTGCCCTCTGTTTTTCATTAGTTGTAGTCTCTTTTCCTTATTCTATTTTTGTAGGAACTTATCTCATTATAAATAGCCTAAGACATTTTAAATATCCTTATGATTATTTATTTCTAATTGTTTATTAGTACTGTTCCTTTTTCAGTATTATAAATAAGTAGTAAGTAAGTAAGTTATTATTTATTTAACTAGTTATTGTTATTGTGAGATAATCTGGCCAAGAAACTAGCTTTGCAAAAGCTAGTACTTGAGAAGCTTTGCAAAAGTTAGTACTTGAGAGTTATGCTTTGTTGCCTCCCCTTATAACCCCCTTACTATCAGTATCAGTTTTTGTTTTATCCTCTTCATGCAAACGAGTTTAGTTTCAGTGAACTGAGAATTGTTGTAGACTAAGTATATAAAACAATGTCCAAATTCTGTTTTGACATAAAAAGATAGGCATGTGTAAGACGGCAGAATCAAAACTTACATCTTTAATATGAGTATGTTTTGCACCATAAGCTATTAAAGTTCGGATAAATGGCCCCAAAAAACTACTTCAGGAATTTGCGTCAAGTGAAGACATTGATCAGCCTGGGCATTCAAAGTGGCTTAAGCGCCTTTTCACATGGCCAACCTTCCGTCGGTATCTCTTTTGATCTTTTACACAAGTACCGTTATCTAATCAACAATCGGCAGGAATAAAAACCCTGTATTTTCACAGATCAGTGAGTTTATTAGCTCGGAAGGTGTCAATGTTGTGTTTACCTGAGCTATCAAAAATAATGAGATGCATAGACATGGGGTGTGTTTAAAGTTTACATAACATGATTACGCATTGACCCTTGAGGCATGAAGCGTCGGCTTGGTGTCCTGTCACTGTGGACTACTTGAGGAGCAGATTAACAGGTATTAATGGAAGGTGTTGATTAATGATAGTGGAGATCGTCTCTGATACCGTAAAACTTTGCCATACAATTTTTTTTTGTATGTGTTTTTTTTTTCGCCACTTGTTTTCGCCAAATCAATATTTTTGGAGCCAAAAATATTATTTTATCGCATTTGGTGACTTTGGCAAGCGGTAGCGCGAACCCTGAAACAAAAAATCACTTAGGTTGTTCCCCTTTGTAAAAATGGTGGTAGAACAGGAAGGATATCAATCCACCTTAACATGAACCCCAAAAGTATCGACGGGAGCTATTTCCTTTCAAGACAATCTCAAAAGTCTAGAGCCATCTTACAAGATAATCAAGATTTTTGGGATTGTAATTTGGCTATTAGATTGGTTATGCAGAGCTCCAGATAAGAGGGGGTGGGATATTGAGGATAATTCAAAGATAATTTTTCCTTATTTCTCAACAAAAACATATGTTGTGACCCCTCATTAGAACCGTCTCGATGAGACAGTTCTAATGATGGGTCACAAAATATGTTTTTGTGGAGAAATATGGACAATTATCCTTAAATTATTTCAGTTACCCTTTCTTATCTGGTGCACTGTGGGTCTAATAGCCAAATTACACAAGACTGATTTACATGTTTGGGGTACTTTTGGAGAGATTTAGAAGTGTGCCTCTTTTCTTTTTTTGTGTCATTTCCTCTGTTTCTCACAATACAATGGTGGCCGTTTTCTCGTGTTTACACTGGTGGCCGATTTCTTCTGTTCTATTATTATTATAATTCTTATTATCAATACACGTTTTATTATTATTTTTGCTTTTCTTTTCTTTTTTGTGCTTCATGTTGATTTTGTTTTCAATTTTTTTCCCTCTTTCTTTATAATTTTTTCCTTTCTTTTAACTTTTTTTCCCATTCTTTTCTCACAAACAAAAGGAAGTTGGTTATCAGCAATATCTAATACAACCTATTTTTTTGTTTTTATTTTTTTTAACCAATCTTATTACTCTTAATGCTTTCATCCTAAATAAAAATCACGGTAACAGACTTACAATCAGATTAGATCCAGATAAGACAGCTTTGACACTTCGAACCATCTTATCCAGATCTGCACTGTTTGTCAAGGTTTCTAGTTTGGTTTTGGGGGATGAAAGGGTTAACATCAACATTTACAGCTTGACACTCAAGCCAGTGTCCTTACATATACTTTTTCTCTCTAGATCTTTCACAAGATCCAGAATCTGTAACCCTGAGTCCCATTCTACAACCTTGGCCTTGAGTGTCCCATCACTGTTTTCTCCATTTAGCATCCCTAGCTTCTTAAATTTCTTCCACAAACTAAAATTCTTCCTCGGACATATATAATCCTGCTCTCTCAAGCGTAAAGCAGGGCAGAGGTCATTTCCACCATCCCCCACATATATGATGTAGTCAAATGCCACATTATCTTCTTGTTTCTTTGCTATATGGTCGTCAAGGATATGACCTTTACACAAATTTTCTGTGCTGAGGTCACACCAGTCCTGCCTGTGGTACCAGTCTATTTTAAGGCAACCATTTTGATCATAGTAAGCAGGATTTGTATAAACAGCATTCACTACATCCGTAAGCTGAAACTTTTCTAGAGTGTACTTTATAAACATAGAATTTGAATCCGACACAATTATGACCTCAAACTTTTCCGCAGCTAAATACCTAAGAAGCTCTTCCATACCATCAGATAATGGCAGCTCTTCAATACAACTCTTCAAATCTGCTTCAGTGACACCATTCCCATACAAATATTCAAAAATTGCACCCATATAATCTGTCCAACCCCTGTCACTATATTTGTCCTTGATTGTTTGAGGTATCTTGCCATCGGGACACAGGTGTGATACGTAGATGTCGCTGTTGTCGTCGATAACAGTATGATCAAAGTCAAAGGCCACCAGAATTTTGTGATTGTCAACTGCTCTTTCTGCCATGCTGAAATAAAGACAGAAAATCTTAACTTCAGATTCATATGAGGTGGCTCATAATGACTGAGCACCTGAATCTCCACTGTTGGCCCTCTAGTCTATAATATGAGTTGAACGAAACTTTTCCTGAATTTTGCAGATGTAAATTTTGATGTCTACTTTTTGGCACTTTGAGGGTTAATGGTAAAGTTGCTAATAAAAGGCCTTGTCTCCACAAAACTGCAAAAATCTTGCTAAAAAGGATTTTTTTTTTGATAACTGAGAGTGACATATCTTGTAATCCCGCATCTGAACCTATGTCTACAGTTTATTCTGATCTTGGCACTGTCTGCAATTATGTAAGTGCAGTGCTGGAAACGGCCAGTGGCCCAGTGGCCAAATGCTCCTAATTTTTGTCTGGGGCCACCAGAAATCTCCAAAATATGACCTTTAGTGGCCCAAATTTATCTTTCTGGCAATACTAAATGAATGGGAACTTTAGATATTGGATAATTTGGGCCACTAAAAGTTAGGTCTGTTAAGATTTTGGGCCACCACATTAATCTTGCCAGTTTCCAGCACTGAAGCAATATGTTACAACAACTTCCGAATAACAGGAGTTCTGCTGAGTGCTGTGTCTTGCCTTTCCGCCACAAAACAGAGCTAAACCAGGAAACCCAATGTAAAGTTTACGCTGCTGCCACCGACAATGACTGAAAAGCAACACCTATGTCTCCCTTCTGCTAATTGCAGGTGAGACAAAAAACCAACTAGCTAAAACAACTGTATTTCTTCCAATAAATGCCCCCTCTCTGATAAACACCCCAAGTCACTGTTTCTGTGAAAATGGGGTCAAATTCCACCAACACAGGCTTTTAGACCTCCAAAACTTGTTATATACAAATCTCGTATCTGTATATTACCCAAATTTTGTGTCAAAAATGCATTTACAAGTCTTTGAATTACATTGCCCTCAGGGCTTTTATTAGAAGGAATACTGTGTGTATATGATTATTACATCAACTACATAAGGTGTCCTAATATTGTGGGTAATTACAAGGGTCAAGTCGGGTAACTTCAGACAGCTGGTAAATTCGGACAGTGGGTAAATTTGGACATACCATTGCAAACAGTGAAAATCCAGATGAGATGGCTGATTATGAACCGTCTCATCAGGATTTTCACTGTTTGCCCAGTTAATTTTGATTTAATTCCAAACAAATGACATAAAGAAAACAATGTCCGAATTTACTGCTTCTGACTGCTGTCTGAATTTACCTGACTTGACCCCATATACCTCATGTCTGATGGCCATGTAAACTTTTGAAATGTCCCCCGCGCTTGGCCACTGGAAAAATTTAGGAATCCACCCAAAAAGGACTTGACTGTGCCACTGCCTGTAGCCCCTTGAAGCAGCCCTCTGAGCCCCCTCAATCTGGTTAATATCATTGGGCTCTGTTATATATGTTTTTCCTGGAGAGAGAAAATGGTATTTACCCTAAATATTAGGACACCTTGGCCATATTTTACAGACTACCCTTTTTCAACTAGGAGAATGGGTACACTTTCAGTACAAGCAACTCTGCCTTTTTCATTTTGTCTCATCTCGACGCGTTTGTCAGAAATCAACATTTTTCTAATCGGCAGTAGCAAGCATTAGCACTAGATATTGAACTTCAAACTGCAGTGACGATATTAAAGTTTCAGCAGTAGGTGGCAGAGATATATTTCATCATCCTATCAAATTTTCATCTATTTTGACACTTTAGTTTGATTTTGATTTGAGATTGGCTTTGAAAATTATGTTCATGTAATTAACGTTATTCTAACGTGCAGCGCGATGGCGTCCGTAGCATACTTTGAACACCTATATAATTGGAACGGAACAGATTCCAACTTTATATTTATTCTGTAAATCAGAACTGAACTACAGTGTAGCTTGATATAATTTTTATAATCATGCTGCAGTAAATAAGCTCAGTGACATTACTTCTGGATCAACCCTTGTACTTTTGCAACATGCCCTAATTCCCAATTCCTAGGCATACAAAATTAAAATTTCAGTGTTGCAGCTGACAACAAATTGTCAGTAACAACAATGGTTAGGACTGGTGTAGAGCATCTTTAGTTAGGATGTTTGTTACTGATATACCCAAATTAGCTTGTTTCATTTTTATCACTCCGTGTTTTTTGTTTACATTTATTTTTCTCTATGCTTCAAAAAGTAGTGTGTTGAAAATCGGAAACTGAATGTCAAGGTCTTTGTGTGAACACCTATATGACAAGAAAATGAAAGTATTTTTTGGCTGTAATATTAACAAGAAAATCTATGTTATTACAAAGACTCATGCCAATATTATGATCATAATGTTGGCAAGAATATATAGGCAGAACTAGAGCTCAGAATATTGCCAGGATTTGGCCAGAATAATTGCTAATTTAAATACTTTACCCAAAATTACAGCTGTAGTACTGCTGTGATTTTAGCTCTAAAACAGAGTGAAAACTTATTTTCTTGCTACGAATATTGTCTTACTTTCTAGCCATAATACTGCTATAGTATTGCAAGAGGTTTTCGTACAGGCAAGATCAAGAAAGTTGAGATGATCCAATGCAGAGCTGCTCGTTTCACCACAAATAGGTACAGAAATACCAGCAGTGTATCATCCATGCTTGATCACTTACAGTGGGAGCCCCTGGAAACAAGACGGTCAAAAATACAGCTTACAATGCTGTAAAAAGTGGTTCAGGACCTAGTTGGCATACCTGCTGCCAGCTATTTGACCCCACCCACAGCAAGAACCAGAGCTGCCCATTCCAGGAAGTTTAGACAGTATTCTCCATCTACAGATACATTTAAATTCAGCTTTTTCCCTCGGACTATACCCTTGTGGAACTCTTTACCAGCTACTGTAGCTGAGGCTCCTTCACTGGTATGTTTCAGGAAGGGGCTGTCCACCCTCTCGTTCTAAGCAAAGTTGGATAGGGGCCCAGTTGCTGAGTAACTTACCATGGTAGGGAGCTGTGCTGTCGGGGACTACTGGGCCCGGATACCTGCAAGGAAGGCAGATTGGTCTTTACCTAGTAAGCCAAAAGCTTCTGGGAATTCTTTCTTCCTTCTTTCTTTTCCTTAGTTTTACACTAACATTTATTTTGAAATTCACTTGAAATATATATATTTATAATATATTTATTATTATATTTTTTTTCATATATATACACACTATGTTGGTCTGTATTATTATTTTTTTTATATACACCCTATGTTGGTCTGTATTCTCATCATTCTGCCTATACTCTCTTTGTTTTCATCTTTTCCTAGCATTACCACCCCGAAGTCAAACCCTCTGAGTAACAGTCTCAGAGGGTTTGACTTCGGGGTGGTAATGCTAGGAAAAGGAAGATGGGTGGGATAGTTTTATCATTAAATAATATAAATATCGAATTTTATAAACTGAATTAGTTTTTAGTAAATATACATAAATAACACTAACCTGTATACTGTCATTTTCTCTAAAATGTTGCTTATTATTTCTTCAAATGACAGAAAAATTTACTTTTCAAAACTGGAGCACATTGAAACTAGTCTTCAGATTTAAACTGCATGTGTAGTTACTGTGTAACTCAAGTTTACCGCCAAAACCATTAAGCAACAGGAAGCTATGATTTATTGCTTTTCAACTCTGCATTCAGGCAATAATTTCAGCAGTATTTTTTCTTTCATATTCTTGCAGTAGTTTTAGTCATCTTTAGTGTGCATTTTACTGCAATAATATTAGTATTGCTGAACATTGTCTTGCTATAAAACAAAACTATTGCAAGAGTCTTGTTGATGTTTGGCAATAGTACAGCTGTAGTCAAGCCAGGGCTGGAAAATTCCACTCGTCCGCTCGCCATGACGAGTGGCTCTTGCTGGAGGACGAGTGAAATTTTTTACTTTTCCCAGTGTAAATTACTGAAATCATCATATCTTTGGTCAAGTAGGACTAGTGGAAATTGTAAGGATTTTCCAGTCCTGCACACTATATTTTTCATACGGGGGGTCCTTATGATGTGGGCTTCACACGGAACAGCAATATTCCAAGTTTGAACGAACCATAAAAAGTAAGTGTTGGCTTTTGTCTCTTCTGATCCAGCCTTTAGATTGCGTTGTAGAAATTCAAGGGTGCTATTTGCTTTCTTGGTGATCCGATCTATGTGGTTTCTCCATGATAGGGAAGCTTGCAGATCCACTCCCAAGTACTTTGTAAATTCCTGAACTTCAAGGATGTGTCGCTTGAGTGTGTATGGATGCCTGATGGGTGACCTAGACCTAGTGGCCCTTAACACATACATGTGATGTCTCCCGGATCATCCGGGAGTCTCCCGGAAATGAAGTCCATCTCCCGCGCTCCCGGAAAGCCTTCAGAATCTCCCGGATGCTGACTTTTCCCTTTATAATTTTTTTCTGATACCCCCTTTCCAACGCCATGCCCCTTTTCCCTGCCAGTAAGGAGATATCCACATGTGTATTGACCTGTATTCACAGCATCAAATACTGTTTGCAATAAACAAACACATCATGTCTGTTGACATTAATCCCATTATTCAAGTCACTAATAAACTCACTGACCCGTGAAAACAGAGCTTTGTTTCAAAGAATTACCGACGTGTTAAGAAGATATGTCACATGAAAAGAAGCCAATAGCCCTGTTTCACAACTACACAAAATAAACATGTGCAATACAGTCGGAGACTTGTTTTCACCGCTTAGATTCCCTGAGACGCATAGACAACAGATGCAAAACTCTGTTTAGACTGCACAGAGGTGCAGGCTGATCGGTGTCTTCGCTTGTCGCTCATTCTGTAAGGTATTTTTTCCCCGAAGTGCAAACTATATCTGGATTACTATATATGGCCGACAACTTTGATCATTAATGGTGTAAAAGTCACGCATGAAAGTTTTGATATTTCTGTCTCGTGCATGGGTATAGTTTGTGTCAAAAACAGAATTTGAACATTGTTATATACATTTGTATCATTTTTTACAGCTCTGAGTACCTTTAAACAAAACTTATTTGTTTATGAAAGAAGATAAATAGATACACTGAAATAGAAATTTCAAGGGAGGCATACCCTTTTGCAAAAGCTAGATTCTGTGCCAGACAGATACCAAACTAATGATACAAATAACAGCAATATAATAATAAATGAATAATTATAATAAGTAAAGAAAGGAGTTTTTTTGTGTGTGTGCTGGGGGGGGGGGGGGGGGGGGGAGTAACTCAAAAGTAAACTAAACAAACTATACTATAGTTCATGTTCTGTGTTAAAAAGTAAAAGTATGTGAAACAACGCATCAAAGTTGCCGTCATAAAGTCTCCCTGATGGAGAACTCAATCTCCCTGAAATGAAATCCAAATCTCCCTCATGGTCATTGGGGGTTCATCACATGTATGTTAACACAATGCATTTCTGTGGATGGAATTCCATGCCCCTTTTGCGTTCCCATTCAGCTAGTGTATGGAGATCCTGTTGTAGGGCCGTGCAATCTTCTGGGCTTCTAACAGGTCTTTGCAGGACCAACCTCCTATTAGGGGCGCTGTTATTGTCACAATTATTTTGACTGTTAATCAAAAGCCTGGCACAAGCACCACACTGCAGGGACAAGCTTAGGTAAAAACACCTAACTTAAAACTCTGATATCCTCTGCAGTTCCTAGAGTAGCCACTGTTGCAAATGACAGGTAATGATCCGAAAATGATCATCTCAGTATTGAGAGATAGATAGACTGCATGGTGTATTACTTCAGTGGCAGATCCAGAGGGGGTTCGGGGGTTGAAACGCACCCCCTTCTCAACCAAAATTATGTTACTTCTAGCTCATAAGGAATTTCAGGAAAAAAAGGTCAAACTGCATAAATCGAACCCCCTCAGCTAATTTGAACCCCCTATCCAAAATTTCAGGATCCACCTGTACTAGTTAGCATTCATAGATGTGGCTGTATTAACAGAAATCAAATCAAATCAAATCGATTTTATTGGTTTAAAGTCCACTCAAAGGACTGTCACCAGTCAAATGTATACAATAACACAAAATACAATTACACTTGCAAACAAGCCCTTATACAAATATGTTATCAAGCTCTTAACCTATAACCATCAAATAACCTATAACCATCAAATCAATTATTTAATCTTTTATGCTGGAAAGGATGTTCATAAGATATGAGAAGGGCAAACTTGCAGAGCATCCTACACCACTGTGCAGTATAACAGATATTTACAGAGACTAATGCATAACAACAGCACATTGTAGTGTAACAATTTCGATCTGCAGCAGAGCATTTTTGCCTAGGCATCTGTCGTGTATCGGAAATTTCCGAAATTACGTTCTGTGTGATTTTCGGTTTTTATGCTGGGGTCTCGACAAAAAATGGAAGCATTTGTGGGCGGATATGAGGTCGTTTAGAAGCATCTCTGTTGGTCAGTTAGTTCTTTATAAAATCATCTATATGCTTTTTTAATCTTATAGCCATCTTCTAGCTGTAAAATGTGTAAAATGGTCGTAAAATCTACCTACTTCTTTGGTCTCCCTTCACCGGAAGTTTATCACAGAGGTCAAGGTCAGAGGAAGTGACGGCCAACAGGCTAGATACCCCAGTTGTTTTGCTTGACAACAAGTGGCAAATCTGGTGAAAAACTACAGAAATAAAGCCTAAATCAACCGCCTAAAATGGCGACAGTTATGCATGGTCGTAGGAAAGGCCAGAATAGAGGTAAAATACTTAAAACTCGATTTCATTCAAATTGTAAGTCACAGTTAATACAGAGTTTTTGGTCGGGTATGAAAACCACAACCCGTACCTCCGTACTCCGTACCTAAATCCGTACCAGAAAATTTTAGGTCCTGTTGGGAAACAAACATAGAACTCAAAATTAGAATAATTGGTGTCATATTGAGACATAATGTATATAAAAAGATCTGCCAAAAAATAAAATTCCAAAATGACTTATTTTTTAATAAAATGACATTTTTGTATCTCTTAGGGGTATGAAAACCACAACCGTAGCTGAGATCGTTTTTCAGACATTTTTCGATAATGACACCAATTTAATTGAAATAAACCACTCATACATGAAGGAAATACAATATCCGACTAATATGAAGCAAATAATTATAAAATAACGCATGTAAAATGTTGTTTTTCTACAATATCGCGATTATACCGGAAGATATTCTAAAAATAGAACCATAACAAATATGGTCTGATGCGGTTTCTACAATCGAACCGCAGTTTGTTAAATAAGCGAAAAACGGGATGGGACATGTCTTCACATTTATCAGATTTAGTGAAAATATATTTTATAGCTGAAACTAATAATAATACAAATAAATATATAAGATTTTGATAAAGCTCATGCTGTTTTATCCAATTTTATTACATGCGGTTCGATTGTAGAAACCGAATCGAAACCATATTTGTTATTGTTGTATCTTTAGAATATATTTCGGTATAATCGCGATATTGCAGAAAAACAACATTTTACATGCGTTATTTTATAATTATCTGCTTCTTATAAGGCAACTATTACATTTGTTACATGTATGAGTTGTTTATTTCAATTAAATTGGTGTCATTATCGAAAATGCCTGAAAAACGATCTCAGCTATGGTTGTGGTTTTCATACCCCTTAGAGATACAAAAATGTCATTTCATTAAAAACTAAGTCATTTTGGAATTTTATTTTTTGGCAGATCTTTTTATATACATTATGTCTCAATATGACACCAATTATTCTAATTTTGAGTTCTTTGGTTGTTTCCCAACAGGACCTAAAATTTTCTGGTACGGATTTAGGTACGGAGTACGGAGGTACGGGTTGTGGTTTTCATACCCGACCAGAGTTTTTGGCGATGTTATGATTTTTGGCATACCCCACCCTCAACTGTAAGATGACGATAAGAATTATGTTGTTTGTCAGCAGCAGATGAACCTTAAAGATTGACTGATTAATGTGTATGCACAGGAGCTTGAAGTTCTATGCTAAAAAAAAACAAAAAAAAAATCAAAACCCTTTGACACGGGTGGTAAACCTAGGAACTACCACGAAATTGTGTTAACGTAGTTTTGTTCCCAAGCCACATACAGGACATAACGGGGTAGTTTCCAGGCCGAAAAATTGATAAACAAAGGTTGGTGTCATTTTGTTTTTTGTTTTATTTTACTACTAAGAACGAACAATGGTGAAATCGGCCAATATGGTTCCGTGTAGATATGTCTCAGCGTCCCCTCTAGCCCCAAATTTTATATGAAAAGTTATTTTCTTTCTTTAGATTTTTGTTTCAACACTGAGCATCGGACCAACTTTCCCCAACGTACAGTGCCAGTTCGAAGGATTTTAGCCCGTATCTGTCAAATTAAATTGAATGTGATATCATTTGCCGATGAAAATAATAAAAAGACCCTTAATAAACGTTTCTACACAGAAAAAAATCCGAGCGTTTACTCGTAAAAGATTCATGCCCCGTTTGTCCTGTGTGGTAGTTTCCAGCGCATCGTGGTAGTTAAAATGCTATCGTGGTAGTTGCCAAGACTATGTAGTAGTTCCCATCAACTGATTTTCCGCTCGTTTAAGAATCGCCAATACTAGTGCACCTATCAATATTTTCCCCCAGGGGGAGGGGATACCATGGGATTAGACAGCCAAAAAATCCCAACCCATGGGAATTAGATAGAACACCTAAAAACGGGGTTGAGACATTTGATACTTTTCTGGAAGTTCTAAATTAGATTTTATAACAAATTTGATGGCCCACTAAAGGAATTTGTGTTACACATTAAAAGTTAAAAGTATGCAAAGACCAGGAACTGAAGCAATCAGAATATAAGGTGAAACATCACAGAAACTCTGACACCAAAAACAGGCAACAGAGAACCACAACAGAACTACCGCCTTGGAACGGCCAGTACTGGAGAAGGGGGGGGGGGGGGGGGGGGGGGGGCTAAAACTAGTTTTACGGCGCCAACCCCACCCTCAGTTTCTGAAGGGGTACAAAACATTTAGTTGGTTGTTCGTTTCCCATGATAACCCTCCAACTCGTCAATTAATCATCACGGTAAACAAAAGACGAGGACTCAACAGATACAACGAGCTGCGTGACAGTTGGAGATCCCTGGACTGCCAAACAACACCTCTGGAAATCTGAAGCAAAAGAAGGTCATCAGCTGAGCCCCGGTGGACCAAACAACAGACAAAAACGTTTGATATAAAATTTGCGTCACTCGCCACGTGGTAGTTCCATGTTCAGTCAACTATAAGATAAAATGGCAGGCTAAGACTACTTGCCCAAAGTATTGTTAGTATTTGCGCTTCAGAAAAAAGGGGGATATCCACGGGTTGCGCGCCGTCGAAATATCGCAAACCACCACAAACCACCGCAAACCACCCAAAACCACCGCAAACCACCTTTTTATATATGATAACAATGGAAAAGGGTGAAAATGGATGTGAAAGTGCTAGAATAAGAGCACCTCTGACACTACGATTCGCTAGTATTGGTATTGAGGGTGATGGAAAATTATAGGCGGACGAGACTGATATTACATCTATAGATAATGAGATAGCTATAGATCAAGAAAGATTGTATAAAGTATGGTAGGTTGTTAATTTTTTACAATTTGAACTTCATACCCCAGGGAGAGGGGGTACTCTGAATATAAGTATATAAAAAATCTTAACTTTAGGCTAAAGTGACAGGGCAAAATTAAACCAGTATTTTGTTAACCGAAAATAGAACACTTATGCCTATTACATACCAAGTAATACATTTTCATAGTGGTTTGCGGTGATCGGGGTGGTGATGCTACTTATGGTAAAATCATTACGCTGATCACCCAAAACGTTATGCTAAAGCATATTCTATATTCTCCTCATATCAGGAAACCTATTTCAAAAGTGGTTTGGGGTGGTTTGCGGTGGTTTGCAGTGGTTTGCGGTAATTCGATGGTCCCTCTGATTGGGTCACTTTTTATATACATGTGAGTGTGACGATGAACGGGCATGTTATATGATAATTATAAGGCATGTTTATTCAACAACAAATTAGCTATGCATGTGAATATCCCTTCTTTTCATTCTTCTCATCATTTCAATAGCCCACTAAATTCAAAATTCAGGCAGTCGACAATTTTTATCCGACAAATGGTTGTTTGAAAAGGTCTTTGTATGAATAAGAGGGGTATTCAAGGATCGGCCCGAACACCCCGTCTTTAAAAATTTGAAGTAGCCCCTGAGTAGTGAACATCTGCTGATGGGAACTACTACTAAAATCCTACAAAGTCTTGGCAACTACCACGATAGCATTTTAACTACCACGGTGAGCTGGAAACTACCACACAGGACAAACGGGGCCTGAATCTTTTACGAGTAAACTCTTGGCTTCTGTTTTCTATGCAGGAACGTTTAGTAAGGGTCTTTGTATCATTTTTATCGGCAAATGATATCAAATTCAATATAATTTGATGGATACGAGCTCAATTCCTTCGAATTGGCACTGTACTTTATGGAAAATTGACCCGATACTCAGTGCGGGCGCAAAAATCTAAAGAAAGAAAATAACTTTTCATATAAAATTTGGGGCTAGAGGGGACGCTGAGACATATTTACACGGAACCATATTGGCCGATTTCACCATTGTTCGTTCTTAGTAGTAAAATAAAACAAAAACCGAAATGACACCAACCTTTGTTTATCAATTTTTCGGCCTGGAAACTACCCCGTTATGTCCCGTATGTGGCTTGGGAACAAAATTACGTTAACACAATTTCGTGGTAGTTCCTAGGTTTACCACCCGTGTTTGAACTTGACGCAGTCTATATAGGTAAGAAATGGCCAGGTGTGCAAGCAAAATGCCTTGATTTTTTGGACTGCTAAAACTGCCTGTTAGAAGCACCCCTACAAAAGCAAACTTCTTACCTGTAAACATTGTTTCAAAATGACATGTATCTATAAACTTGATAAATTTGTTCAGTTATTGTCTATGGGGTGCTTTAATCCTGGATTCAAAATTAACACAAAATCTCGTTGCCATTACGGTGTCCGGATTCCGGTTTACTGCTGCGCCAAAGTTGAGCATGTGCTTGTACCCTTTGAAAATCACAAATCAGCGAAATCATTCAATTACTCTTTTAGATGACCAATGTCGTTGAATCACTGTTTCCATGTATTTACAATATTCTGTTTGTCCTAATTTCGGTCAAAACGTTTCTTATGAGTGGAAACTTGAAACAAATGTGATGAAAACGACGTCATGACGTTTGTGTCAACCAGGTCAAAACTACGCAGTAACGTTGGCGTAAAATTTTCATTTCTGTGCATTCGCACAGTCTGATCGGCGATTTTGTTGTTTGATGATTGTATAGATTAGGAAGTTGTACATTTATGAGGATCGTTATTTGTAGAATCACTTCATTTTTCCTGTAATAGAACCTGTTGACCTTGCTGTGCGACGTTGAAACACCGGAAACTGGAGACCATAATGGTGTCCGAACACAAGCTTGCACACCTGGCCATTTCTTCAAAATGGCTCATAGCCTGGATGTTTAGCGCAGCATTGAGCATAAAACTTCAAGCGCCTGTGGTGTATGTTACTCATGGTATTCTGTTGCACTGGGCTTATCCTTCAATCCATGTCTACGTTTAAAGATTCTTTGTGTAAAATAAAAAACGGCCCTGATAGCTAAAGTGGTAGAGTATTCTCTTTGGCAACGGGAAGTTGTGAGTTCTAATCCTGGCCCCACCATACCAAAAGCATAAAAAATGGTACTAGGAGCTCCCTTGGCTGACACTGGCCTATAAAGGTAGTCGTAGGAAGATAAAGTCAGGTCATCAGGTAGGTAAAATTTGTTAGTGGAAACCTTGTTTGTTGCAATAAAAGCTCTATATACAGAGATTATGTTGTCTGTTTCAAATATGCAACATACGTTAAATGTTGTGACCCCTAATTAGAACCGTCTAAGCTAGACGATTCTGATGAGGGGTCACAGTGTATGTTTTCAATGAGAAATAAAAATTATCTCTGAATTATTTTCAAAACGCCACCTTATCTCGAGCTTTGTTCTCCTATGATTTCAGCCACACCAGAATTGCCAAGTCAGCATGAAGGAGGAGCGATGCACTTACCAGATGGAACTGACCTACGACAGGTCACAGTTCTATCCAAGGGAGACTGGGAGAGAATCCAGCAACAGTTATATCGTAAACAGATTGAAGAAGAAAGATTACAGAAAATGATACGAGAGAGAGAAGAAAGGAAGGCTAAATCAAAGGAAGTTGTACAACACTGGGGAAATACAATAGCTGTAGGTTAAGTCTTTAGATATCTATACTAACCAAAATAAGTTTTGCCACATGGACTTTATACATTTGTTTGCAGAAAGATATGTCATAACTAATGTTGAGAATATCATTATAGTTATGATGCTTCTTTTTTATATTGCTGAATAGACAGCTTATCAAAATTTGATGTAAAATGGGTGTTCGTGACAGTTTTAGTTTCAAAAGCAGGTAATTTGTAAGTTTACAAACTTTTTAACAAAACAAACTGGTTAGATTTTGTAGTTTTTGTCTATTTTTACATCTTTTCCTGTTACACCAATTTCAAAATCTCCCTGATCTGTGTCAACAGTGTCTGCTGAGAACTTCATGACCCAATATATAACAAGTACATATGTTTTCATTTGCTTTTATATTGATAAGTTTGCTTAGATGATTCTGTTCCAGGTAAATTATGGTGTTTGTGATCATTTAGTTTCACAAAACAAACTTAAATTCTTATAAGCATGTGGTGATATAAAATACTGGGACACCATCATCGGTTAATGTAGTCATCATATCAGGACGAATGGGCTTTACTATCCAGCAGTGTTACAAGTATTATAAGCAGAATGGAGGAGCAGTCAAAATTAGGTCTGTACTGACTTTGGTATGCACTCAGGCACTTCTGTCCCAGTCAGGATCTTTATCAGAGCTCCAGATAAGAAGGGGTAATGGAGATAATTTAGGGATAATTTTCCTTATTTGTCCATTTAAACATACGTTGTGACCCCTTATTAGAACCGTCTCACTGAGACGGTTCTAATGAGGGGTAATAAGGTAGTTTTCATTGAGAAATAAGAAAAATTATCTTTGAATTATCTCTGTTACCCCTTCTTATCTGCAGCTCTGTAAATTATCATAGTCAGAGTTTGTGTCCAGGGCCAAGTTGTTCATAGCATCATTGGCTTGACAAAGTTGTTTGTTAAGGATTCCTTAGGTCTTTTAGTACACATAAAATTAGGCATGCTAATAATTTTTACAGAAAAAATGTGAGGAGCTTTTACATTTCAATAGTTGCTCATTTTTTTTTTCTTTTTGCAAAACTGACAGAGTTTATTTATACAATATACGTTATAAAATTTAACACATCCTAAACTTACATCATATGTTTTGAACAAGTGGGCCAATCTTTTCATCCTCATCGTATTACCCATTGCCTACTCAACCCAAATTGACTGAACTGCTTTTGAGGGCTGTAAAACCCCAAATCATCTTTTCCAGGGTCAGAGACAGAGAAAACTTGAAGCAAGAAAATTACGGGAACAAAAGGAAGAAGAAGAGAAAAAACTGATTGACTTGGAGGAGGCCAAATATCAAGCTCAACAGAGAAAAGAGGCCATAGACAAGGCTAAAACACAACAGTATTACCAGACAGACAGGGTTAAAGGTTTCCATGTAAGCATTTTAACAAGTAGTTATAAAATTGCCAGTATCCAAATGCACCTACCTGTAAAAATTCCAAAAATTGGGGCACCTAAGAAAGTTATTTTAGTTGTCTTGAAAATGGAACAGTTCTCTACTAATACAGTTGTGCATTTTTTTGTCTGAAAGATGCTGTATTTCGAAATTGATAATGTAGTCACTGTAAAATTATAAAAATTAGGACTCCAAAAAACTTGGGACTGTTCGGAGCAGTCTGATCAAGGCCTTCACTGTTTTGCCATTCCAACCCCGTAATTCTTGTTTGTTCTCATTTTTAGTTCTTTCTCCATAAAAATCTCTGTATTTTGGGTATGAAATTTTGAATTTTTCTCGGAAAATATTTTAAAATTTCCAAAATCTCCCCGTGGAAATTGTCATAGAACTTCCCGAAATTGTAATGTTTTGTTTAAAACGTCTGTTAAAAATGGCTATTTTATGCTTTCTCCTCCATGAAATTTTTGACACGTTTTATTTTGAGCTCTATGTTATCGTGACAGTGTCCATTTTCTTTCAAAACCAGAGTGCTTTAATGCTGACGGAGGTGCTTAAGGAGAGAGAGGCCCAGCTAGAACTGAAAAGATTACAAGGTTTGGCGAGCGAAGGAAAAGATAAGGAATGGCTGGATAAAGCAAGACGAGAACACGAAGAGGCTATTAAGCTTGACCAGGAATCAGCCTTGGAGAGAATCAAGGCTGCTAAGACTAACCAGCATTTCCTCAAAGCCCAGTGAGTATTTTCAAACTTAAAGCGCCAAAAACAGACAATAGAATTTACATCTGCAAAAGTCAAAAAAATGTTTTGTACAAACTATAATATTTTGAGAATTCAAAGACAAAAGGCCAAACAGTGAGGATCCAGATGAGGCGGCGGCTCATGATGAGCCACTTCATCTGGATTTATTCTGCTTGCAAATTCAACTGTTTTTCTTTTGCTGCTTTTAGTTTTAACCTTTAGCATGCTTAATTTAAATACCAACATCTTAAGGCGAACCTGTACAACACTATGGTTTTCAGACATTTTTTTTGCAAAGGGAGACAACTTCAGTGACTTCCTGTTTGCTTCTCTGGGCAACAAATTCTTTTCAAAAAGGGGTCTTCTCTTCAAGGAAAAAATTGCCCATAAGGGAGCAAATTCTTCATGTAAGAGTTGACCATTGAGAAGGAAGGCAAAACTAGAAATGGCAGAGTTGCTTCCCTTGCAGTTGTACCCATCCATCTTCAAAAGTTTTCTTACTTCTGCAGAAGTAGGGCAGCCTAGTCAGTAAAGACCTTACTTAACTCACTTAAGTGCTGGCTTACCGCGCTAGCGGTACAAGGTTTGAATTTACTGGCATTGGAACCCTTCACACATTAAGCAGGGTTCTGTTGCACACAGCCTTTCATTATCATCATCTTGTTATGGCTGAAATACTGTTGAAAGGGACATTAAACATAATTTAATCCATCTATTCATGGAAAGTAGGTCATGCATAACTATGAATCAAAGCATCCCAGATAGAGGCTGTTTGATGCAGTGTCAAGCCCTGCTATTTGTGGAAAAAAAATGTTTATGACTTCTTGTTTGCTTTCTTAGTTAAAAATCACTCTCAAAATGGGATCGACCTTTAAGGGAAAGAATGTGCTCCTAGTTCCAGGAGCAAATTCTTTCCTTTTAGATTTGACCCTAATGTGAAGGGAGACAAAAAAGAAAATAGCAGAGTAATCTGAGTTGCTTCCCCTGAAAATGTACATATTCTAATGTGCACAAGTATAAGGGCACCTAAAACCATTAATTTTCCGTTTGTGCCAAACGGAAAATTTATGGTTTTTAGGTGTCCCAATATTCTAGACATTAGGGTATTCACCTTAAGATGAACTTTTTTGCAGGATTCGGGAACATCACAACTGCAAGGAGAAGATTGAGGCAGAGGATAATAAGGAGGGTGAGGAACTTCAGAAGCTGGCCCTTCAACACAAACTTGAGAAGGAGCATTTAGAGTCAATACGTAAAGATGAGAAACAGCAGCTAATGACCGACAACCGTAGACAGATAGAGGAGAGAGCTGCACTCAAGAAACTTCAGGAGAATCAAGAGGATGTGAGTTGACTCAAAATATTTTAAATTTTAAGGCTCATTCATTTTCTGTTTTGCCTTTTTCTCGGTGGGGTCAATTCTTAAAGGGAAGAATTTGCTTCTAGGAGCAAATGCTTCCCTTTAAGTGTACAACCCCATTCAAGTGGAAGCTTTTCTTTCAGAGAAGACAATCCTGGACCCGGAAAGTTGTTTCCCTTTGTAAAAATGTGAAAAAAAAAATCATGGCAGTGTACACATACACCATAAGATAAAGGGATTCCTGTCAGAAAAAGAGCATTGCTAAATGAAAGAATTTTGCCTGTTCTTTCAAAAGGAAACAACTCTAATGCAGAATTTTCTCCAGTGCTCTAGATAAGGGGGAGTATTTGAAGATAATTAGGGATAATTTTTGTTAATACTGGATAAAAACATATGTTGTGACCCCTCAGCTGAACCGTCTCGACGAGACGGTTCAGATGAGGGGTCAGAACGTATGGTTTCAATGAGAAATAAAGAAAATTATCCCTCAGTTATCATCAAATGCCCCTCTTATCTAGAGCTCTGATTTTCTCCATTGATGTTTGAATACATTTTTAAATTTAGGTCTCTTTTCTGAAAATGCAACAATTTTGCCTTTACAAGGGAGACAATTTAACTACAGAATAGCATTTGATTCCCTTGTGAGTGAATTCTGACAGAGTAAAATAGGTTGCATTCAGTCTCGGTGGTTGAGGAAGCAGATAGTATTGATGGCAGCCAAATATGACGGATAGTCCTGGCAGGAAGCGAAATTTGGCCTACTTGTTTATACCCTGTGGAGAAGGGAGAGAAATATTTACTTTAAAATGTTATTCATAGGAAGAAGATGAGGAATGCCGAGTATTTGCCGCTGCTAAAAGAAAGATGATGAAACTTAGAGCAGAAAAAGAGAAGCATCTTCATGAGTATGTACTTATGTTTTTAGTATGAAAGGTTGGTACTGGGGCCGTATTCATAAAGCCACTTAAGTGGTTGCTATGCTGTTGCTAAGGCTAAATTTCTTTGAAGGAGATTCCCTACAACTATGAAATTTGCTCTGGAGGAACAGTCTTACAAAGACTGTTCCTCCAGAGCAAATTTCATAGTTGTAGGGAATCTCCATTATAGATATTTAGCCTTAGCAACAGCATAGCAACGACTTAAGTGGCTTTATGAATACGGCCCCTGGCCTCAGTGAATGTTTAAGTTAATGTTGTGGTACAATTTATCCTCAAGGCTCTTAGGCATTAGAAATAGCATTACTTCATAGGCAGAAACTTGAGATAATTTGTTTGAGTATATGTGACCTGCACATACCAGACCATCCTGTAAAGATTCCCTCTGGTGAAGGTTTGCTTTGTTGCCTTTTTTTGGAGTATATAAGAAGGTCAGGGCCTGGTTGTTCAAAGTATTGTTAGCTCACCGAAGTCGTTCATCAAGGATTCAATAAGTCTTCTAGAACATATAAAATCAAGTGTGCTAATATTTTTTGTCAAAAATGGCAGGGCTATTATGTACAATACATTTAAAAATATAACATCTCGTTAACCAACATTGTTGGGTCCAGGTTTGTTATAAACTGCACATCCTCTGACCAGGCTGCACATTTGCTCAAGTTGTTATGAAATTTATTTTGGCTATTAGAAGGTGAGTTTCTCCCTCTTAGACACCTTCAAATATGTAAATCAATCGTGTTAGGGGAGAGTCGGGTAACTTCGGACAGCGGGTAAATTCGGACAGTGACATTGTTTCCTTTATATGTCAGTTGTTTGGACCTAAAAAAATAATAACTGACCAAACAGTAAAATTCCTGATGAGACGGCTCATTATGAGCCGTCTCATCTGGATTTTCACTGTTTGCAATGGTATGTCTGAATTTACCCGCCTGTCCGAAGTTACCCGACTCTCCCCTATACCCCTGGTATACGAAGTATATAGGGGTTATGTAGTATTAATTCTGCTGTGAGACAGTCTTTTGCATTCAAAAACAATTGCAAAAATCAAGTCTTATAAAAAAAGTCTTATAAGGTGGATTCAGATTTTATGGGATGTTTTGGAGAAAAAAATGTCTTTTTGGTGATTAAATACAGTACCTTTTGTTCTTTTTCTACCAGTGAGAAACAGCGTGAGCTTGAAGCTATCAGAGAGAGGCTTGCAGCTCAGCTGAAACAGAAGATGGACGATGAAGATGAACGTATACGGGATGCTGTCCGCGAGGCCGAGGAGAAACGAACCAAGGAAGAGGCCGAGAAAGACGGAAAAATGAGGAAAGTCATTCAGGAACAGGCTGAACACAGACATATGCAGGTATACCATGTCTGTTCTGTTCTATTCCATAGCCTTGCAAGGTTGTTGGGGCATCACAGATGACTTCGTAGCAGTTCCTTTCCACCTTGTCCTGTTTTCAGCTGCCTTAGTTGAGCTGGCACAGTCCATTCATGTCCACTTTTAATATTGTCTTTCCACCTCTTCTTCTGTCTACCTCTTCTTCTTTTTCCTTTGTGCTCTGTATATCTTGTACTACTTTTTAAAGAAATTGGGTATATTTTCAGAGGGAGCAACTCTGCCTCTTTTCATTTTCACCTGCCGTCTCAATGGAGGTCAACTCTTAAAGGAAAGAATTTGCTCCTCTAGGAGCAAATTCTTTTCTTTAAGAGTAGACCCATTTTGGAAGGGCTGGGTCACCCAGGGAAGCAAACAGGAAGTCACAAAAGTTGTTCCTTTTTGTAAGAATGGAGGAAAAACCTGTAGAAGAGCCCATTTACCTCACAGTATCAAAATAAGGACAGGATAGCTTACAGTGCAGTCTCTAATCAAACGTATCTCTGTGTCTACATAGTTTGTTTAGGCAGTTCTGTCCTATGTTCGCACAACTCTGGACAGTCTGTTTCTGGAAAAATCATGGAGCATGCAATTTGCTTAAAATATCACGGAAATGACAGGGAAAATGGTCTGGAATCTTACTTTTTTTTAAGAATTTCTTCTTTTTCACAATTACATGAGACAAATTGGAGAGGGTACTAGCTGCGTTTGTTTTTTCAGGTATTTGTATCCTTTCTCATAGCCCGCTCCTCCACAAAGACAATCGGAAAAGAATTTGCTGTCCTATGACACCAAATTCTTTTCTATAAGAGTCATTTTGGGAGTGGGTTCTTTCCTTTGAGAGTAGCACCCTAATAAGAAAGGTAGCAAATATTTCCATGTGTCTGCATGCTTGCCATGGTCAGGGAAGACATTTGGAAAATGAAAGTTTTCCCAGGTCAGGGAAAACTCTGGGGATTTATATGTATTCAGCAAAATTTTGAAAGGATTTGAAAAGTCAGTAAGGCTGTGGCACTCTTCAGAAAATATACTTATTCTGCTCAAGAGGAAAGAATATTCTTCCAGGAAAGGTAATCCATGCACAGAAAAGCTGTTATCTCCCTTATTGTGGGTTACTCTTAAAGGAAAGATGCTTTCCTTTAAGAGTAACCCACAATTTTCAAGTGATAGCTTTAGCACTGTAAGGGTTAAGAGTTTCAAGAATCAATTTTTGGAACCACAAATGGGTATGGAAAATTGGAAAGCATCAGGGGAAAGATAGGGAATTTTGCAGAGGATTAGTGGCAACTCTAGAGTGATCTTCTATGGCAATGTATTCATTCTCCATAAAATGATAAAAGCTTATATTTCTTTTTTCCTTTTCAGATGAAAGAAGCAGAACAGAAGAAAAAGAAAGAACGCAGACAAGAACTGGAAACAATCAGAATCCGACAGGCTGCCGATGAGATTTTCAGACGTAATGAAGAAGAGAAACAGACAAGAAAGAGGGGCGACAACAAGAACTTGTCCCATTTCCTCCTTGATCAAGCTGTAAGTTATACATGTATCTTATTTTCTGTACATAAACAGGTATATGATGAGCTGCATTATGAAAAACATGTCTATACACTTAAAATGCCACAAAACCAAAATAGTTGACTTTTCAAACAGTGTAGATCCACAATTTTTCAGCAAAAAATATTAGCACACTTCATTTGCTATATACTAGAAGTGCTATTAATGTATTAATGACTAACCACTTTGTTAAGCTGGTAATGCTTTTGAAAACTGAGCCTGGAAAGCTAACTAACATTAATGAAGAGACTAGACCAAAATACGTCAGGGCAATTGTGTCATTACAGCAAAAGTATAAGCAATTTTACTTACCTGCCTCTTTTCTTTGTGTAGGATCAGCGTCGTACCAAGGATCATGACATCAAACAGCAGAACTTTGCTCTAGATCAAGCTAACATGGAACTCCTTGCTGTTGAAGAGCAACAATTCCAGGAATATGCTAATAAGGTCATTGATCACTGCGAGAAAGGCGGAAGAAACGTCTACCCTCTCAGAAAGGCTGCACAGCCTGGACATGGGGGTGGGGCCGGGCCTGTGTTTGACGGCAAGGGAGGTATCAGACCTAGTTACATGGTGATGGACAAGTCAGGAAAACAGATGCCTCACTATCAGAGGGATTCGACAGAAGAAACAAAGCAAAATATACATGACGTTCAAACAAAGAAGAGGCTAGGATTTGTCTGGTAGACAGATCATTTTATGAGGCATTTTATAATTGAAACAGTTGTTTAAGATCAATTTTGTTGATCTTTGATTGTGAGACAGAATAACTGAGAAATATTTTAGCTTTAAGACTTCCTGTAGAAATCTTACTTCCTTGGTCTCCCTTCCACTCTTGTCCGACAAAGGGAGACAAGGGTTGTAAGAGACAAAGGTTGTAAGATAGTACATAATGGTTGTAAGATAGTACATAACAATAGCAGGTGAAAAAAATATAAAATCAAGTTGAGATGTAAATTTTGTCTAATGATAGTCTCAGAATTATTAACAAATTACTTCCACGCCATAATTGCACTAAATATTAGCATGAGCTAACAAATTACTGTAATTATCCTAAAATTAAAAATCCATTTGACAAAAAGGACATGTTGTGGATGTAACATGAAATGTTCAAAAAAAGACATTTTAGGAGTGGGTGTGGTGAGTTTTCCTCAACCTCAGAAAAGAAGGCCAATTACATCCTGTGATAGAGGGAAAACATAGGTTTGTTTGAAGCTTCCTCTAAGTATTGTTTTGTTACACATATAATGTGCTGTTTATCACTGATTAATTCCTGTCACTTTGAGTGTTAAAGTTATAGGACATAGTTGCATGCATTGTATTTCAAGAAAGTTCTTAACATGCATGTATGTGTTCATAATTATGTTTAATGCATACTTTAATGAACTGCCAGCCATTTTAGTTCAAATCTTCTTTATAAATATGCTAGAAGATATTGCTTTTATTAATTCTTAAGCTGAAATGTAAGTGGACCAAATTAGCATCATAAATGTCGGTACATGCACTTGAATCCTGGACAGGCTTTGGGGATAATTTGGTACTGTAAAATTTCTTAGGTCTGAGCAAACAGGGTAGATCAAGATCCGTGTCTGCACTGTTTGCCATTCCATTTTTCCATCTTTCAGATACATTACTAATTGTAAAACCAATTTAAACTGTGCCAGTTTTAGGACAATTACAGTAGTTATTTTAGATGTCTCCATTTTAGAATTTTAAGGGTATGTGCATAGTCTAGATGATTTAAGGTATACCACTCTCATCTTATTCTCATCAGCATATTATGATATACCAGTCAATATTACTGACAGCCTTTGTGTGCTGTATACACCTGTAAATCTAGCTGAGCTTCATTTTCTTACTGTCAATGCATGTTGTACTTTAACCCTTACTAAAGCACCAAAAAGCAGACGACAAAATTTACGTCTGCAAAAATTAAAATAATGTTTGCCCAAGCTTTATCATAATGAGAATTCAAGAAACAGAGAGTAAACAATGTAGACCCAGGTGAGGTGGCTCATTATGAGCCACCTCATCTACATCTACGCTGTTTGTAAATTCAAACATTTTGATTTCTGGCACTTTAAGGGGTAAAAACAACATCATTTTCTTTACGTTTAATAGTGTCTGACTGAAAATAACTATGTACACGTTGTGCAAAGAGATTCTGTGATATCTTTACATGTATTTGTCTTTTAAATGTTTTATTTTATTAATGTATGGATAAACAAATGTTTTATTTTATGAATGTATGGATAAAAAAAAATTCTGAATAGATTTTAAACCAAAGTTTTCTGTTATTAGAAATTTCCATGCTAAATTTTAGCTGTCTTCCTACATATCTGACACTTATTCTGCCGTCTTTGAATTTGCATACGTCTTTAATTTCTGAATAGAGGCATTGACAACAAGTATAGACGAAATGCCCATACAAAATGGCTTAAGGTCACCATGTTTTCTGCCACTTTTACAAAGGCAAATGAGCCGCGACACGACAAAGCCAACAATGTGGTTGTGCGCCCAGCACAGACTCAGATCAGCCTGGGCATCCGCCCAGTCTGATCAGAGTCTTCGCTGTCTGCATGAAGGTAGCTTAGAACCTAAGCTGCCCTTTGAGCACTTCACGAAGAGTCTGGTGAAACTGGGCAGATGCCCAGGCTGATCTGAGTCTGCACTGGGCACACAACCACATTGTTGGTTTTCTCACGTCGCGGCTCAAATGACTGTGACTTCCTGTTTGCATCCCTGGTTGATGAAACCCACCCACAATGGGGTCTACATGCTTAAATGAAAGAATTTGCTCTCAGAATTTGCTTTTCAAGAGTTGACCCTCATTGACAAGAGGGACAAAATGCAGGGTAGACAGTTGCCATTTTTCTATCCACTTATTTTTATACTCTGAAAAGTCACTGTTTATTTATGACGTTTTGGCATACTGCCTTTATCAAAATTATGAAATTTGTACAAGACTACATTTTGAGCGTTTACATTCTTCTCAGCATTCAAACATTGAATCACGGAAATGACGTTGCGTGAAGACAACGTACGGCGCGCTGCCGTCAGAGGTAAACATTGGCGCGACGTTGACAGGATGAAACAAATGACAACCTGTCCATCCTACAAGACTAAGTAACATCAACAGGATCTCAAATGCTCATCGATCAAATATTCAGATGGCGCATACGTGGGTTGATCATTAAATAATGGAAACACCTTTGTAGATTAGTTGATTATATACAGAAATAAGTATCCTTCATGTATCACCAAAGAGTGTCTTTTGAGCTTTCGAATTCATGTTTGAAATTGAAATTTTAACATGTTACCATAGCATCATATGACGTCACGTTCATGCTGGGTACCGCGTGTGAATTTTTTCGACGTCAGTTTGGTAAGGAGGTGCTTGTATTATGCTTATTTTATGCGATATGTAAAGAGAAATTGAAAATTTAGGAACACCTTCCGTTTAAGTTAGGTTTTGGCTTTAGAAACACACATATAATGATTCTTTATGAAAAAGTTCTTAAATCTTGCATGAATTAAAGCTGAAGCAGGGATTAAAATAATTGACTTTTAGGGAGTTTGACATTTTATTCCGTTATTTCAGGTATTATGCTAAAGTAAATTGATCAGTTATCAAGTACAGGATGATTTTGGTTCTTTCTGCTATACAATTCTCCCAAGACTCTGTTTGTTGAATTGCAATGACGTCACTATTCTGGTCCTTCGGCTTAAAATCAGCGAAAAACGTCAAATTTTGCTCGATCAAATGTCTTTCACGGTCTGTACTTCTGCAAGGTTTGAGAGCAAGTCATGAATAACTGTATATTTCTTATAGTATCTGAGCCTTGCATGAAGCAAATACACTATCACAAACTTTTGTCCATTCTTTGTTACTAATCAGCAGCAAATATACATGAAAATATGCAAAAATGTAGAGACTAAACCCTTAAAAGTTTAAGGCATCGTTGCCATGACAACGATATTATTAAACAGTACTTTAGGACTTAATTAGATGTCACATGTTTGCTTCTTAGGTATTTTATATCTGAAATACTGTTTTGACACATAGCTTATGAAATAAATGCTAGTTTCCATTATTTAATGATCATCCCTAGTATAATCTACAAACATTCAGAGTAATTAAAATAATAATCAGACAATACAGTTGAACATGCACAGCCCAGTGTGTGTCATCATCCAGCATGAACAAATTATGAAAATTGCACAAGAAGCAAACAAACGCGCAACTCTGTTCCCACTCAGAAAAACATATACACTCACACAATAAAAAATCCATCCCTCTTGCAAATGCACAGCTTAACTCATAATAAGGGTTATCTACTCACTAAGCACAAAAAAAAAAAAAAAAAAAAATGCAACAGCCAAACCAACGTCATTTCCGTGATTCAATGTTTGAATGCTGAGAAGAATGTAAACGCTCAAAATGTAGTCTTGTACAAATTTCATAATTTTGATAAAGGCAGTATGCCGAAACGTCATAAATAAAGAGTGACTTTTCAGAGTATATAATGTTTCTTATCCCTACACGGATTCTCTTCATGACACTTATTTTTATACACCCATTTTGAAAAAACGGATATATTATGTCGTGGCGCTGTCTGTCCCTCCGTCTGTCCATCCTTAATCATTCTTGTGCACGCCATAACTCAATAACCATTTGGGATATCTTCATGAAATTTTGTAGGCATATGTATTAGGTAAGGAGAACATGTCGCATACAAGAATGATTGGTCCCCTTTCTTGGTTTCAAAGTTATGCTCCTTTGATTGTTTTTTTACCCTACAGGTCTTGTGCGCACAAGAACTAGATAACTGTTTAGGACATCTTCATGAAACTTCATAGCAATGTGTATGAAGTCCCAACGATGTGTCAAGTACAACAATGGTTGCTCCCCCTTTCTTAATTTCTGAGTTTTATCCCTTCTATTAGTTCTTTTGGGCTATTTTTGTGTATACTTATGTTGTGCATACATTAACTTGGTAACTGTTTGGAATATCATGATGCAATGTGCATGATCACAAGATTTGTCGCATATAAGAATGGTTGCTTCCCCTTTCTGAATTTTGGAGTAACCTCCCTTTCCTCCGTCCGTAAACATTCTTGTGCGCGCCATAACTCAGTAACCATTTGGGATAGCTTCATGAAATTTTGTTAAGTAGGTAGGGGGAATATATCGCATACAAGAATGGTTGCTCCTCCTTCCTTAGTTTCAAAGTTATGCCCCTTTGATTGTTTTTTTAGCTCACCAGAGCCGAAGGCTCCGGGGGAGCTTATAGGATAGGCAGTTGTCCGTCGTCGTCGTCGTATGTCGTCTGTCGTATGTAGTATGTCGTCGTCGTCGTCCGTCAACACTTTTAAACAACATCTCCTCTGAAGCCACTGGGCCGATTGGGCCCAAATTTCATCTGTAGCATCCTTGGGCTGGGGGATTGAAAGTTTGTGTTTTTTATGAAAATCTGCCATTTAGTTTGGTTGCTATGGCTACTTAGAGTTCCCATAGACTTATAATGGGGAAAATTGAAAAATGGCATTTTCTGCCAAGCCATTGCAGAAATGTTGACAGAACTTTTATAGAAATGTTCCATGAGAAGTCTTCTATCAGCTGTATGTTTTTTGGCCCACTGCCCCTTTTATTGGTTGCCATGGAAACCAAAATGCAGTCGAAAAGTGAAAAACAATACTTAAAAATTATCTCCTCTGAAACCACTGGGCCAATAAGGCCCAGCTGTCATCTGTAGTATCCTCAGGCTGGGGGGTTGAAAGTTTGTGTTTTTTATGAAAATCGGCCCTTTAGTTTGGTTGCTATGGCAACTTAGAGTTCCCATAGACTTATAATGGGGAAAATTGAAAAATAGCATTTACTGCCAAGCTATTGCAGATATGCTTACAAGACTTTTATAGAAATGTTCCTTAAGAAGTCTTCTGTTAGCGTTGATGCTTTTGGGCCCACTGCTCCTTTTATTGGTTGCCATGGAAACCAAAATGCAAAAATAATGAAAAAAAAAAATTACAAAATTATCTCCTAAGAAGCCACTGGACCGATAAGGCCCAGATTTCATCTGTAGTGTCCTTAGGCTGGGGGATTGAAAGTTTGTGTTTTTTATGAAAATCTGCCTTTTAGTTTGGTTGCTATGGCAACTTAGAGTTGCATTGACTTATAATGGGGAAAATTGAAATATCGCATTCACTACCAAGCCATTGCAGATATGTTGACAAAACTTTTATACAAATGTTTCTTGAGAAGTCTTCTATCAGCTATATGTTTTTGGTCCACTTCCCTTTTTATTATTGGTTGTCATGGAAGCCATAAAGCAAAAGAAGGAAAAAAATCCCTTAAAAAATGATCCCTTATGAAGCCACTAGGCCAATTTGGCTCAGATTTTATCTTTAGTGTCCTTGGGCTAGGGAAGTGAAAATATGTGTTTTTCTTTTATGAGAATCAGCTCTTTCGTTTGGTTGCTATGGCAAATTAGAGTTGCATTGACTTACAATGGGGAAAATTAAAAAAATGGCATTTACTGCAATCAAGATATGGAAAACAATTATATATTTTGTTATCAACTCAACAGACTGTCAGACTGAGACTTTGTAGTAGTATATTTTGTATTAGCCTGTACTAATGTGACAGCAGTTTTGAAAGCAATTTTGAGCTAGAGATCTGGTGAGCTTTGTGGCCCGTGGGCCTCCTGTTTTTTTTCCCTGCAGGGCGTGTGCGCGCCATAACTAGATAACTGTTTGGGATATCTTCATGGCAATGTGTATGAAGTCCCAACGATGTGTCACATACAACAATGGTTGCTCTCCGTTTCTGAGTTACATCCCTTTTATTAGTTCTTTTCGGGTATTTTTGTGTATACTTATGTTGTGCATACATTAACTCGGTAACTGTTTGGAATATCATGATGAAACTGTATAGCAATGTGCATGATCACAAGATGATGTGTCACATATAAGAATGGTTGCTCCCCCTTTCTTAATTTTGGAGTAACCTCCCTTTGATCATTATTTTTAGGCATTTCCATTCAGTCCACTTCTCCTTAACCCTTTAATATATTAGAATGAAACTTTGTAGGAATGTGTGTAATAATGGGGCAATGTATCCTGAGCAAGAACCATGACTTTGGCTTGCTTACTGGATTATCTGCCCATGCATAAATTTCCTGTTTACTCTGTAACTTCTTAACCATTTAGAATATTTTAACACATATTTATGGAGATGTGTATATTGTCAAGGGAATGTATTAGAACCAAGAATGGTATACCTAGTATATTTAGTTTATGAATTATCTCCTTTGTTTGACTTTGGCATTCCTCAATTTAGGAGCCACTTCACCTTGGAAGCTGATTTTTGGTATACTAATAGTATTTGAGGTGTTAAATATTTAAATAATGTTGCCTTCATTAATTAAAGCGTGGTTTCCCCTGTTTGTCTGCCAGTCTGTCCTTTTGTAAACAATCTTGTTCATTCTATAATTCCTTTATGACATTAAACCGGGCGTATTATGCGCCACTTGCGAAGCCCTTGTTATGTCAGGTCATCTCTCTGATTATCCATCCCTTAATAAGTTTAATATTAGGTGGCAGCACCAGTCAGGAGTAAACAGGCCCTGCTCACATCCTGCAATAAGAACTGCATCAACAAGACTGCTTTTTTTCCCATTTTTACAGAGGGAAAAACTTTGTGGCTTCCTGCTTGCTTTCTCAGAATACACAGTCTGTGATGGCCTCATACTAGAGTGTTGACAGAACATAACACTGTGTGCAAGTGATGGCCTCATACTAGAGTGTTAACAGAACATAACACTGTTTGCAAGTGATGGCCTCATACTAGAGTATTGACAGAACATAACACTGTGTGCAAGAGATAGCCTCATACTAGAGTGTTGACAGAACATAACACTGTGTGAAAGTGATGGCCTCATATTAGAGTATTGACAGAACATCACACTGTGTGCAAGTGATGGCCTCATACTAGAGTTTTGACAGAACATAGCACTGTGTGCAAGTGATGGCCTCATACTAGGGTGCTGACAGAACATAACACTGTGTGCAAGTGATGGCCTCATACTAGAGTGTTGACAGAACATAACACTGTGTAAGTGATGGCCTCATACTACAGTGTTGACAGAACATATCTGTGTGCAAGTGATGGCCTCATACTAGAGTGTTGACAGAACATCACACTGTGTGTAAGTGATGGCCTCATACTAGTGTGTTGACAGAACATCACACTGAGTGTAAGTGATGGCCTCATATTGGAGTGTTGACAGTAAATGAGGTGTGTGTGATGACCTCATTTACTATGATTTTTGACAGAACATCACCCTGTGTTTAAGTAATGGCCTCATACTATGATTGTTGACAGACCATCATACTGTCGTACTATGATTGTTGACAGACCATCATACTGTGTGTAACTGATGGCCTCATAATAGAGTGCTGACAGAACATCACATTGTGTGTAAGTGATGGCCTCTTACTAGAATGTTGATGGCACACTTGCACACAGTTTGATGTTCTGTCAACACTCTATTATGAGGCCATCACTTGCACACAGTGCAGTATGAGGCCATCACTTTCACATAGTGTGATGTTCTGTCAACATTCTAGTATGAGGCCATGTCTTCACACAGGGTGGAGTTCTGTCAACACTTGTATGAGGCCATCACTTAAAGACATAGTGATGTGCTGTCAGCACTAGTATGAGGTCATCAATTACACACAATGTGATGTTCTGTCAACACTCTAGTATGAGGCCATCACTTGCACATAGTGTGATGTTATGTCAACACTCCAATATAAGGCCATCATTTACACTCAGTGTGATGTTTTGTCAACACTGTAGTATGAGGCCATCACTTGCACACAGTGTGATGTTCAGTCAGCACTCTAGTTTAGGCCATCACTTACACTCAGTGTGATGTTCCATCAGCACTCTAGTATGAGGCCATCACTTACACACAGTGTAATATTCTATCAACACTCTAGTATGAAGCCATAACTTTCACATAGTGTGATGTTCAGTCAGCACTCTAGTTTTGATGTTCAGTCAGCACTCTAATTTTAGGCAATAACTTACACCTTTGATGTTCCGTCAACACTCTAGTATGAGGCTATCACTTACACACAGTGTAATATTCTATCAACACTCTAGTATGAAGCCATCACTTTCACGTAGTGTGATGTTCTGTCTGCACTGTAGTATGAGCCCATCACTTAAACAGTGTGATGTTCTGTCAACACTCTAATATGAGGCCATCACTTACACACAATGAGATATTCTGTCAACACTCTAGTATGAGGCCATCACTTACATACAATGTTATGTTCTGTCAACCTCTAGTATGTGGCCATCACTTACACACAGTGTGATTTTCTGGTAACACTCTAGTATAAGGCCATCACTTACACACAGTGTGATGTTCAGTCAGCACTCTAGTTTAGGCCATCACTTACACTCAGTGTGATGTTCCATCAGCACTCTAGTATGAGGCCATCACTTACACACAGTGTAATATTCTATCAACACTCTAGTATGAAGCCATAACTTTCACATAGTGTGATGTTCAGTCAGCACTCTAGTTTTGATGTTCAGTCAGCACTCTAATTTTAGGCAATAACTTACACCTTTGATGTTCCGTCAACACTCTAGTATGAGGCCATCACTTACACACAGTGTAATATTCTATCAACACTCTAGTATGAAGCCATCACTTTCACGTAGTGTGATGTTCTGTCTGCACTGTAGTATGAGCCAATCACTTAAACAGTGTGATGTTCTGTCAACACTCTAATATGAGGCCATCACTTACACACAATGAGATATTCTGTCAACACTCTAGTATGAGGCCATCACTTACATACAATGTTATGTTCTGTCAACCTCTAGTATGTGGCCATCACTTACACACAGTGTGATTTTCTGGTAACACTCTAGTATAAGGCCATCACTTACACACAGTGTGATGTTCTGTCAACACTCTAGTATGAGGCCATCACTTACACACAGGGTGATGTTCTGTCAACACTTTATTATGAGGCCATCACTTACACACCATGTGATGTTCTGTCAACACTCTTGTATGAGGCCATCACTTACACACAGTGTTATGTTCTGTCAACACTCTAGTATGAGGCCATCACTTACACACAGTGTGATGTTCTGTCAACACTCTAGTATGAGGCCATCACTTACACACAGTATGATGTTCTGTCAACACTCTAGTATGAGGCCATCACTTACACACAGTGTGATGTTCTCTAGTATGAGGCCATCACTTACACACAGTGTGATGTTCTGTCAACACTCTTGTATGATGCCATCACTTACACACAGTGTGATGTTCTGTCAACACTCTAGTATGAGGCCATCACTTACACACAGTGTGATGTTCTGTCAACACTCTTGTATGAGGCCATCACTTACACACAGTGTGATGTTCTGTCAACACTCTAGTATGAGGCCATCACTTACACACAGTGTGATGTTCTGTCAACACTCTTGTATGAGGCCATCACTTACACACAGTATGATGTTCTGTCAACACTCTAGTATGAGGCCATCACTTACACACAGTGTGATGTTCTGTCAACACTCTAGTATGAGGCCATCACTTACACACAGTGTGATGTTCTGTCAACACTCTTGTATGAGGCCATCACTTACACACAGTGTGATGTTCTCTAGTATGAGGCCATCACTTACACACAGTGTGATGTTCTCTAGTATTAGGCCATCACTTACACACACTGTGATGTTCTGTCAACACTCTTGTATGAGGCCATCACTTACACACAGTATGATGTTCTGTCAACACTCTTGTATGAGGCCATCACTTACACACAGTATGATGTTCTGTCAACACTCTTGTATGAGGCCATCACTTACACACAGTATGATGTTCTGTCCACACTCTTGTATGAGGCCATCACTTACACACAGTGTGATGTTCTGTCAACACTCTTGTATGAGGCCATCACTTACACACAGTATGATGCAGTTAGAAGATGCCACTTACATAAGGTAATGCTCTCTCAGTGCTCCTACTATGAAGTCATCACCTAAAACTTATTTTTCAGTCAACAAGATGGCAAAACACCATGCAATCTCATTTTACTGTCCTCAAAAGAAGATACCAGCCTGCTTGTCCTGTGTCTTTTAATTCAGTGAGTGTCATATGTGAATGTTTGGCAAGAACTCTGTAATTTTTAGTTTTAAGGTGTATGGCTACACACCCATTTTTTCCACTATATTTACAGATTTACAGGGGAGAAGGGGGGGTGCAGGGGGGGCATTGTAGGAGGGTGAATTTTGCAACTTTCGTGACTCCTTGTTTGTTTCCCTAGAAGACAAAGTCCTCAAAAAATGGGGTCTACTCTCCTAGGGGACAAAATTCTTCCCTTAAGAGTTGACCCCCTTGAGGACTTGGAGAAGGGAGGCAAAAATAAAAGTGGCAGAGCTGCTTCCCTTGAAATTGAACCCACTTACTTTAACTGGATTATACAAACCAACACAAACTCAAGTTTTCATATAAAATCATTTATTGTTTGAATTCACATCTAATGGCACTTAATCATATAAAGTAATATAAAACCATCTGTGACAAGAATATTCCATGGAATGCAGTGTCTTACCTGGCTGCACATCGTCACAAAGCAGAGCTAAATGTGCAAACTCGACAAACTTCATGACACCGACGACGACACTGGAGAAGTAATAACTATGTCTAGCTTCTGCTGGTCATAGGCAAGACAAAAATCCAAATGAGATGGCTCACTGACAGCTGTCGCATCTTGATCTTCACTGTTTATGACTCGGTTCATCTTTCTGAAAGGACTGTTTTATGGCAATACACTTCCACAATTTTTTCTGTCTCCGAAACTTCCGAAACTTATAAAAGCAACTTGCATGTTAACAAAGGCCATCCATTTGCTTTAAAGTTCAGTGAATCTAGGAGATGATCCAAGAAACAAGTGCACTTACAACCGTAAAATTCCTAACCATTAGGGCAAAAATGGTCTGGGCAAAAAATGCCGACCCAGATCAGACTCTCTTCAGTAGCAGTCTGATCAGGGTCTACACTGCTTACCATTCCAACTGCATGTTTTAGATGCATTTCTGCATTGCAAAACCAAACTGCACCACATATAGGACAATTATGCTATTTTAGGTGTCCCAATTTTTAGAGTTTTTACAGCAATCTAGACACAGAAATGTGAAATCATCTTGTGTAGAAATAAATAAAACACAACTCAGCCATGATTTAAGTGTCAACATTACAATAAATGCAAAAATTCAACTTGTATAAAAGTATGAAATATATACAAAGTTCTGATCTTATTTATTTTACTAACAACATACCATATTTATCCTAATGAATTCTCCTGCTCTAATAAACGCCCCTGCCTCTTTTCCAAAAATAATGTTATATAAGCTTGCATGAATTCCTGTTTGCTTCTCTAGATGAGGTAGCTCTTTGAAATAGGGTCTACAATATATGAAAGAATTTGTTCCTATAGGAGCAAATTCTTTCCTTTAAGAGTTGACCCTTACTGAGAAGGGTGGCAAAAATAGTTGAGTAGCTTCCTCTGAAAGAGAACACACTCACCTTAATACTGTTTATTGGAGTTATTTGGCAGTGGCTGATTCACTACACTTCAGGCTCTAAATAACACCCCCCTTTCGTAAAATGCAATGCCCCCGGGATTTTAAATAGGATTAATAGGGTGTTATGGCTAGAATTGCATTTAACCCATTCCATTCGGGATACCCCTTTATTGGTATTTGGGCAAACAGTTTGGATCCAGATCAGGCCCCAAAAACGTGGGGCCTGGTCTGAGATCCAAACTGTTTGCTGCCTAAACATCATTTCTACAAGAGTTAGACCAATATTGTCAAAATATTCTTGATTTTTGATGCAGATGACAACTGCAGCAGGCGACAAAAAATACCCAGAATGCAATGGGTTAAAGACTCAAAGGTGATCCTGGATATATGGGCCCAGTTGTTCAAAGCATTGTTAACTTGACAAATTTAAGTCATTAGTCAAGGAATTATTAAGTCTTCTAGAAAAAAAAAACATCAGGTGTGACAATATGTTTGCCAAAATAAATAAAGGCTTCTTATCTTTTTATTTTCAGCAAAAAGTGGCAGTACTTTTGCATACAGTAGTTTGAAAATAAAAAAATCTTGTCAGCCAATGAAATTTTTAATTTTGAACAACCAGCCCCTACCTATATATAATCTTGTTTCAACAAATTGACAGCACCAAACATACCATAATCTATTATTATTAAGGTGGTGATTTGTGGTATATACAAAAATCTCAATAAAACCATAAAAAATTATCGTATCTCCCTGAAAGTTAGCAGACTTCTTATTTTTGTTGTTCTCTACAGTTTAGAATACAAAATAGAGTTACATGCTGTTTAAAAAAAGTGTTTTATATGAAAAGATCAAAGGGTAATTTTCTGCGCAGAAATCTGAAAAATAAAATCCGTTGTTGAAAATGTAATTAGCTCTGAAGATACTTTGATCCATTAAAAAGAGCGTCCTAGCAATTATTTGTTCCAACTCTTTCTCAAATTGTAAGGTAGACCAGATAAAAACAGTAGCTTTTTCTCAAATATCTGACCATGTATATAAGTGCATGTATAGTGATTGCATTCATTAATACAGGTAGGTCAGTTATACCTACATCATACTCACAGTATAAATATTGCATTACAATGACCAAGACAGGCGTGTTATCGAAATTATTCAACCTTGAAAATAGACTCTACTGTGTATTTTAAGACAAATCTTTGGACACAGGCCACACCCTTTTTTATCTGCGCAGCCTGATAACATGCAGCAAAAATAATTGCTAGGACGCTCTTCAACATACATTAATTTATGTTCAGACCAAGTACATTTTCAATAATGATGGTCATTTTTAGCTCACCAGAGCCGAAGGCTCCGGGGGAGCTTATAGTATAGGCAGTTGTCCGTCGTCGTCGTCGTCGTCGTCTGTCGTCCGTCAACACTTTTAAACAACATCTCCTCTAAAGCTACTGGGCCAATTGCGCCCAAATTTCATCTGTAGCATCCTTTGGCTGGGGGATTGAAAGTTTGTGTTTTTTATGAAAATCGGCCCCTTAGTGTGGTTGCTATGGCAACTTAGAGTTCCCATAGACTTATAATGGGGAAAATTGAAAAACGCCATTAACTGCCAAGCCATTGCAGATATGCTGACAAAACTTTTATAGAAATGTTTCGTGAGAAGTCTTCTATCAGCTATATTTTTTTTTTGCCCACTGCTCCTTTTATTGGTTGCCATGGAAACCAAAATGCAAAAAAAAAAAAGGAAAAAAATACTTAAAAAATTATCTGCTCTGAAGCCACTTGGCCAATTAGGCCCATATTTCATCTGTAGTATCCTTAGGCTGGGGGATTGAAAGTTTATGTTTTTTTATGAAAATCGGCTCTTTAGTTTGGTTGCTATAATAACTTAGAGTTGCATTGACTCATAATGGGGAAAATTGAAAAATGGCATTTACTGCCAAGCCATTGCAGATATGTTGCAAAAACTTTTATAGAAATGTTCCTTGAGAAGTGTTCTATCAGCGATATGCTTTTTTTGGCCCACTGCTCCTTTTATTGGTTGCCATGGAAACCAAAATGCAAAAAATGAAAAAGAAGTACTTAAATATTATCTCCTCTGAAGCCGCTTGGCTGATTAAGCCCAGATTTCATCTGTAGTATCCTTGGGCGGGGGGATTGAAAGTTTATGTTTTATTTGAAAATCAGCTTTTTAGTTTGGTTGCTACGGTAACTTAGAGTAGCATTGACTCATAATGGGGAAAATTGAAAAATGGCACTTATTGCCAAGCCATCGCAGATATGTTGACAGAACTTTTATAGAAATGTTGCTTGAGAAGTGTTCTATCAGCTATATGTTTTCTGGCCCACTGCTCCTTTTATTGGTTGCCATGGAAACCAAAATGCAAAAAATGGGGGGAAAATGCTTAAAAAAATTATCTCTTCTGAAGCCACTAGCCAATTGGGCTCAGATTTTATCTTTAGTATCCTTGGGCTGGGAATTGAATTTTTTTTTTTTTCATGAAAATCGGCTCTTTCATTTGGTTGCTATGGCAAATAAGACTTACGTTGACTAATGATGTGGAAATTTAAAATAGCATTTACTGCAATCATAATGTGGGAAATAGTTATATACTTTGCTATCAACTCAGCAGACTGTCAGACTGAGACTTTGTAGTTGTATATTTTGTATTAGCCTGTACAAATGTGACAGCAATTTTAAGCCTATACAAATTTGATTGCAATTTGTGCTAGAGATCTGGTGAGCTTTGTGGCCCGTGGGCCTCTTGTTTAGATTTATTCGCACAAAATCACCCTTTGATCTTTTCTTACATAAATCCCTTTTAACATCAACAAGTCCTGCATTTTGGGATTCTGAATTGTGAGAAACAACATAAAGAAGGCATCTGCTAAGTTTTGGGAAGATCTGTTGTATTTTCAGCATTTTATGCAGATTTTTGTCTTTGCCCCAAATCAGTGATAATCACCACCTTAAACATGCATAGCTGCTTTTCCTTACACACACATGTATCAGCCGCGACACGAGAAAACCAACAAAGTGGTTTTGCGCCCAGTGCAGACTCAGATCAGCCTGGGCATCCACCCAGTCTGATCAGTCTTCGCTGACAGCGAAGACTCTGATCAGACTGGGTGGATGCCCAGGCTGATCTGAGTCTGCGCTGGGCGCAAAACCACTTTGATGGTTTTCTCATGTCACGGCTTGTATAAATCTAATGAAAGCCTTTATAATGTACAGAGACACTATTTCTTTATATTATAATCGCACAATCTTTGTTACATATTTATTTTCACAGTTTATTCCTCACAAGCCTTTCTACGTTTCGGCTAATGAAAGCCGTTATAAAGGCTTTCATTAGCTCAAACGTAGAAAGGCTTGTGAGGAATAAACTGTGAAAATAAATATTTCTTTATAAAAACATTATAATAACAGTTCAAACATTCATTGCACACACTAGCTGTATTCAACTGGGAAGAATGAAATTTCCGTGAAATTTTGCGTGAGTGTGTGATAGGTTCTTGTAACAGCCAGTCACATGGTCCAATCAAATTCGAGGAGCTTTTCAAGTTCTTAAGCGATCGTGCTTTACGAAAGGCACTTATTTTAAAAAGGTAATGTTCGTGCTGCACGGTCGCTTATGAGCTTGAAAAAATTGTTGACTTTGATAGGGCCATGTGACCTGCTTCTACAAGGACCTATCATGCTCCCACGCAAAATTTCATGGGAATTTTATGAACCTTACCAGTCGAATTATTTATGTTGACTGAGAAATACATGCACCATTAACATTTTGTACAATGACAGTACATTGGCATTACTGAAAACGAGTAGTATAATAAAGCTACATATATTACTCAATATAAATCTATAATTAATTCATCTACTGACCTAAACAGGTTACAAAACAGAATACCATCAAAGCTGAATCAATACTTTTACTACTTGTTCCAGCATACAGGGTCTGTTACCATACAGGATCAGGGCTTCAGTTAAGCGGATGTACAGCGCAAATTATGAAATTGCCTCAGTACGCCCAAACTGAACTTCAAAGACAACCCGTAGACTTCTGAAATTTCCTTTGTACGGCAGAAATTGATACCTGAGACATTTGAATCTGTCATCAAGTCCACCCACTTTTAGCAAGTTGTGTGCTGTTTGCCCCACTATTCCAAGTTACCCCTATGGGGCCCCGAGCAGATAAGTGCTGCAACTTGCTGACCACCAGTCAGTTAGCCACTGAACGCAGACGCATGCATTTGCTTCAGCGCAATGGATCTATTTAAACTATTGCAGAAAAACAGAGAGACTGAGGCTGCAGAACTGGATTAAGTTCACATTAAGGGTGTGCCAATCTGTACTTTGAGCAAAGAAGAAATTATCCGAGAAGGGAAGGAAATAAAAGGAGACTTAGGGGAGGTTGTGCTGGCAGGAGGCTTAGAGCTCCTGCCAGAAAATTTGGTAAAATTGTTGTTCTTCGCCATGGAATTAAAGAAAAAGGTGGGCAAGGAAAGCCCAAAAGCGGGCTCTTCCTCTGAGAAACCTGCTCAGAAACATACAGGGGATGGAGACAATGATGAAAAGAATGCTAAAAAAACAAAAATGGTGAGTAGATACGTAAATTGTTGTGTTTTAGTCATGATGTCTCACGCAAGAATACATATATGAAAAAAATGTAAGAAAAGTTCAAGGATGTGATATTAGGCTAATATGTTTTATAATTATAATAAAAGCATCGCAAATAATACCCCACCACTGCAAACCTATTTCACTCACCGATTTTTTGCTGATTTATATTTTCTCTGTATTATCCCAGGGCAGGAGCAGCCATGTTGGTCATGTGACCTGGACATTTGGAAAAATTTTCATTCCCTAAACCCCTGGAGGCTCTATATGAAATTTGGTTTCAATGGCCCAGTGGCTTTTGAGGAGATTGTTTGATATTGTCAAAATGAGAGTTCTAGGTCAAAAGTCAAAGAATGACCTTGACCCCTTGTACTCATAAATCTTCATGTACTCATTAAGATGAATGTATGTACCAATTTTTAGGCCTAAATCTTCAAAACTTTCCACGAAATCTTATGTTCTAGCATTTTCCCATATTTGACTTTGCCGTAAAATTGTCAAGGTCAACCCAAGGTCATCATTTGAACAATCTTGATAGTACTGGAGAGCCCAATGCTACATACCATGTTTCAAGGTCATTGGTCAATTGGTTCTGGAGAAGAAGATTCTTAAAGGTTTATACCATATATGGGCGTAGGGGCCATGTTGGTCATGTGACCTGGACCGTTTGAACAAATTTTCATTTCCTCAACCCCTGAAGGCTCCCTCATATGAAAATTGGTTACAATAGGCCCAGTGGTTTTTGGGGAGATTGTTTGATATTGTCAAAATAGAAGCAATCTGGGTAAAAGGTCAAAGAATGACCTTGATCTCTTGTACTCACAAAATTTCATGTACTCATTACGACAACCATATATACCATTTTTTAGGCCAAAATCGTCAAAACTTTCCGTGAAATCTTATGTTCTAGCATTTTCCCATATTAGACCTTGCCGTAAAAAATATAATATATGAGCCGTGACACGAGAAAACCAACAATGTGATCTGTTACAGCTGTGAAATCAATGGATCTATTTTTCTCACTGCATGATTTCTAGTCACCTGTCTTATGTTACCAGATCACTGTTGTTACCTTTTACAGGTGTTTGTATTGCACTATTCTATTATATTAAATTCTATTTTTTTTTTTTTGACCTTTCTGTTTTTCTGACAGAAAGGAGGCTTTAGGTTTTGATGCGCCATGACCCAGTTTCAAACTTGTCCTACATATTATAAGGATGAACATTCTGACAAAGTTTCATGAACTTTGGATCAAAACTGTGCCTTCTAGAGCGTACACAAGGTTTTTCTAAGATTTGACCTAGTGACCTAGTTTTTGACCCGACATGACCCAGTTTCAAATTTGACCTAGAGTTTATGGAGATAAACATTCTGACAAAGTTTAATGAACTTTGGATTAAAACTGCCTTCTACAGTGTACACAAGGTTTTTCTATGATTTGACATAGTGACCTAGTTTTTGACCCGACATGACCCAGTTTCAAACTTGTCCTACATATTATGAGGATAAACATTCTGACAAAGTTTCATGAACTTTGGATCAAAACTGTGCCTTCTAGAGCGTACATAAGGTTTTTCTAAGATTTGACCTAGTGACCTAGTCTTTGACCCGACATGACCCAGTTTTGCATTTAGCCTATAGTTTATGGAGATAAACATTCTGACAAAGATTCATGAACTTTGGATCAAAACTGTGCCTTCTACAGTGTACACAAGGTTTTTCTAAGATTTGACCTAGTGACCTAGTTTTTGACCCGACATGACCCAGTTTCAAACCTGGCCTAGAATTTATGGAGATAAACATTCTGACAAAGTTTCATAAAGATTGGATCAAAACTATGTCCTGTAGAGCGTACACAAGGTTTTTCTATGATTTCACCTAGTGACCTAGTTTTGACCCGAGGTGACCCAGTTTCACATTTGTCCTAGATATTATGAGGATAAACATTCTGACAAAGTTTCATGAACTTTGGATGAAAACTGTTCCCTCCAGAGCGTACACAAGGTTTTTCTAAGATTTGACCTAGTGACCTAGTTTTTGACCCGACATGACCCAGTTTCGAACTTGGCCTAGATTTTATAAAGACTAACATTCTGACAAAGTTTCATAAATATTGGATCAAAACTGTGCCTGCTAGAGCGTACAAAAGCAAAAGTTGACGGATGGACGTCCGGACGCACGTACGACGGACATCAGGGTATCCCAAAAGCTCACCCTGAGCACTTCGTGCTCAGGTGAGCTAAAAAGAAAAGAGAAGATTCGTCCTCGGACAAGGAAAGTGCAATGAGGTGACCGTTTGGCAACAAAACTGCTTTAAAAGACAAATGTCTAATCGAGATAGGTTGGATACATAAGACAAACCAAAGACCATAACAAGTTCGATCAAAAGCAGGAGGTGGATTTACGAGGAAGCTAAACATACACAAAGATTCAAAGAAAGAGCAAATAATGGAGGAAGCAAAGAAGTTGTTTTTTCCTAACGGCAAATCTCCGAAAGGCGGGGTGTTTAAATTTGAGTTTGATATCTGGGATTTCTCGGAAAGGGAAGTGAAAAAAGACCTAACTGTAGCTGATGTACTGGATGTACACCACAAACTGTACTTTCAAGACAGAAAAATTAAATGTGTAGATAAGCTGTAGTATTAGAGTTACAATGTAGTCATATACTTGATTTAGTATTGATAATGTTCAAATCTTTTCCTGATAGTTCCAGTCTAATGTATAATGCCAACTTCAAGTAGTTTCAATTCAATGTCATTTCTGAGCTTAAGTAATGATTATGTATACAATATTTGATTCACCATTTAAAAACAATTTATAAAACATAACTTAATGAATGTCAGCGTGAAACAATAAACTTGCTAGGGGAGGTCTAACACATAGTGTACATATGGTTTTCATTATTTTCATAATGGCCTTTGACCTTCGCTTCTATCTAATGAGATTTTACCCTGAGGTACTTAACAGAGTGCACTTTCAAGACGGTAAATACCATTCCATGTGATACACACAATCCAACCAAAACACTGACATGCTGGCAATCGGATTTACTTCTGCAGTCGGTGAGTGTAGACGTGTCAGCGCACAGTTATTTTGTAAATTGTGAAATTTCTTTGAAGATTCAGAAATTCTCTTTTGCCTGTTAGAAGGTAGTTCTAAATGGCTGCAAACAAGGAGGATGTCCTATCCTTGGATTCGGGAGAAGATAATTCATTGGCTTCGAGCCATTTTTAGGATGATGTGGCAAAACATGTTAGTGTTCCGTTAGTTGTCGGAACAAATAAACTGGACAAAAAGAAAGGGAATGCTAGTTCTAAGACCAATATTGGAGCCCCAGTAGCTCAGTGGGCTAAGCGCTGGCCTACTGATCTAGTGGTCGTGGGTTCGAGCCCCGCCAGAGGCGGAGTTCTTTCCATTGCAATCGGGGTTCAATTGCACACAGCCTTTCATTATCACAAGCCCATCGTCCAGATATGAGTGAAATACTGTTGAAAAGGACGTAAAATCATAAGTCATCCATCCATCTAAGACCAATAAATCTCCCAGTGACAATTTGCTTTCGTCATCGACGAAAAATCCTCAAAAAGCGATGTGCAAATAGACATAAATAGGCCGAGTACACGTTCTTCCATGTCAGGTTTGTCCAAGTCAGGTTCTGCCAAAACGGCTTCTATACAGTCTATTTCAAATAAATCATCTTCCAAGTCCAGGTCAAGCAAGAACTAGAAAATGTGTTTGTAAAACACTATGCCCCCAACTAAATGCCTGACCCTAACAAGGTCAGTTAAAAATGTATACATAACCTTACCTTCATCAGAATGATTAACACATAAATTACTTTAAGTACACCATAGATGAGGTCTCTGGCTCAAAAGGTTCAAAAGTTGGAAAAATGCCAAAGTTAATAAAGGGGCATAATTCAGTCAAATATTTATGAAATCAGCCCAAAAGTTAATCAGGTGATCTACACCTTAGCCCCTACCTGCATGCCGAATATGAGTATCCTAGCTCCAACAGTTCTCCCAGAATTTTGGGAATAAACTTTAATTTAATTTTTCGAAAAAGGGGCATAACTCTGTAAGTACAAGGGTGACAGAAAAGAAAAAAATACGGGTCCGCTAATTTTTAATGGTCTACCAACCCATAAAATATCAAGTGCCTAGGAGTTACAGTTCTTGAATAATAGACCACCCTAAAATGTTTTGTACAAATAAGAAAAAGGGCATAACTCTGTCAATAATGAATACAACAAAACGTAACCATCATCAGAATGATTGACACATCAAATACTATCTGTACACCAAAAATCAGGTCTCTAGGTCAAATGGTTCAAAAGTTGGAAAAATGCCAAAGTTAACAAAGGGGCATAATTCAGTCAAATATTTACGAAATCAGCCCAAAAGTTAATCAGGTGATCTAAACCATAGCCTCTAGCTGTATGCCAAATATGAGTATCCTAGCTCCAATGGTTCTCCCAGGATTTTGGAGACAAACTTTCTTTTAATTTTTCGAAAAAGGGGCATAACTCTGTAAGTACAAGGCAGACGGACAAGAAAAAAAATACGGGTCTGCTAATTTTTGATGGTCTACCAACCCATAAAATATTGAGGGCCTAGGAGTTACCGTTCTTTAATAATAGACAACCCTTTAAATGTTTTGTACAAATAAGAAAAGGGGCGTAACTCTGTAAATAATGAATAAAACAAAACATAACCATCATCAGAATGATCGACACATCAAATACTATCTGTATACCAAAAATCATGTCTCTAGGTCAAATGGTTCAAAAGTTGGAAAAATGCCAAAGTTAACAAAGGGGCATAATTCAGTCAAATATTTACGAAATCAGCCCAAAAGTTAATCAGGTGATCTACACCTTAGCCCCTAGCTGTATGCCAAATATGAGTATCCTAGCTCCAACGGTTCTCCCAGGATTTTGGGAACAAACTTTCATTTAATTTTTTCGAAAAAGGGGCATAACTCTGTAAGTACAAGGCCGACGGACAAGAAAAAAAATACAGGTCTGCTAATTTTTAATGGTCTACCCACCCATAAAATATTGAGGGCCTAGGAGTTACGGTTCTTGAATAATAGACAACCCTTTAAATGTTTTGTACAAATAAGAAAAGGGGCATAACTCTGTCAATAATGAATACAACAAAACGTAACTATCATCAGAATGATTGACACATCAAATACTATCTGTATACCAAAAATCATGTCTCTAGGTCAAATGGTTCAAAAGTTGGAAAAATGCCAAAGTTAACAAAGGGGCATAATTCAGTCAAATATTTACGAAATCAGCCCAAAAGTTAATCAGGTGATCTACACCTTAGCCCCTAGCTGTATGCCAAATATGAGTATCCTAGCTCCAACGGTTCTCCCAGGATTTTGGGAACAAACTTTCATTTAATTTTTTCGAAAAAGGGGCATAACTCTGTAAGTACAAGGCCGACGGACAAGAAAAAAAATACGGGTCTGCTAATTTTTAATGGTCTACCCACCCATAAAATATTGAGGGCCTAGGAGTTACGGTTCTTGAATAATAGACAACCCTTTAAATGTTTTGTACAAATAAGAAAAGGGGCATAACTCTGTCAATAATGAATACAACAAAACGTAACTATCATCAGAATGATTGACACATCAAATACTATCTGTATACCAAAAATCATGTCTCTAGGTCAAATGGTTCAAAAGTTGGAAAAATGCCAAAGTTAACAAAGGGGCATAATTCAGTCAAATATTTACGAAATCAGCCCAAAAGTTAATCAGGTGATCTACACCTTAGCCCCTAGCTGTATGCCAAATATGAGTATCCTAGTTCCAACAATTCTCCCAGGATTTTGGGAACAAACTTTCATTTAATTTTTCGAAAAAGGGGCATAACTCTGTAAGTATAAGGCCGACGGACAAGAAAAAAAATACAGGTCTGCTAATTTTTAATGGTCTACCCACCCATAAAATATTGAGGGCCTAGGAGTTACGGCTCTTGAATAACAGACCACCCCTAAAATGTTACGTACAGACGGACGGACGGACGGACGGACGGACAGTCAGGCCCAAACCAATATGCCCCCTCAACTTCTTCGAAGTTGGGGGCATAAAAACAATGTTTTATAGAGGCTAGTACTAAGATCCTTTCTGTGGAGTTTGAGCTTTATTGGTTGCATAGTTTCTGAGGAGATGATTTTCAGAGTAGTTTATATATAACCGTTTTAACCTTGATAGTCTGGGTGCCGGGACGAGAACCCGAAAAAATAGTCCGCACAAATGTTTGATGTAGATTCTTATTATTTAGGATGTCTTTAACCAGAAACAAAATGATGCCACCTTGGCATCCTTGGGGAAATTAAAATATTCAAGATGGCGTCCAAGATGGCCGCCAAGGGATAAAATTCATAATATCTTCTTAAATATAAGGGCTAGAAACATACTTTTGGTGGCTACCTATAGGTTTTTGAGGTCGAAGAATCGATTAAGCATGTAAGAAAATATTTCAGACAAATCAGTTACAAAATGGCGGACAAGATGGCCGCCAAAACAGAAAAATCTGTATATCTTCTTTAATATACGTGCTAGAAACATAATTTTGGTGTCTACGTATGGGTTTTTGGGGCCAAGGAATTGGTTTAACACGTTTAAATTGACTTAAAAGCAAACCGGTTACACAAAATGGCGGACTAGATGGCGGACAAAGCAACGGTCACGACACTAATTGTTGGAGAAATGCACTTTCCGATAGCAGAATTCTGGTTTGTGCATTAGAAACCCGGATTTTGCATGACATTGTATAAGATTGTTAAATATAAAAATGAAGTTATAAAAAGTCCCATTCAAACAGTGTTTTAACAAGAGGGCCAAATTGGTTCACAAGAACCTAGTGCAGGCAAGGGCAGATAACCCGTTGACAAAGCTTTAGTCATTACAGATAGCTATTGTTACGAGTAACAATCTAAAGGTTACAAGAAATGCGTTATATTCTGTTATCTATTTTACTTTCTTCGATTAAAATTTAGGTTAAGAAACTCTGATATATTTGTTGGTTGCCTGCGTCGTTTAAAATTAAAGCTCATGGTCGGCAATCAGTGAGTGGTGTGTGTGTCGTAGGTTCGTGCCATGCCACAGCCAGATTTTAGCATCTGGACAGTATGGAAAATTTACAAATATTTGTTGGTTGGTTGCGTTGTTCAAAATTATAGCTCATGGTCGGCACTAGTGGTGTGAGTGTCGCAGGTTCGTGCCATGCCACAGCCAGATTATTATAGCATCTGGGCGGTATGGAAACTTTACAAGTCAGAAAAGATCATGCTTACTTCAAACTGCGGCAGTAACAAATTTTGTAAACAGCTTTTGAATTTTTATGTAGTTTCCCAGTTCTATCAAGTATAAAGGAGACAGTACTACCCATGATTACAGACAGTTGACTACAAATTGTATATGCATATTTAAAATGTTTTAGCTTCAAAAGTGCATAATTGTCATGCCAGTTTGTGCAAGTATTCTTACCCCACTAAACCTTCCGAGCAATGCTACGGGAAAGTTAATAGCATAAACTGAATTCACAGACCGAGCAATGCTACGTGAAAGTTAATAGCATAAACTGACTTCACAGACCGAGCAATGCTACGGGAAAGTTAATAGCATAAACTGACTTCACAGACCGAGCAATGCTACGTGAAAGTTAATAGCATAAACTGACTTCACAGACCGAGATAGCATGAACTGGCTTCATAGACCGACAATGCTACTGGAAAGTTAACAGCATAAACTGGTTTCACAGACCGAGCAATGCTACTGGAAAGTTAACAGCATAAACTGACTTCACAGACCGAGCAATGCTACTGGAAAGTTAACAGCATAAACTGGTTTCACAGACCGACAATGCTACTGGAAAGTTAACAGCATAAACTGGTTTCACAGACCGAGCAATGCTACGTGAAAGTTAATAGCATAAACTGACTTCACAGACCGAGCAATGCTACGGGAAAGTTAATAGCATAAACTGGCTTCATAGACCGACAATGCTACTGGAAAGTTAACAGCATAAACTGGTTTCACAGACCGAGCAATGACGGGAGAGTTAATAGCATAAACTGGCTTCATAGACCGAGCAATGACGGGAAAGTTAATAGCATAAACTGGCTTCACAGGCCGAGCAATGCTACGGGAAAGTTAATATTAACTATTCTGGTATAAATGCTTGCGGCCCAAGATGTCTCCGTTTCAACTAAAAGTCCTCTTCTCCTGAACCACTGAAGTACACATAAGTTGGTATTTTCATGTAATATTTCACATTCCTCAAAAGTTTTAAATATGTAAACGTTGGGTCATGTATGCCCCTAAACTCGGGGCACGTACTCTATAGAAACTGAACAAATGACTTTGAATTTGGAAAAGAAAAGGTAGATCTACAAGTAGAGTTAGAACCATCTCTAAAAGGGATTTTCCAAAACTGCAATACAGTTTCCTGGCAGATTAAGACTGTCGCCAAAAGTTGTTTATTCCAGCTTCTGGCCCATACGCTAACTAACCATATGCTGTAAGAGTAACACTGAGATAATGTCAGCATTAAATCAAAGACCTGAAAGTGATTTTTATTAAGTAGATCAAAGTAAAGATATTTTTCCGTAACGACTGCAATTTTATCCTTCTGGGTTATTTACCCCGGCTTAAAGGCTTATATACAGAAAAAGAAGTAAATCTATAAGGTCAGGGGAAAAAGGGTTTTTCTTACAAAACTCAAATTCAGCTAAGCAATAAAAGTAAAAAAACAAACTTTGTGCCAAGATCAAATTTTGCCCCACGGCTTGGCCATTCGGGGTTCTACAGGCGCTTTTACATGTATTTTGCTCCAGGATTTCATCGGTGTTGTTTCGGAGGGATCTCCAGGTGTCGCAATACGTTGTTTCTGTCGAGTCCTCATATTTGATTCATTACAGGTTTTATCCGTGATTGATTTGCCGTCTGTGATGATTCATTAATGGGTTGGGTACCCTTCATGCAGACCAAATGCTTAATTAAATGTTTTGAACAACTGCAGAAGCAGAAGGCATGGTTTTGGACCGAGTAAAACTAGTTAACTTCCGTTTTACGTGTTCTTGTGTCCGCTTGTCTGTGGTCTTCTAGCAATATGGTTACCTTATAGCTGCCCAGTTTGCTTTCTGTTTTGTTCTATTTGAAACACTAATAAAATAGGTAAAATAAATGTTACTGTTGTTTTCAATTGGGGTAACTGAATGTCTGGGAAAGGGCTGTTCATTCGATTTACTATGCTTGTCTTTCGCGAATATTTGTCATTTTGTATTTTGGTTTTGAGGGCGGAATGTGGGGTCTAATTGTATTAGTTCTTGATCTCTGTCTATCATTTTACTTTACCAAAAGGTACATGCATAGAGTTATGAACATAAAAAAGCCATTTAAAACGACATTCTTAAAGTAATAATGAATTATCGAGATGTCAATGTCTTTCGGTTGCGACTGAAATTTTCTAGACAGGGCTGTCTGCCCATACCTGGACTTGGATCTTATGGATCATCATGGTCTCTTTGGTAGTAACACTATTAGATGCAAAATGAGGTCTTTATGGCTTCGTGTTTTTTGTTGTTGTTTTTAATTCATAGATCTTATAATTTCAAAATTCCGGGTTAAAAAACTTTCTAAATCATGAATTCTGCTATCAAAATGTGCATTTCTTAAGACATTCAGCTCCGTAATCGATGCTTCGTCCGCCATCTTGTCCGCCATTTCGTGTAAGTTAGTGCCTTAAAGTAAATTCTAACATGCTTAATGGATTCCTTGACCCCGAAAACCTATGTGCAGACACCAAAATCATGTTTCTAGCCCGTATACTAAAGAAGATATAGAGATTTTTTATGCTTTTGCGGCCATTTTGTCCGCCATTTTGTAACTGATTTGTCTGAAATAATTTTTAACATTCTTAATTGATTCTTCGACCTCGAAACCCTATATGTAGCCACCAAAAGTATATTTCTAGCCCACATACTTTAGAAGATATTGAGGATTTTTTCCCTTGGCGGCCATCTTGGACGCCATCTTGAATATTTTAATTTCCCCAATGATGCCAAGGTGGCATCATTCAGTTTCAGTGTACGGACATGTTGGTGAACACATTTGTGCAAAAACATTTTGTGCGGACTATTTTTTTGGGTTGCACCCAAAATCTCCATTTGGCAACCAAACTATGAAGGTCAAGTCATACAATTATTGCAATTTTGTCTTTGTGATAGGCAAGCACCAGTATATGTGAGCAATGCTGTCTTAACAGCTCTTATCTATCTAGAGCTTTACCAGACTGAGTAATTCAGTAAATGTGGAGATAAATACTAGTGTTGTCTGTCCAGCTACACCTGGCCCCGAGGTTATAAAACTTTTCTCGTGCTCAACTCAGCTGAGCATGAAATTTTACCTGCTAATAAATAACATTACTGGTAAGAACAGGTTTTTTCTTGCTCAGTTTAGTTGAGTATGACATTTTCTCTGCTTATCAATATGAAAATGCCAACATTAGTTGGCATTTTCACATTTATCAGCAGAGAAAAAATTTCATGCTCAGCTGAGTTGAGCAGGAAATAAGTTTCATAACCTCAGTGTCAGGTCAGCAAGAGCTGAGCCCAATACAGCTGGATAGACTACACCTAAACAGGAATCCATGACAACACAGTCATCACCAATATACAGAAGTCGGGTTCCCTAGAGCAAGACAGGTAACACCTAGTATACAGCAATCTATGACAGTACAATCACCTGGACCATCGAGACAGGTAAGAGCTGAGCCCAATACAGCTGGACAGACTACACCTAAACAGGAATCCATGACAACACAGTCATCACTACATACAGAAGTTGGGTCCCCTACAGCAAAATTTCAGTTCAGTTCAGTTCAATTCTCTTATCGACGTTACCCAAGGGGCTCAACGGTACATAGCCATAGTTGCACACACTTGGGGCCGTGTGTCCGTCCAACCCTACAGCAAAACAGGCAATACCTAGTATAAGTATAGTCACCTGGACCATCGAGACAGGTATCTCAACCACACACAGAAGATGGCTCCCAAAAAGTTTCCAGCGCTGCACCCATATATCAAGGATTCACAAATGGATTTTACATACACGTATTAAAATATTTAATGCCCACTATACTGGACTTACGGTCCAAGGGAAGTAACTCAAATTACGAAGGCGTGTAAGGTAGCGTTGTAGTTGCGACTCGTAGTTGCAACAAAGGGGAAGCTACTCTGTTTGACTAATATACTTTCCCTTGCGTTCCCGCTAGGTGGAGCTTGTCAGTTTTGGCAAGCTTCCAGGCCAGGATCGTCAAATTCAGAATTTTCAAAGAATTTACTCGAATTTTGTCAGCTCAGCAGGCTTTAATTGTAAAGCTGGAACATTCTATTAGCATGTAGTAGATTATAGTTATATCCAGTGCATCTGTGAATGTTCGATTTTCACTGTTTTGAGGTTACTTTTCCTTACAAAGGTGAAAGCGTGGGTTTCTGATTCGGCCTGGAGGAGGTTCGTACCAACTGGGAAATTTACCATGTCGTCAGTTTTGGTATTGGGAAGCTCACATATATGCAGATTTGAGAACTATATATTGAACAAGAGGGCCATGATGGCCCTGGATCGCTCTCCTGAGTATCCTGTGAACTTAACCTCAGAGACATCCATATGACCGACAGACAGAGTTTCACAAAGATTAAATGGAAAATGGACCCTTTATTGTGTACCTAAGATTTTTATAAGATTTAACCTAATGACCTAGATTTTGACCCCACATGACCCAGTTTCAAACCTGGTCTAGATTTCTTGGATATGAACATTCTGACAAAGTTATCAAAACTGTGCCCTCTAGAGTGTACAAGTTTTTCTAAGGTTTAACCTAGTGACCTACTTTATGACCCAACATGACCAAGTTGCACCCTTGGTCCAGATTTGTTGGAGACAAACATTCTGACAAAGTCTCATGAAGATTAGAACAAAACTGTGTCCTCTAAAGCGTTAACACTGTTTTTCTAAGAACTGACCTAGTGACCTAGTTTTTGACCTGACATGGCCCAGTTTCAAATCTGGTATAGATTTCATGAAAATAAACATTCTGACAATGTTTCACGTAGATTGGATCACAACTGTGCCCTCTAGAGTGTGCACAAGGTTTTTCTTAGATTTGACCTAGTGACCTAGTTTTTGACCCCACAAGACTCAGATTCAAATCTGGCTTAGATTTTATATAGATGAACATTCTGACAAAGTTTCATGAAGATTGGATCATAACTGTGCCCTCTAGAGTGTGCACAAGGTTTTTCTAAGATTTGACCCAGTGACCTAATTTTTGACCCTACATGACCCAGTTTCATAGATGGTCTAGATTTCATTTAGATAAACATTCTGACAAAGTTTCATGATGATCGGATCATAACTGTGCCCTCTGTGTCATTCTAAGATTTATTTCTATTTTTAGCTCTGGCGGCCATTTTGTTCAGCGAAGTGGAACCGTTTTAAAATTTTTTGTTCAGGGCCATGACTTAAACATTTCTGTGAATTTTGTTTGAAATCGAGCCATTGGCTTCAGAGACGATGATGTTTAAAGCTTTTTTCTATTTTTAGCTCTGGTGGCCATTTTGTTCAGCGGAGCAGAACCGTTTGAGCAATTTTGGTAGAGGGTCTCCTAAGGAACATTTCTGTGAAATTATTTCAAAATCGGCCCAGCAGTTTTGGAGAAGTTGTTTAAAGGTTTTTCTATTTTTAGCTCTGGTGGCCATATTGTTCAATGGAGCGGAACCGTTTGAGCAATTTTGGTAGAGGGTCTCCAAAGGAACATTTCTGTGAAATTATTTCAAAATCGGCCCAACAGTATTGGAGGAGAAGTCGTTGAAAGGTTTTACTATTTTTAGCTCTGGCGGCCATATTGTTCAGTGGAGCAGAACCATTTGAGCAATTTTGGTAGAGGGTCTCCTAAGAAACATTTCTGTGAAATTATTTCAAAATCTGCCCAGCAGTTTTGGAGGAGAAGTTGTTTAAAGGTTTTTCTATTTTTAGCTCTGGCGGCCATATTGTTCAGGGGAGCGGAACCGTTTGAGCAATTTTGGTAGAGGGTCTCCTAAGGAACATTTCTGTGAAATTATTTCAAAATCTGCCCAGCAGTTTTAGAGGAGAAGTCGTTTAAAGGTTTTTCTATTTTTAGCCCTGGCGGCCATATTGTTCAGCGGAGCAGAACCGTTTGAGCAATTTTGGTAGAGGGTCTCCTAAGGAACATTTCTGTGAAATTATTTCAAAATCTGCCCTGCAGTTTTGGAGGAGAGTCGTTTCAAGGTTTTTCTATTTTTAGCTCTGGCGGCCATATTGTTCAGCGGAGCGGAACCGTTTGAGCAATTTTGGTAGAGAGTCCCCCAAGGAACATTTCTGTGAAATTATTTTGAAATCCGTCCAGCAGTTTTGGAGAAGAAGTCGTTTAAAGCAAAAGTTGACGCCGGACGCCGGACGACGGACGAAGACCGATCACAATACCTCACCTTGAGCACTTCGTGCTCAGGTGAGCTAAAAAGCAGAGTAGCAATCCTTTTTGCCTTAATTCTCCTAGAATGCAGGTTAATTTTGATGGGATACCTGGTGGGAAAATAAACTATCTCCGGCATGTGAGAGAACTGGAGCAATATGAGCCGCGACACGAGAAAACCAACGATGTGGTTGTGCGCCCAGCGCAGACTCAGATCAGCCTGGGCATCCGCCCAGTCTGATCAGAGTCTTCGCTGTCCGCATGAAGGTAGCTTAGACCCTTAGCTACCCATTAAGCGCTTAGGAAAGACTCTGCGAAGACTAGGCGGATGCCGATGCTGATCTGAGTCTGCGCTGGGCGCACAACCACTTTGTTGGTTTTCTTGTGTCGCGGCTCATATGTTGAAAGTTTCAGCCCCACTCGAATATATCTACAGATCGGTGGAAATGACTTGGACTCAGAGAATTTAAGTGAAATCTACATACAACAGATCATTGACAAACTGATCGCGGTCTCAACAAACTTTATCAGGGAGTATGGTGTAAAAGATGTCGTTATAGGACAATTATTACCCCGCTATGACACATGTCACTGTGATGTGGAGGTTCATAATGACAGAGTTAGGACAGCCAACCGGCTTTTGAAGCAGAGACTTCTTTATATTGACAACATACATTATTGGAGGTTAAAAGGTCTTAAGTGCGGTGACAACCTATTTAAAGATGGTGTTCATCTAACTCAGCAGTCACAACAAAAATTATATCGCAGTATATGTGGGGCTATAATTCACAAGTTTGAACATTAAATATGATGGCGGCATTTATGGTAGTTTATAGTGACATGTTATTTAGTTCTATGAAAAACTATACAAACAATTTCAAGTATTATTTGTTTAATGGCTATAAATCGTGTTAATCTGAATTAAAATAAAGGAGATGGCTGTGGGACAAGAATAGAACATTAGACAATTTATCCAGTATGTTTAAAGTCGCAAATTGAAAACAGTTTTTAGGATTACAAAACTCTAAAATATACAAACAATTACAGTATTAATTACTTCTTTATTTCATATTAATTAGTTTGTTCACAACTACAGGTTGTGAACATATTTATCACATTGATGAATGTACCATTTTTGATATACTAGTGTGTAGTATTTTACATTTGTTTTACAGGTGACGCACAATTGAATTTACCAGTTGCCACTACTTGACACTTTGTAATTTTACAAAGTTTAATCCACATACATTGACAGTAAGTTGACCTGACTTTCCTGCAAGTTTCATGTTGTATATCAATTGGTATAATTAGGGGATAACTGTCTTGAAAATTGTCATTTGGGGAGGTAAATCATCGGTTTTATGGTCGGAAATTTCGTTTTACGGCGACGCGCCAGCGGAGCCGTAAAACGCAATTTGCGTCCATAAAACCAATGATTTACCTCCCCAAATGACAATTTTCAATACAGTTATCCCCATTCTAATGCCCTTTTTCACATTTTCACCTTTCATAATGTACTAGTTTGCACCCACTACAAGCGCCGTCAGCAACATAAAACCAAATGTCAGCCAATGAGAAGCGACGTTACTTAATGACGTCGGGTTTGCGACAGTATATTGCAGAATATACCGTCGCAAATTTTTGACGTTATCCAATCAGACGTCAGGTTATATTCGTAAGTGCATTAGAATTAAACATGAGTCATCATCATTTGCGCAGTTGCGTGAACTTGTATACACAATTTTGTGTACTGCCAAATTTTTGTAATTCTACAAAATTTTGATCATACAGTTTTACAGTAAGTTGATCCGACTTAGCTGTAGTATTTATGTTGTATATATGTACATCGTTTGAAATCAGCAAGTCGTACAATCGTGCGAATTTACTTTTATATCACAAGTGGATGTATTTCATAATTCACAAATCTGATGTAGATAATAAATATACACAAAGAATTTTACCCAATAAGAAGGCATAATTTTATGCACTTCATTGCCGGTTATGAGCTCTTAGTATATCATTACCAGAAGCATGCACTTGTAAGCTTAAATTAAGTAGCAATTTAATGTGCATTTGTTTCGGTTGTCAAACAGGATACTATAGCACGGCTGCAGAATTAGTCTAGAAATGCTTTTGGTATTCCATACTGTATGTTCATTCATTATTGCAGGTATGTCAAATAGTGGACCCCCTACAAAGAAGCGGAGGGTAGTAACAAGGTCTAGCACTACAAAAACTAGATCCACAGTTGCACCCACTAGTTCCACTAGTAGTACTATTAACACAGGTTCGACTACAGAACTCAGTAGTCAGATTCAGTCGGTTGTTACTGCCATTATCCCAGCTATTGTACCAGCCATCACCCAAGGAGTAATAACGACATTACAGCAACTAGAGGTTATGCCTCAAACCAAACCCAGAGAAGGGGAATCACAAAATAACGCAGAATCAACTACAGTCGATCAAAATCAAAGTCTCAATGCACCTAATACTGGAAATGCTGTTATCCAAGAGCAGCCAACAATCCAGGTGGCTACTTGTCAGGACATTGGGAACACCCAAATAAGTACTTCAGGTCTGGATAATTCCTCCTTAGGCAATAGTAGCTCTCACACTAACAACAGAATAGTAAGCATGGCCTGCCTGCTTGACTTAGGGGTTGACTCTAGAATTAAAGGAAAAATTTGGGCTAATCAATTTACTGATTTTCACTTGCTTCTGCCAAACAAAAAGAAAGAAAAGATTGAATTAGTGG
>OZ022512.1:32991583-33422559 GCA_963989385.1 Ctena decussata | reverse complement strand
GCTTCAGAAAAACTTACAGTCAGCTTTAAAAAATTTACCAATTTTGAAGTGCAAAATTCAGCAAGAAATCAATGCAGGTCGAGTGGCAGGCCCTTTTCGCGAAACACCATTCCCATACCTGCAGGTTAGTCCGCTTGGCCTTGTCCCAAAAAAGACTGGTGAATTTAGAATCATTCAGCACTTATCGTCACCTGAAGGAACATCCATTAATGATGGCATACCTGGTGAATACTGCTCTATGCAGTATCAAAATATTGATCATGCAGTAGCTTTAGTTAAAAAATTTGGGAAAAACTGCCTTCTTTCAAAATGTGATCTTGACAAGTAGCCCAAAGGGCAACAATTGCTCACCTGAGAGACATTGTAAACCTATAGGGATATTTAAGATGCTCGAGGGCAGCTAACTCCAGTCAGTGGTCCAATCAGGCTGAAAATTAAACTCATCCAAAACATTATGTATGCCCTCATTTAATATATGCAAGTTTAAAAAGTATCCGATCAAGAGCACAATAGACAGAGCTGTCAAGGGCAGCTCACTTCGTAGTGGTTGGCCTGATCTGGCCAAAATTTGAACTTGTTTAAGATATTATGCATTTCCTCATTACCTGCAAGTTTGAAAAGGATCGGATCAGTAGAAACCAAGAAAAAGTGGCGACATTGATTTTTTGGATGCTCAGGGCAGGTACTCCATAGTCAGTGGTGGGATCTAGCCGAAATGCTAACTAATCCAAGCTTTTATGCATATCCTCATTACCTGCAAGTATGAAGAGGATCCGATGAAAAATGAAAATGGGATGACGTTGTTTTCTCCATTATAAGACTATGGGATTTTTTTCAAACGCTCAAGGGCAGCTTACTCCGTAGTCTGTGCTCAAATCCGGCCAAATTTCCAACTCATCCAAGCTCTTATGTATGTCATCATTACCTGCAAGTATGATAAGGATCTAATCAAAAACCTTGATTGCAGCACCCTGAAAGTCAAACTTGCTCAAGATATTGTCATGCCCTACATTTGTGTGAATTTATGTTAAAATCCGTTGAGAAATGTTGGTGCTAGAGCGATGACAAAGTTTTTCTAAAAATAGCCACAGTGACCTTGACCTTGGGCACAGCATCCTGCAAGTCAAACTTGTTTGAGATATTGACATACCCTACATTTGTGTCAAGTTATTTCAAAATCCATGGAGAAATGAAGGTGCTAGGGCATTGACAAAGTTTTTCTAAAAATAGCCACAGTGACCTTGATCTTGGGCACAACACCCTGAAAGTCAAACTTGCTTGAGATATTGTCATGCCCTACATTTGTGTGAATTTATTTTAAAATCCATTGAGAAATGTAGGTGCTAGAGCGCTGACAAAGTTTTTCTAAAAATAGTCACAGTGACCTTGACCTTGGGCACAGCACCCTGGAAGTCAAACTTGTCTGAGATATTGTCATGCCCTACATTTGTGTGAAGTTGATTTAAAATCCGTTGAGAAATGTAGGCGCTAGAGGGATGACCAAGTTTTTCTAAAAATAGCCACAGTGACCTTGACCTTGGGCGCAGCATCCTGAAAGTCGAACTTGCTCGAGATATTGTCATGTCCTACATTTGTGTGAAGTTATTTTAAAATCTGCTGAGAAATGTAGGTGCTTGAGCGCTGACAAAGTTTTTCTAAAAATAGCCACAGTGACCTTGACCTTGGGCGCAGCATCCTGAAAGTCGAACTTGCTCTAGATATTGTCATGCCCTACATTTCAGTGAAGTTATTTTAAAATCCGTTGAGAAATGTAGGCAATAGAGCGATGACAAAGTTTTTCTAAAAATATGTGATGACGTTGTTTTCTCCATTATAACACTATGGGATTTTTTTCAAACGCTCAAGGGCAGCTTACTCGGTAGTCTGTGCTCGAATCCAGACAAATTTCCAACTCATCCAAGCTCTTATGTATGTCATCATTACCTGCAAGTATGATAAGGATCTAAGCAAAAACAGTTGAGAAAACGTGAGGACGCCATTTTCCCCATTATAACCCTATGGGATTTTTTTCAAACACTCAAGGGCAGCTAACTCCGTAGTCTGTGCTCGAATCCAGCCAAATTTCGAACTCATCCAAGCTCTTGTGTATGTCATCATTACCTGCAAGTATGATAAGGATCTTCTCAAAAACAGTCAAGAAAACGTGATGACGCCATTTTCCCCATTATAACCCTATGGGGGCTATCTGTTGCCATGGAAACCAGAGTTCTGAGCTGATCGGCACCAAAACCTAATGCAGCCTTTCCCCCACCCAAATGATGCTTCCCATAAAATTTAATTGCAATCGGCCCACTGGTCTCTGAGATATTTATGTTTGAAAGTGTTGACGCACCCACCCACGCACCCACGCACGAACGACGGCTTGACTCCCATCTTATAAGCTCACCTCTGAGCCTTCGGCTCAGGTGAGCTAAAAATGCATTTCAAATAATTCCAATATCACCAGTTGACTATGAATTACAAGGTTTCTGTATAGACGGGCTATATTACTATGATAAAACTTTAACTCAAGGCCTCAGTTACTCCTGTTCCTTATTTGAAGTCTTTAGCTCCTCTTTGCAGTGGATGGCTGAAACAAAACTACACATACCCGGCTGTGCACATATTTTAGATGACTTTTTATTTGTGGGGCCACCTGACTATAATACTTGCTTATCACACATTAACAATTTTCTAGAAATGGCTAGAGTTCTGGGTATCCCAACCAAACAAGAAAAAACAGTTCTGCCCACCACAAAGTTAATATTTGTAGGTATAGAGCTGGACTCTGTTTTGATGGAAAAACGGTTACCGTTAGATAAGTTGTTTAAAATAAGAGATATGTTGGAGGAATTCAAAAAGAGAAGAAAAGTTAAATTAGTGGAGTTACAGTCATTGATAGGTCTTTTAAATTTTGCATGTTCTGTGGGTACACCACGGCGTACATTTCTCAGACGTCTTATTGACCTTATGTTAGGTCTCAAAAGACCAAATCATAGCAGACGCTTAAACTGTGAAGCTAGGGCTGATTTAGAAGCATGGTCTACATTCATACAGCACTTTAATGGTGAATCTATGTTTCTGCCTGATCAATGGCTTACCTCCTCAGTGCTAGATTTGTACAGGGACTCCAGTAATATAGGCTATGGAGGCTACTTAGGCAATAAATGGTTTGCCGGTGTTTGGCCTGACACATGGAAAACATATCATATTACCATTAAAGAGCTGTTACCAATTGTGTTGGCTGTTGAAATGTTTGCTGAACAGCTACAGAATGAATGCATTGTTTTTCACACAGATAATATAGCTGTTTCTCAAGTGATTAATAAGCAAACTAGCAAAGAAACTTCACAGGAGAAGTAAACAAGACCTGTCACCGGGACAAAATAGCTCACCTGACAGCGCCTCGCCCATCACCTATAAAACTTTAACGTAAAACTTTAACATTTTGCTAACGCTGCCGCCGATGCTAACGCCAACGCCGACGCCAGGGATAGTACAATAGCTCTTGCTGAACTTCGTTCAGGCGAGATAAAAAATTATCCCATATTAATTATCGTCAACTACTCTGTCATAGCTGATAATAATCTGATATTTCTCTCTGAGTTTTATTGTACTTGATGTACAAAACTGGACTGATTTTGGTTCATTTTATGTGGTTAAAGAGCAGCACCTTAATACACCTAGTATTAGTGCACTGTTAACGTGTTCAAAATGAAAACAGAAATAGGTAACAAACTTTGACCTATTAAGTGCACATATGAAAAGTAAAATTGGGTTAGAATGCATATTTTAACAGCTTTCAAAGTACAATAAAACTTACAAAACTTCAATTTAAATATTAGCATACCAGGCTGGTAAAATATCATGGTTAGAAAGCTGTTCTTAAGGTGGAAACTCACCTGTCAGAGAAATGTCATGGACGACAAGGGCTTCTCAAGCGGCGCATAATACGCCCTTTTAAATGTCATAAGGAGTTACAGAATGAACAAAAGACAAACAGGGGCAACCACTCTATGATAAATGAATGCAACATTATGGTCCTATACCACTCTATAGAAAAAGTGCTGAATGCTAAGGAACGCCCAGTAGAATACACACATTGTGAATTCAACAAGACCTGTCAGTGGGACAGGATTGCTCCCCTAACAGCGCCTTACTCATCACCTAAAACTTTAACGTACAACTTTAAGATTTTGCTAATGCCGCCTCCGACGCCAACACCAGGGGTATAACAATAGCTCTTCCTGAACTTCTTTCAGGCGAGCTAATAAAGGACATACAAGTCCTCAGTCTACAGCTACCTTGTGTTTATTTTCCAGTTTCCCTCCACCTTGTGGCACTTCAAGAAACTAAAACTTAATAACTGTCATTACAATTCTTGGAACTACAGCAAAATGCAAATACATGTATCAACATGCTTAGTTTCAATATTGGAATAAAAACTGTATTCTCATTTTCAGGCTGAAAGGATGATATTACTCAGCATTTTATGCTGACATATCTGGAGTTCCTTTGCAAAACAATAAACAGAGATGAAAATATTATTCAACATTTTATGCTGACATATCTGGAGTACCTTTGCACAACAATAAACAGAAATGAAAATATTACTCAACATTTTATGCTGACATATCTGGAGTACCTTTGCACAACAATAAACCTAGATGAAAATATTACTCAGCATTTTATGCTGACATATCTGGAATACCTTTGCACAACAATAACCTATGAATGGATGTTATATTAGAAACACAGAATCGCTAAAATAACAGTTACAGTAGTTGGATTACAACTAAGACCAATCAACAACCTTGCTACATCTGTTGTCAAGACAATTTTACGGTTTTGTTTACTGTTAGGTTTTAAAGATCAAATCTGATTCATTATATTACGGTATTGCAGTTATGCATGTTGTCTTTTATTGTAACTAACTGTATGTATAGGTTCTGAGCCTTATATGTTACATGTACTGCTTAGTTGTTTAAGTATTAAAAGCAATTATTAAATCTGTGCAGCTAATCACGGAAACGTCTAGAAAAGGCTTGTATCGTAAGATAAACAAACTTATCCCTATACGAGGTGGAATGACACAAATACACAGACATCTCATAACCTTTCTCAGACCAGAAACTCATTTTGGAGACATGTGCAACCTGTACAAACCCAGATTAGATGCCACAGAACATAGCATCTGATCAGGGTCTACACTACCTGCTTACCAGAACCTTTATGCAAAATTCTATAGTATAAAAGTAAATTTTTATGTCTGTTTTATTGTTACATTTTTTGCATTTATCTGTAGCACTAGTATTTGTCATAATGTATATGTATGTATCAGTATTGCATCACCAACTGGAGAGGACAAATAAAAGCAATGCCTATGTCCAATCCATTGGCACATGTACATACTTCTACAAATGTGTTATGTTGTCATAAAATTGTGAATAAATAAAAATGCCCAAGGAAAGAGCTATCCCTGAATCAGGAGAATGTCCCAGAATCAGGAGAATTTCATCAGGACATCCAGGGATAGTTACCCCTAAATCAGGGCAATGCCATGAGTACAACCAAAGGAAGACAGTGACCACTGAATAAGGGAAATGTAATAAGGAGTCATGAAGAAATTTAAGATAAGACAGTTATCCCTGATTCAAGGAAATGTCACAAGGAAAACAAAGAAAAGACATTTACCCTGAATCAGGGAAATGTCACAAGGAAAACCAAGAAAAGACAGTTGCCCTGAATCAGGGAAATGTCACATGGAAATCCAAAGAAAGACAGTTACCACTGAAACAGTGAAATGTCATAAGGAATTCCAAGGAAAGACATTTATCCCTGAACCAGGAGAATGTCCCTGAATTATGAGAATGTCATGGGGACATCAAAGGATAGATAGTTCCCCCTTACTCCGATAAAATGTCATACGCACAACCAAAGGAAGACAGTTATCACTAAAACAGGGAAATGGCACAAGAAAATCCCCCCAACTAAACGATACTTACCTTGGTTAAGTTGATGTTTGGTTGGGATTATTTGTAGTCATACAACCACTGGAGGGATCAGATGAGATGCACGCTTCAGTTAATCCGAGAGCCTTCAGTTTTCAACGCCAAACATATAGTTTGACAAAAAATCGAAGTAAAATATTAGAATTGAGCAATACTTTATATAATGTTATTGCTTTGTTTATATGTAGAGGGCGGGACATGTTATCAACATGTATGGGAGGGCATCTGATCCCTCCAGTGGTTGCATGACTACAAATAATCCCAACCAAACATCAACTTAACCAAGGTAAGTATCGTTTAGTTGGGGGGATTATTTTACGTCATACCACTTCCGGTCTCATATGAGACTTCAAAGCCCAGTTTTTTGTCAAACTGATAGAAACATGAGAATAAACAAACATTTCTCTTTTTATTGCTAAGTCATGCTATTCAAAACATACTTCATAAATTATGCTTATCAGCATAAATACTGGCAAACTACAATCTGGATTATTCATACATAATCTCTGATAAACTGTGCAATTTATCCTAACTTATACTAACTATCAATTTATTCTGTAAATCAGAATATCTAACCCATAGTCATAGTATAAACTATTTACACCATTAAGCATCACAAGCCACTAAAGTCTATAACTTTAAGACAGCGTCACTAAATGCGCATCTATCATCCTGTACAGGTTTATTATAATATGTTCCAAATGTTTTGGTATTCGACCAACCTGCTACCTTCATTATTTTATCAATGGGAATAAAGTTTAGTTTTGCCTTTGATGTCACCGCACTTCTTATACTGTGTGTCTTAAATTTATTACAGTCTATGCCTGAATTGGCCATAACTGTACGCAACCATCTACTCACTGTATCTCTTGAAACTGCACTGTGTGGCTTTATATAACTGATAAATAAACAAGTTTTACCTTGCCTTAAAGACTCAGTTCTTCTGAGATACTCTTTTAAGGCAAAAATTACACAAAGTCTTCTGTCTATGGGATATGCTTTCAATTCTGCCACTGGATTAGTAGATCCAGGTCTAGACTGCTTTAATAAGCCACTGTAATGAAGAGTATATGTATCATAGCATTTAGACATGTTTTCAATACTTAACAAATGTATACTCTGTGTTCTGCTAGCTAATGTGAGAGCTATCAACATAACTAACTTATATGTAAGCAATTTCAATGACAAGTCTTTAACAGGTGAAAGTTTTTGCAGATATATCAAAACTATGGAGACAGGCCATATTTCTGTATATTTTGGACCAGTAGGTCTTAAATTAAATACTCCTTTCATGTATCTAATAATAACTGGGTGAGCACCTATTGCAAACCCATCTCTTACTAACCCGATGGCAGAGAGAGCACAACGTGCAGTATTCATTGCACTATAACCAATTCCGTTTTCAAATAATTCTGTAAGAAATTCTAAAACATCATTTATATCTGCTTGAATGGAATTAATTTGTTTTTTACCACAGAATGATATCCATTTTTTGATATAAGTAACATATTGTTTCTGAGTACCGACTCTCCAGGATGCAAGAATGATTTCTGTAGCCTTTCCTGAAATATTTCTACTTTTGTAACATTGCCTGATAAGCGACAAGCTATCAGATGAAGTTTGTCTTTCAGTGGATGTGTTTTCCTGGAATTCACCAGGGACAATAAGTTCTCCTGAGGAAGAATCCGTGGATAATCCACCAGAAGTTTCAGTAGTTCTGAATACCATGTCTGCGTCGGCCATAGTGGAACGACCATAATTCCCTCTGCTTTGTCTCTGTGAAATTTCTGCAGGCAGCTCGGTATCAAGCTGAAAGGAGGAAAAGCATAAAGAAATAAGTCTGACCAGGACATGGAAAATGCATTTACATGTGTAGCGTCTGGGTCTGGTTTCCATGAAGCAAACTTTTCAACTTGCTTATTTAATCTGGATGCAAACATATCTATCTCTGGTTGTCGCCAGAGATGGACTATTTGCTGGAAAATTTGCTTATTAAGCATCCATTCAACATTTTCATTGAAATTTCTGGAGCTGAAGTCTGCTTCATTAGAAACTCCCGGAACATGAGTTGCGCTTAGCCAAATGTTTCTGTCTATACACCAAGACCATATCTGACAAGCTAGCTGATTGCACTGCACTGACTTAATACCACCCATTGCATTAATATATGCGACCGTACATGTATTATCAGTTCTGACTTGAATATGTACATTTTGTTGTTTGCTGAAAAAGGATTTTAAGCCTAAACTGACAGCAAGCATTTCAAGGGCATTAATATGGCTTTGGGATTCTTGTTCTGTCCATCGACCACCAGTACTTTGGTTTTGAAAAATTGCACCCCAGCCTTCTAGTGAGGCATCAGTTGTGATTGAAAAATCAGCATTACCATGATCAATAATTCTTTTCTGGCTAGGCAATTCGTTTATCCACCAGTTTAGCTCCTTTTTCATACTTTGTGTTATTGGCATAACTGCATTAAAGTCACCCTTTGATAAATGTAAGGCATGAATCTTTTCTGTTTCTATGTCTCTATAATGCAATGGCCCATACTGAACAGCTGAAAATGTTGATACTATCAACCCAAGAACTCTAGCTACTTTGCGAATAATTTCAACAGATTTATGATACAAACTCAGACATTCTTGAACAATCACATTCACTTTATCAACTGGCAATGTGACGGTCATATCATTTGAATGAATATCATTGCCAAGAAATGTAATATGTTGTGTCGGCTGAAGAACTGATTTCTTTGGATGAATGATAAAACCGACTTCAGTCATAATTTGAACAGTGTCCGATACATTATGTTTACACTCTTGGAAAGTGTCACTTACCAGCAATGAATCATCTATAAAGCCTGAATTTGAATGTCCAAGCTGTCTGAGTGTAGCATTGACTGGCTTCATGAGCTTCGTATACTGACGAGGGGCACAAGAAATACCGTTCGGCAAGGCGACATACTGATATACTTTGCTGCGAAATACAAATCGAAGCTTTACTTGCTGTGCCTCAGCAATTGGCACCATATAATATGCATGCCTGACATCTATTGAAGCCATGTAAATATTTGGCTTAATCAACTTAAGCGCTGTTTCAAATGTGTCCATTTTAAAATGATAAAATTTTATGCTTTCATTCAATTTTTTGAGGTTTAATATCATTCTGTATTCTCCATCTTTCTTTGGTCTTAAAAATATTGGAGAAAGAAACTCGTCTGGATGATGTTGTACTTCTTTTATAACTTTCATATCCAGCAATTTCTGAATTTCTGAAGCAATAATGGCTTCTTCATTTGAATTAAAATGACTGTGTGGAATTGAAGTATTAACAGGATTTTGATTATTCTCAAATTCAATGTGACAATGCTGCACAATGTCAAGTATATTTTCGTCTGATGTAATTTTCTCCCATTTTTCAACAAAGTATTTCAGTCTGCCACCTTCAAATGGTAAACTTACCTCACCTGATTCAATTACTTCTTGGTCCCTGCCTTGCCGTTTTTTGGCACCATATTAGAGGCTGAATTGTAGCTATGTTGCTGGTAGTCTGTGGAACCACGTCCATACCCACGGCCACGACCTCTGCCACGACCTGGGAATCTGTAACCACGTCGACCTCTAAAGCCGAACCCTCTGTTGCTACTGCCAGACTGAGAACCACGTCCCACATTTTTACTGAGCCTGTTCATATCCTGAATCTCCTTTACATTCTTATTAACATCGTCCCCATATAAACTGTCAGTGAATGGGAAATTATGGGATGTTAAATAATGGTATTTAACATCAAGATCTCTCTTGTGAAACTCTTTCCTTTTGTTGTTAATTAATCTATTTGTTTGGCCTAACAGACCCAAAGCATTGGTACCCAGTTCAATCATTGAGGAACCCATGGTTTCTCCACCTTGATTTAACATTTTTGTGACATTAACTGCAGCTTTAATGACATTATTTTGAATTGTCTGCATTTTGACGTCGTCCGTCTGCGTGTTTGGTTTCAGTAATCGCCAGATACTCTGGTTAACTTTCGTTTTCACTAACGAATCGCAATTACTAGGACGGTGAATGTTTTTAATAATTTCAGTCTGCCTTTCATCGGAAATGCCATCCCTAAAGGTTGAATTAATGAAAGCAGCAAGATCTTCATTCACTTCTGAGTCTACCGTCTCTTTAGGATTAAATTTTTCTGATATATTCTTGAAGACAGAGTCTTCCGAGGTCTTATGTTTCTTGTTAGGTGGTTCTGTGGGAGCAGAAGCCTCTGCTCCCACAAACTGATCTGGGTCTACGTTTTCACAAGACTCAAAATTATCATAATCTTGATCACAGTCATAGTCATTTTCATATGAATAACTTTCATATATATTGTCAACTCTAGACGATAACTTTTCTAGTTGGTCTGTGACCTTATTTTGTTTCGAATTTAGCTCTTGGAGAATGCCAACGATCTCCGAATTGAAGCTTGTAAAGTTCGCAACTTCTGCTTGTGCTGACTTTTTATTGGAGCGAGCATTAGTTGAAGAACCCGAGGGGCCAGGTGTTTCTTTCCCTGGCTGCTTCTTGTTGCCAGTTTTCTTTCCTCCGTCCTCTTTTTGTTCTTCGGAAGCGACAAGAGCTTTCTTTAACATGGCGTCCGCCATTTTGTTGTGTACACAAATCACGTGTGTACGAATAATCTCGCACCAAATAATCTATCTATTTTTTATTTTATTATTATTATTTTGTTACAACCTCGTTGTACTGATACTAACTTTCCAAATAATATATATATATTCTACACTACGTGTAGAAATAACGAATCGCTAATAATATTTCGAAAAACGAAATGCAAAAGAAACACGATTCGCCCCGTACGCTCTCGGCCTACTACAGGTAAACTACCTGTGTATAATACACACTCGATAAGACCACGTCTTATCGGTATGAAATCTACAAGCGTACTGAAGGCTCTCGGATTAACTGAAGCGTGCATCTCATCTGATCCCTCCAGTGGTTGTATGACGTAAAATAATCCATGTAGAGACAGTAACCCCAGAATCAGGGGAATTTCCTAAGGACATTTAAGATAGACAAATGTCCCTGAATCAGGAAAACGTCAGAAGGAAAGCCAGGTACAGACATTTATCCACGAATCTGGGGAATGTTATAAAGAAATTTAGAGAAAGACAGTTACCCTGAATACGGGGAATGACATTAGGAAATCCAAAGATGGACAGTTAGCCCTGAATCAAGGAAATGTCAAAAGGACTCCAAGCATAGATATTTACCCCTGAATAAGAGGAATCTCATGGGCAAATCCAAAGAAAAACAGTTATGCTTCCATCAGGAGAATGTCATGAGGAAACAAAAAAGAAAAAAAAAAGAGTGTTCCATGATTCCATGGAACCAGATTATGTCATGAGAACTCCTGGGAAAGCAATGATGTGCACATGCATCAAAGGCAGCCATGTTCCTTTCAGCAAAAAAAAATAATAAAATAAATTAAAGAAAATAGCATTTGTTACCAGCTAGTTTGAGACAGGTCTTCAAATATTATCCACAAGATGCAGAAACTACCAGTTTTTTGGGGGGACTGGGTGTTTTAAGGAATCATTTTGTCAATTTTTTGTCTAAGTCACTGTTGTCCTAAATTTGTGGAAGTGTCTATATTCAGGAGGGTACCTGTCATCTGATACAAGTTTGCAGTGTTGAAGATCGCATTTATTGTTTCTGTATTAGTTGTATCAACATTTCAGTTGCAGCTGGTAGATTTTTTCAAGGAAAACTTCACATAAAGACTGCAGCCAAGGCAGGACACAACCAACAAAGTGGCGTGTGTGCATATCAAAGCCTCAAATAAGCCTGACCGGAGTCTATGCTGTCCAAATGCAGGTAGCTTAGACCCTTAGAAAGCCTTTAAGTGCACAGCAAAGACTCTGATCAGACTGGGCAGATGTCCAGGCTAATCTAATTCTTCATGTGGGGCCTAAGCTATTCTTTGTTGGTTTTGTCCTGTCACGGTTCATGTTTTTTTGCACGAACTTGTGATATGCAAGTGTCAGATTACATTGTGTATAGTGGTTGTAAACTGTCTTTCTGCCATCCCTATCAGAGTTGAATATTGTGTTTGACATTACTATTAAATTTTTGTATTACATGTCCATTAATGCAAAGAACAAACCATATCATCTCATTGAAAACAAAAGAACAGTTCGAAATTAAGGGCCGATTCAACTGTAAAACTAACCAGAGGACCAATGGTCCTGTAGCTCACCTGACACCTTCTGTCAACAGACACAATTTGTCAATTTGCTAATTTGTTACAAATTTGAAACCCGTAGCTTAAAAGGTGCCCATATTTTAATTTTAAAATCTCAGTGACCTTGAGCAAAGTTCAAAAAATGACCTTGACCTTTGATGACCTTGTCTTCATGTATTCATTTAGTTAACCATATTTTCCAATTATTATATCTAGGCTTAAAACAATTCTGTAACCATATTTTCCAATTATTATATCTAGGCTTAAAAAATTCTGTAACATCAACTGTTTAAGCATTTTCCCACATAAAAGCATAACATACCAAAGTTGACCTTGCCATAAATTAGGTCAAGGTCGATGCCCCGTCATGACTTGTACAAACTATGATGGGCCCGGAGTCCTCAATGCTACATACCATGCCACGAGGTCATTGTGCCTTTGGTTCTGGAGAAGTAGATTTTTGAAGGCGTTTTACCATATATCGGCATGTCGTAGACTTGAATGGTTTGTGAGAAATGAGCTGCTTAAGCATTTTCCAATGCACCAAAATTGACCTTGCCATAAATTAGGTCACAGTCAATGCACAGTCCTGATTTGTATAAATTATGATGGGCCCAACTTCCAAATGCTAGATACCAAGTTTCAAGGTCATAGGCCTTTTAGTTCTGGAGAGGAAGATTTTTGAAGGGGTTTTACCATATATGGACATGACGGCCATCTTGGTCATGTGACCCAGATCCGGGGAACCTTCTTTTATTCCCCCATCCCATTAAGACTCCTTATGAAATTTGGCTTTAATCGGGGAGGTGAAAGCATGGTCATCATTTGTATAAACTATGATGGGCCTGAGTGCCCAATGCTACGTACCAAGTTTCAAGGTCATAGGCCTTCTGGTTCTGAAGAAGAAGATTTTTGAAAGGTTTTTACCATATATGGGCGTGGTGGCCATCTTGTTCATGTGATCCAGACCCTGGTAACAAACCTTCGTTCCCCCATCCCACTGAGACGCCATATGCAATTTGGCTTCAATCAGCCCAGTGGTTTCTGAGGAGAAGATGTTTGAAAATCTTGAGGAAGGATGGGCTGACAGAATGACCTTTAGTGAAACAATATCTTCAGCTGTTCATTTAGTTGACCATATATACCAAATATTGTACCTTAGACTTAAATAATTTCTGAGAAATCCACTGTTTAGGCCTTTTTCCAAATAAAAGACTAAGGTTCCGAAGTTGACGGTGTCCTCAATCCGGTCAAGGTCACCGCACTGTCATCATTTGTACAAACTATGATGGGCCTGAATGCCCAAAGTTACATACCAAGTTTCAAGGTCATAGGCTTTTTGGTTCTGGAGAGGAAGATTTTTGAAGGGTTTTTACCATGTATGGGCATGGCGGCCATCTTGGTCATGTGACCTAGATACCCGGAACAAACTTTCGTTCCCCTGACCTAGGTAGGCTCCATATAAATTTGAATTCAATCGGCCCAGTGGTTTCAGAGGAGAAGACGTTTGAAGATCTTGACGACGGACGAGCTGACAGAATGACCTTGGCCTTAAGAGACATAAAATCTTCAGCTGTTAATTTTGTTGACCATATATACCAAATATTGTACCTTAGATGTAAATAGTTTCTGAGAAATCCACTGTTTAATCGTTTTCCCATATAAAAAACTACGGTACCCAAGTTGACCGTGTCATAAATTGGGTCAAGGTCACCGCACAGTCATCATTTGTACAAACTATGATAGGCCCGAATGCCTGATGCTACATACCAAGTTTCAAGTTCATAGGCCTTTTGGTTCTGGAGAAGAAGACTTTTGAAGGGTTTTTACCATATATGGGCATGGCGGCCATCTTGGTCATGTGACCCAGACCCTGGGTATAAACTTTCGTTCCCCCAGCCCACTGAGACTCCATATGAAATTTGGCTTCAATCGACCCAGTGGTTTCAGAGGAGAAGATGTTTGAAAATCTTGATGACGGATGGACCTACGGAATGACCTTGACCTTTAGTGACATAATATCTTAATTTGCTCATTTAGTTGACCATGTATACCAAGTATTGTACCTTAGACTTAAATAGTTTCTGAGAAATCCACTGTTTAAGGGTTTTCCCATATAAAAGCCTAACATATCAAAGTTGACCGTGTCATAAATTAGGTCAAGGTCACCACAAGGTCATGATTTGTACAAACTATGATGGGCCCACATGCCCGATTCTACATATCAAGTTTAAAGGTCATGGGCCTTTTGGTTCTGGAGAAGAAGATTTTTGAAGGGTTTTTACCATATATGGGTGTGGCGGCCATCTTGGTCATGTGACCTAGATACCCCGAACAAACTTTCGTTCCCCCGACCTAGGTAGGCTCCATATGAAATATGGCTTCAATCGGCCAAGTGGTTTCAGAGGAGAAGATGTTTGAAAATGTTGACGACCAACGGACGGACGGACGACGGATGCCTGGCTATACTATAAGCTCACCTATGAGCCTAAAGGCTCAGGTGAGCTAAAAATGTCATATATGTAATAAATTGCAAAAGATGCAGACTACAGTATGTAGGACAATCAGGGAACACATTCAACAAACGCTTCCGTGGCCACCTCGCGGATATCAGATAAGGTAACAAGAGGGCCATGAGGCCCTGAGCCGCTCACCTGAGTAAAAGGTCAAAGGTAAAATGAGGATCATCAACTGAACAAACCTGATAGTTTGAAACTGTCAAATATGTCCACAACATGAATGCAAAGTAAGAAAAAGATCCATTGAAAACTGTAGAAGTTGATTACACAAACTCTATACCACAAAGTGTGACAAAAGGATGGACAGATGGTCAGACGGCAGACAAGGGCAATTCTTAATGCCCCCTGACTATCATCATGGGGGCATAAAAAAAAATCTGTCCATAAATGAAGGCACTTGAGCGATGACAAAGTTTTTCTAAAAATAACCGCTGTGACCTTGAACTTGACCCCAGAATGCTGTTACGCAAACTTGTCCAAGATATTGCTATACTTATCACTTGTGTGAGGTTAAATCGAAAATGGTCCATAAATGAAAGCACTAGAGCGATGAAAAAGTTTTTCTATTAATAGCCACTGTGACCTTGACATTGATCTTAGGACGCTGAAATGCGAGCTTGTTCTAGATACTGTCATACTAAACATATGTGTGAAGTTTTAATCCAAATCGGTCCATAAATGAAAGAGCTAGAGGGATGACAGAGTTTTTCTAAAAACAGCCACTGTGACCTTGACCTTGACCTTGACCTCAGAATGCTGAAACGTGAACTTGTCCAAGATATTGTAATACCAATCACTTGTGTGAAATTAAATCAAATTTGGTCCTTAAATGAAGATGCTACAGCCATGACAAAGTTTTTCTCAAAATAGCCACTGTGTCCTTCACCTTGACCCCAGAACCCTAAAACGCGTTCTTGTCCAAGATATTATCATACTTATCACTTTTGTGAAGTACAATCGAAATCATTCCATAAATGAAGGCACTAAAAGGATGACAGAGTTTTTCTAAAAATAGCCACTGTGACCTTGACATTGACCTTAGGATGCTGAAACGCAAACTTATTCAAGATATTGTCATACTAAACATTTTTGTGAAGTTTTAATCAAAATCGGCCCATAAATGAAGGTGCTAGAGCGATGACAAAGTTTTCTTAAAATAGCCACTGTGACCTTGACCTTGACCTCAGAACGCTGAAATGCGAACTTGTCCAAGATATTGTAATACCAATCACTTGTGTGAAATTAAATCGAATTTGGTCCATAAATCAAGGCGCTAATGCAATGACAATGTTTTTTCTGAAAATAGCCACTGTGACCTTGACCTTGACCCCAGAACACTGAAATACAAACTTGTCTAAGATATTGCCATACTTACCATTTGTGTGAAGTTAAATCGAAATCGGTCCACAAATGAAGGCGCTAGAGTGATAACAAAGTTTTTCTAAAAATAGCCACTGTGACCTTGACCTTGACTCCATCATGCTGAAATGCAAACTCGTTCGAGGTAATGTCATACCCAATATTTGTGTGAACTTATATCAAAATTATATAATAAATGAGGTAGCTAGAGCCATGACAAAAGGTGAACATACATGCATACATACAAACGTACATACGGGACAGATCCTATATCCCCTCTACAACTTCTTTGCGCGAGGGGATAATAATTCAACCTGGCCCACATTCGAAAAGGTCCGAGATGTTTTGGCCATCCTGAATACCTGCAAGTTTCAAGAAGTTGCGATAAAAAATGAAGGAGCTATGGCCCAGACAATATTTTCCCCATTATAAGTCTAAGGGAAAATATTTTATCTTTCAAGGGCAAGTAACCCTAAAAAGAATGATCCAACCTAGCCCAAATTCGAACTGGTGCGAGATGTTTTGACTGTCCTGGATACCTGCAAGTTTGAAGAAGTTGCAATCAAAAATGAAGAAGCTAGGACCCAGACAACATTTTCTCCACGGTAAGTCTATAGGAAAATATTTTATCGCTCAAGGGCAAGTAACTCTAAAATGAATGATCCAACCTGGCCCAAATTCAAACTGGTCTGAGATGTTTTGACTATCCTGGATACCTGTAAGTTTGAAGAAGTTGCGATCAAAAATGAAGAAGCTAGGGCCCGGACAACATTTTCTCCATTGTAAGTCTATGGGAAAATATTTTATCGCTCAAGGGCAAGTAAGTCTAAAAAAAATGATAAAACCTGGCCCAAATTCGAACTGGTCCGAGATGTTTTGACTGTCCTGGATACCTGCAAGTTTGAAGAAGTTGCGATCAAAAATGAAGAAGCTAGGGCCCGAACAACATTTTCTCCATTGTAAGTCTATGGGAAAATATTTTATCGCCCAAGGGCAAGTAACTCTAAAAAAAAAGATCCAACCTGGCCCAAATTCGAACTGGTCCGAGATGTTTTGACTGTCCTGGATACCTGCAAGTTTGAAGAAGTTGCGATCAAAAATGAAGAAGCTAGGGCCCGGACAACATTTTCTCCATTGTAAGTCTATAGGAAAATATTTTATCGCTCAAGGGCAAGTAACTCTAAAAAAAAATGATCCAACCTGGCCCAAATTCAAACTGGTCCGAGATGTTTTGACTGTCCTGAATACCTGCAAGTTTGAAGAAGTTGCAATAAAAAATGAAGACGCTAGGGCCCAGACAACATTTTCCCCATTATAAGTCTATGGGACCTTTCTGTTGCCATGGTAACCACAGTTTTAAACCAATCATTCTCAAAACTATATCCAATCAATCCCCCACCCCAACCATGCTACACATAAAATTTGATCAAGATTGGCCAGCTACTTTAGCAGATATTAATGTTTAAAAGTGTGGACGTACGACGTACGACGGACCAAGCCTATACTATAAGCTCACCTTGTGAGCCTTCAGCTCAGGTGAGCTAATAATGTCATACCAGTATCACGCCACTTCACGTCTTCTGACCACACGATGGACGACATCAACGCTACTATTGTCGCCCAGACAACAGAAAACCTCAATACACACCTACGCACAGAGGAAACGTGGATTCACTTTCTAAATACAAAATACCCATCGGGACTTAACTTTAATAATACAATAAAATGGAGAAACCATTTAAATGTACCATGTGTGGAAAGTATTACACAACATTTGGGAACCTCAAGCGCCACAACGAGGCAGTTCACCAACAAAACAGGATTAAATACCCTAAATACTTATTCCAGGAATGAAACAGCACAGAAACACTGTCTAAAGGTACACTGGGATACAGAGAAACAGACAGTCAAACTTCCAACAAACAATCGAAACTGGAAACCAGAGATAATACAACCAGGACCATGGATCCCCCTTCCAGAAGCTAGACCCAAAACAACAGGAACCATTTATCATATTAATATTCAACATACGAACTGTAGCAGCCAGGTAAACAAAATTAAACAAAAAAAACGTATTAGCCGGGTAAACCCCTACATAGCCATCACCGTAGAGGAAGCATTAATGACATTATCAGAAGTTTCCACCATTGGAAGGTTAACTAGACTTATGTTATTTTCTAATTGTTCTCTCTGTTTGGTCGTACAAATATGTTTTCCCTAAAATGTTATCTATATTTGATTCACTAAAGACACTTACATTGGCCACAATCCTTCATCAAAGCTAAAAATTCATCTATTTTCCAGCCAATGCAGCTAACAACGTCCACAAAGTTCTCTATTTTCCACTGCAGTTTAATGTCTACAAGAAAGATTCTCTCGAATATTATCACTGTCCACATTAACTACGAAGTCCAACCTTTCTGATATTAGCTTTTGCGCCGCTTAACTCTCATTCATCACTATGTATGAGACATTTTTTTCTTCATTTTGATGGCTCTTTCAACGTTTGCTGTCATTCTCTTCCATACTTATTTACTGTTCTGCAGCAAATGGACCTAACCGAGCTCAGTTATAACGACTGTTCTGCTTGGATGTGAGACGAGGAATTTGACAATCTAAAGATAATATTTTGACAATCTAAAAATAATCAAATATTGCGGGAAAAAATGTGAAAAAGAAGGAATACATTGTTGAAAAATCTGAAAAATGTTAGAGCCGAAGCAAGAGGAAGCTCTTTTAGCGATTCAGAATGGACACAATGCGTATATCGGAGGCCCGGCAGGTTGTGGAAAGTCCTTTTTGGTCCAAAAAGTCATGGATTGGGGTCAAACAGTGGGGAAATCCATTGCGCTGACTTGCTCGACAGGAATTGCTTGTAGCAACTTTCCTTCTGTAAGTAAAAATAACAGAAAGTATAGCGTTACATTACTATTAGAGCACAAGAGAGCTTGATTTAGTAGCACTTTCTGTGTCACTTGTGCTACTTTGGGTAATCCACTGGCACTTTCCACCTCAGCCCACCCTTCCCACCCATCTGTTTATACAGGGGTCTGTATCACAGGGGCCACAGGCAGGGACCTGTATGATACTTGTTTTAAAGCTTTTAGAGGCCCCTCAAACTAACAAAATAATGGATACATACACTCAGTTATCTAGAAAAAATGATAAAGTTGCCTGCAGGGGGGGCTGTATCTTTGTTTTTAGGTTTTAGGGCCCAGTAAAACATTCTAGATGCGAAGTTTTATGATCAGACATTGTATGTGCGTTTTTTGTTGTTGTTTTTTTCAAGAACTTTTGTATACATATAAGGGATAGTTTTTTGGTTGCCTTTGGTCAAGCCTGTTTATGTTTTTTATTATCTGATTTCAGAAATACAAGGCTATGATGGTACACAAGTGGTCAGGGATACGGGACGGGAGATACCCAGGCAGCGTTTTCCATTGTTTACTTTTGACAGAATGATGACAATTACCTTGATGCAAAGTCCAGGATCCTTGGTACTGACATACTGATAGTAGATGATTGATTGATTGATTGATTTATTGCTTAACGTCCACGGTAAACAGCTAAGGTCATGTCGGGACGGTCAGTTAACCTAACCACACCATTCCTGGGCAGGCTTAGACCTCCTAAGCGGTTAACCAGTACTAAGTGCACACACTTTTGCCAGTACTGACAACTGCCCTTCTTGAATCAGCGGAAGGAGAAACAAAAGTGTGTGGCCAGACCGGGTTTTGAACCCAGGACCTCTGACTTATGAGTCAGGTACCCTACCGATTGCGCTACGTGGCCCGGCTGATAGTAGATGAGATCTCTATGTTATCTAAGCATCTGTTTGAAATCCTCGAGGACAGTCTACACATCAAAGACCCAACAAAGCCATTTGGTGGCATTCAGGTTGTTTTGGTTGGGGATTTTCTCCAATTGCCACCCATTAAGAACATCAAATATGGAGACCTTGAGGAATTCTGTTTCACCAGCTACAGGTTCCCTCCCATCATATCCATTTGAATGAGATTTTTCGACAGAATGAGGAAACTTTGATTTTCAGTTCAGTTCAGTTCTATTCTCTTATCGACTTTACCCAAGTGGCTCAACGGTACGTAATCATAGTTGCACACACTTGGCGCCCTGTGTCCGTCCAAGGAAACTTTGATCAACTTGATACATATTTTATCCCATGGAGTGAATTTGCCAGCTGACATCTACAACAGGGACTGTATTTTTCAGCTGCTAGGAGACCTGTATACATTCAATTCAACGGATACAGGAGACGCCAGAAACTTACAGGACCTGGAAGTACATGTACTTAAAATATTGTGGCTAAAGGTGGGTGCCAAAGTCGTTCTTCTGCGGAATCTTTCTGACGTGTTGGTCAATGGGCTCCAAGGATCTTGTTTTTCAACTTTAATATTTTAAAATTGCTTAATGCAGGGCTTGATGTGTCATTTCATCTCAGTGTAGGGGTAAAAGTCCTTTCTGTCAACAAAAAAAATTGTAATATATGCTAGAATGGTAAGTGACAATTTACTTCCAATGACTTTGTTTCTGGGAAACGTCCACCTGAAAGATGTCAGTTGCACTGCAGGTGTTTTGTTTGATGCTTTAAAAGAGTTTTTGGAAGGCAGGGGTATACCTCTTACCAAAGTTGTAGGTTTTGGTAGTGATGGAGCATCAATAATGACTGGCTCTAAAACTGGTGTTGCAACAAGATTCAAACAGGTCAGCCCCCATCGTGTATCAGTTCATTGTATGGCTCAAAATTATTGAACTTATGTTTATCTAAGGCTGCTGAGGAAGTGATATACTTGCATGAAACATTTGAAGATGTCATTAAAGAGCTTTTCGAGTATTTCAAGCGGTCAACGCCAAGGACTGTTGAATTGAAACAGATTCAGAATATCCTTGATTCACCTGAGTGTACTTAAAGGAGGTTTTTGAAATTAGATGGATGGCCTTTTATAGTGCTCTTACTGCTGTGTTTCATTCTTGGAAGCCACTTGTGTCCTACTTTGAAAAACACAAAAAGGACAGCAAAAAGTGTACCTATCTGTATGAGAGCATCACTCACTACAAGTTTGTACATATGATGAATTTTCTTATGGACATAATTCCTTCACTTGCATCAATAAGCATGACTTTCCAGAAGCAGTCCCTTGACTTAGCTGCAGTTAAACCAGTTTTAGATGGATTCTATTTTGCTGCTGAAAGAGCTAGGAAAGGAAGCAGTCATTACCAAACAATTTTGATAAATGAATGTTAACAAAACTGTGACCTTGAAAAAAGTCACACTTGGGACCAAAGAAGACACAGCAAGAAAAAGTCTGAAAGAAGCTAGCACTGAAATAGGGAAAGCAAAGATGGATGGATGGATGACTTGCGATTTTACGTCCTTTTCAACAGTATTTCAGTCATATCAGGACGATGGGACGATGATAATGAAAGGCTGTGTGCAATGGAACCCCGTTTACGGTTGGAAAGATTCTCGCCTCAAGCGGGATTCGAACCCGGTCCGCTAGATCAGTAGGCCAGCGCTTAACCCACTGAGCTACCGGGGCTCCTGGAAAGCAAAGAAAGAGTTTATAGATAAACTACTGGAAGAGATGAAAAGAAGATTTCCCACTGATAATACTTCAGTTACAACTAGCTTTACAGCTCTTGGCCTGAGAAATTTGTCTTTCCTAACAAAAGAGCAAGCAGCTGATGAAGGTATCAAAGAATTGGAAATTCTCATTAAGCACTATGGGGAGGATGGAACAACCAGTAAAGCTTTTATAGAGGGTAGTTCCACCCTAGCAGAATATAGTCTGGCTAAAAATGTCATTCTCACTCAGAGGTATCCAAGAGATAATCAGTATGACCTGTGGAGGATAATGCATGAAACCCACGGAGAACAATTTCCAAATCTATGCAAACTAGCCAAAATAGCTATGTATGGTGATTCCTTTACAGACTCCTGATTGTGAAAGGGGTTTTAGTGTTCAGAATAGAATCCACACAACTACCAAAAATAGGTTAAAACCCGAGACTGTGAATAAACTTATGACAGTACAGATAGAGGGTGGTGGAGTTGCTGGAATCGATTATGAGCCAGCTGTAAAAAATTGGAAGGAAAAGAAAAAAGAAGACTTGTTTTCAAAAAACTAGGTAATGCTTGGTGTCATCCCCCCTCCCCACCCCCCCCCCCCTGTCCACGCGCAGGATAGCTCGCCTGCAGTGCCTTGCCCATCACAGGTGAGCTAAAAAGTGTGGAGGCATTCCCCCTTTAATCCTAATTCCTGGCAGCATCTCTGATGAACATTTCTGAGTCCTAACTGAACATTATTTTCGGAAAAGAGGCAGGGGGCATTCATTAGGGCAGGGGCATTCATTAATATCAATACAGTGGTTACTTTTTTTGACTGAAATCAATAAACTATTCATTAAATCAGATTTTGTTTTATTTTTATATCATTTTGCTAGGTCAACACTTTGTGTTCTACTCATATTCATGAAGACTATGCAAAATCATAGGATCTGAATATTACGTCAGTGGTTCAAGTGTTTTCTTTCATATGTTAGCTTTATAGATGTCTTATATTTTCAATAATCATTCTTTGAAATATTATTCATCATTTAACCTTTGGTATTGTAAAGTCTGTGCATATAAAAACAAGAGGGCCATGAGGCCCTGAATCGCTCACCTGAGCAATTGGGAAAGTGACTTTTTCTTATGTCTGAAATTGTCAAAATACGAGTCTTGGGTCAAAATCAAAGAATGACCTTGCAGTCATGAATTTTCATGTGCTTATTAAGATGACTATTTACCAAGTCTTCAAAACTTTCCATGAAATCTTATGTTCTAGCATTTACTTGAGTACCCAATGCTACATACCAAGTTTCCAGGACATCAGTCAGTTGGTTCTGGAGAAGAAGATTTTAAAGGTTTTTACCATATATGGGCATGGCGGCCATATGTCGTCATGTGACCTGGACTGTTCAAACAAATTTTCATTCCCTCAACCCCTGAAGGCTCTATATGAAATTTAATTACAATTGGCCCAATTTTGAGGAGATTGTTTGAAATTGTCAAAATATCAAGTTCTGGGTCAAAGAATGACAACCTCTTGTACTCATAAATCTTCATGTACTCTTTAAGATAACTGCATATACCAATTTTTAGGCCTGAATCTTCAAAACTTTCCAAGAAATCTTATGTTCAAGCATTTTCCCATGTTTGACCTTGCTGTAAAAAAAAGGTCAAGGTCAGCCCAAGGTCATAATTTGAACAATCTTGATAGTACTCGAGTAACCATTGCTACATACCAAGTTTCATGGCCATTGGTCAATTGATTCTGGAGAAGATTTTTATAGGTTTTTGCCATACCGTATTCTTCCTAATTAGCGCACATGCCCCTATAAGCGCACACCATGGCAATTTGTGAGACATAGGACTATAAATGCACATATTTTTTACTGGTTTATTCCTTTGTTTGCTTGTTTACAAGAGCTGAAAATGCAACAGAATATATCATTTTTTATTTCTAAAGCTTCTCTATGAATTTAAAAGTTAAGCATCAGAGAAAAGCTGCCTATAAGCAGCTTTTCTCTGATGCTTTACCTTTAAATTTGTTCCTTTCAATATAAAATAACCTATTAAAATGTGCGCTAATAAGAAAGAAACTTTACTACAAGTATTTGCCACCATTTTGAAAAAGTTAAGCGCACAGGGCGCTAATAAGGTCGATTACGGTATATGGGCGTGGTATCCATATTGGTCATGTGACCTGGGCAGTATGAATAAATTTTTGTTCCCTCAACCCCTGGAGGCTCTATATGAAATTTGGTTTCAATTGGCCCAGTGGCTTTTAAGGAGATTGTTTGAAATTGTCAAAATATGAGAATTCTGGGTCAACGATCAAAGAATGACCTTGACCTCTTGAACTCATAAATCTTCATGAACTCATTAAGATGAGTGAAGATACCAATTTATGCCCCAAAATCTTCAACAGTTTCCAAGATATCTTATGTTCCAACATGTTACAATATAAAAGCACAAGGAAGCGAATTTGACCTTACCGTAAAAATGGTCAAGGTCAACCCAAGGTCATAATCTTGGTAGTACTTGCATACCCGTTGCTACATACCAAGTTTCGAGGCCATCCACCTATTGGTTCTGGAGAAGAAGATTTTTTTAAGTTTTACCATATATGGGCATGGCGGCCATGTTGGTCAAGTGACCAGGACCGTTTGAACAACTTTTCCTTCCTAAGACCCCAGGAGGCTACACATGAAATTTGGCTACAATCGGCCCAGCGGTTTCAGTGGAGAAGTCATCTGAAATTATGGACAGACGGACGACCGATGGACAAAAGACGGACGACAAAGCCTGCCTATACTATAAGCTCCCCCAATACCAAGCGGACTGAGGTAGTCGTATTACTACAAAGTAGCAGCGAATTCAAAAATCACTTTAACGATATAAAAATACTGATTCTTTTAAGCATTAACACATATTTCCAAGCCACTTCAATTATTAATAATAAAAAATGAGTTTGTTGGTGCTTTTAGCAGTCTGGGGTGATTCAAGGGACCCCTATACCTGTGTAAGTCAGCGGTGTACTTCGCAGGCTAATTAGAACGAATCAAGTACACCTGAAAAACGAAAGTAAAGATGTTGGCCACAAATAAAAAAACTTTGTTTTATTATTTCACGCCGGAAAAGCGATTGTCAGCGGTGTAGATCTGCTTGCCCATCATAGAAGAATTGATTGCTAGCAGGGTGGCCACTGTGGGTAAACGCGCTCTTATTGTTCTTGTTGTTTACAGCCTTCTGGCCGAAGGTGTCTTCGGTACGGTTCGCTATGATAAAGACTCACAGGTATATTAGTACGCATGTATTCGGTTTGGTTGTTGGAAAAAATAAAAATTAATTTTTACTGAACGTTTTTGATATTTTACTTTTCAAATCTCTTTGTGTCAGTCAGGAAATCTTTGAATGCCATATTAATTATCTCCCTACATTCCTTATACAGCTCTTTTTCTTCAACTGTCAGGAATAGCTTAGATGTGAATTCTGATATGCCACAGGTGTGAAACAGTTTAGTCTGTATTCTTTCTCAGATGTCTGTATACTCCTCACAATCCTCTATGTAATGGTCTACTGTCTACTGTCTCCAGTTGTCCACATCTACACTCTGGTGAATCTTTCAATCCTGTCTTACAGAGGTAATGGTAGAGTTTGCAATAGCCTGCCCTCAACTGTGTTACTGTTCTTTGTGTTTTGGTACATTCTATTGTTTTCCCTTTGCTTTGACTGAAGGCCTAAATTTATACATATGCCTACCTGTTGTTGCTGCCTCCCATCTTGTTTGCCATTTTGTTTTAAAAGAGTCACTGACTGCTTTTTTAATATCAGATGCTGTAACAGGACTTTAACCATCTGGCATTTTCTCTGCTTCTTCAGCTGCTTCTTTTGCTAACTTGTCAGCGATTTCATTTCCTTTTATTTCTGCATGTCCAGGGGTCCAACTAAGTTTGATGGTGATGTTTTTGGTTTTCAAATGGTCCATGGTTTGTTGAATTTCTATAATTACTTTTTCACTCAGGAAAAAACTGTCAGAAAGGAAACTTTTGCATCGTGGTTGAGACAGTTCCCATGGCTAATTATAGAAGGCCAAATAAAACTTAAATGCAATTTATGCATAAAAGGAAATATAAAAAAAATGTTTGGGCAGAAGGGGGCTCACCAAACATTCAGAGTTTTAAGCAAGAACCCTGGACAAGAACAAGTAGACTGACATTTTGGGAGACCAGTTGTGCATTAAAAAGATACTGAACAACCACTGGATCTCAGGAGTACCGATACTGAAAGGACTCATCAGGTTACTGAAAAGGTTCACATATGACACATATGACCTTGTTGCCATTCCTGCATCTGAGTACCTTGTTCGCAACACTAGACAGTCAAGACATATTCATCCACTTTCATATCGACAAATCCCAACTTATAAAGACTACTACAGGTTCACATTCTTCCCTAGGACTATAATCCATTGGAATGCCCTCCCACCCTACATACCGGTCCTTCCTACCTTGGTGCAGTTCAGCAGTGCTGTCTGCCAGGTAATCCATGTCTCTCCCTAAACATCAATTTCTGTTTTTATCTTTTAACTATACTAACACTCTTTATCGCACTGTACAAACTCATTTCACACACTTTCCTATACATTTGTTCCAGCTAACCCCCTTCAGCACTTGGTTCGCCGGAACCCGTCTGTTGTCCCCCTCGGGGGTTAAGACGTAACGGAAGATAGATAGGTTAAAATTCTGTTTGGTAAATACTGAAACCACTGTAAAAATTATCTGGAGCTCTGACAAAAGGCTCATGGGTGACCTTATAGCATAGCCAGGCATTTGTCGTCCGTCCGCTATTTTCAAATGACATCTCTGAAGCTACAAGGCCAATTTTAGCCAAATTTCACATATTGAATGCGCCGATGATTTTTTATTCCCAGCAGGTTCCATGTCAGGTTGTAGCTCCTAGGGCTGTCCAGGCCACCACTACAGAATTACAGGATAGAGTCCAGCTTTCAGTCATGCAGACGATACTGAACACTCCAGTACTGCCACAGCAAGGGCATCTACAGGTTCCCGAAATGCAGACTATTCAGACTCCTCCAGGTCTGCGCAACCAGATTCCAGATCTATTCGGAAGTCCAGCTCTTCAGACATCTTCCAACACTCTTTAGACATCTTCCAACACTTCACTGGGATCCTATCCGCCACAACAGCCGAGCCAGGTTGCCTCTAAGCTCAAGACCGCAGCAGTCCTAGCCCAACAACCGTTGGATCTATGACTGAGGACAGCTCCTAGTGACGAGTCAAGGCCTCCTGTTCCAGCCAGCTAGTCAACCGCCCGACAACTTGTGCCCGCACTCCAGCAAAATATGCCAGTACAGCTTGTGGCTAAGGATCACACCCGACCCAATGTGCCTATTGAGTCAAATGAGATGGAGGACACACTCCCACTCCATCACTTACATCAGTGGGAGCTACAACTGGAGAGGAACGTACATCGGTGGAGGGAGATAGCAGTCATAGTAAAGAAGCCGTAGACAAGGGAGAGCAAGAGAAGGACCTAATGACTCAGCTTCTACCTTCAGAAGACATGGAGCTGCCTATCTTGTCTGGAAAGAGAGCACCAAGCAAGTCAGAAGAGCTCCTGCCCAAAAGAAAAAGCAATTCGAACCAACGTTTGACATCAGTCTCGTGACTGTTAATGGACTAGTTGCCGCCATTCAAGGCCTTCGAGAGGGCGTTGCTAGAAACGGCAGAACGATGGAGCAAATGGAGAAGACAATTGTGGAATCTAACGTTTTATTAAGTAAGATGATGGACTCAATGACCAGACTGAAGAATGTTTTGGAGTCCAACAAAAAGGGGAAAGGAGACGAGAGGCAGAAAGAAGGAGGGGAGAGGACACAAGAAGGGAGTGAGAAGAGGAGAGGAGGCTAAACGAACAGAGAAGGGAGAGTGAAGGTAGAGACAGAGAGGAGAAGAGACGGATGGAGACGGTAAGTGGATGTGGACACAAGGAAGACCAAAGGAAGGAGGAAAACAGGGAGGATGCAGATAAAAGGAGAAAGCAGGACCAGGAAAATGAGCCCAGGGTAAAATCAGTGCTAGGAAGGAGCTACACAGAAAACGCAATAAGTGACTATGGGAGGAAGAAATGAACGTCAAGTTAATTTAGGAGATCTTTAATATGGATAGGAAATTTTAATTATGTTAAGACTTAAGGAGAGAGAGAGAGGAGGTCACATGTCTAGATGCTGAGATTCTTGGGAGAAAGGATGTTATACAAGGACTTGGGGGGAGTTGTAATATGAGGAAAAATTTAAGGGTTAAGATCCGGATAGTCTATACACTTATTGCTCTGCTGTGATTGTTTTTATAGCATTAATTATTGTTTTTTTTCATTGATGCAGAGCTAGTGAATGGATTGTTTCCGGTGAGTTTTTTTTTTGTAGTTGGTGCTTGGGGAAGCATATGTTGCATTTGTTGTGGAATGTACTTAATGCAGTGATCTTAATGTAAAACAGGTGGTTCATGAAATATAGTACTGTAAGGTTTTTGTTGACTATGCAAGGGAGCAGGCACATGCAAAGGAGTAGGCATGTGCAAAGGAGCAGTGGAGCAGCTGGTAGCAGGACTTTCACATGCTATGTGTTATTGATTGTATGTGAAATTATATAGAGGGATTAATATTGTTTTGGGTTATTCAGTCTTCGTTATTTCTTGTCTTAGAGCTCGGATGTTACACTGGTGGCAGCGGTGGGATATTCAAGATTTCATAGGTACATTTTGCTTACACATGATCTCTGTACATAAACTGAATAGTCTCTAGTGAACTGTATTCGTTTGGAAAGTTTGGCCATGTCTTCAGAATATGTGACAGAGGCTGATCAAAATGGCAAACAGAGTAACGGAGATAGTGAGAACACCATTACACCCATGTGTTCGACTCCAGCAGCTCATGGCAGTCGAATGACAAGTCCAAGGCCTGATGCCTCAGTTAAGGACTCTGGGATTAGTCAAGTGTTTTTCCCTCCTGATTTCGAAGGAAATTCAAAAGTGGATAGCCCAATATCTCCAGTTTTGGAAGATATTGATAAAACAAGGAACCGGTGTTGATGTTTGTGTGACAGATGGAGCAGAGTTTCAAGGAACTGGTGTTGATGTTGGTGTGACAGATGGAGCAGAGTTTCAAGGAACTGGTGTTGATGTTGGTGTGACAGATGGAGCAGAGTTTCAAGGAACTGGTGTTGATGTTGGTGTGACAGATGGAATAGAGATTCAAGGAACTAGTGCTGATGTTAGTGTGGCAGATGGAGCAGAGATTCAAGGAATGATTGGGGTTATAGTGAGATGGAGGATGGTGATAAAGATGATGAGAACAGTGGTGATTCTGATGGAGAAAATGGTGACTCAAGTGAAAACAGTGGTGATGGTTGTGAACAAAATGGTGATTCTAGTGAAGACAAGGTTAATCGTGATTGACAGTGACGTTGAGGATGAAAAGGCGGAGTACGAGATATCTGCTATAAATGTAACCTTACAAAGGACCACCAAGGTAGTTAATAGGGCTCCCGTTTCTGTGAAAAGATCAATGTCCTTGGGGTATACAGAGAACGTAAATATGACAGGTGCTGCGCCTAGAAAGCTTTTTGAATTGATTCAGAATGAATTTAAGGAATTCGCTATGTATTATCATGATGAGATGAAGAAGTAGAGACTTTATTCACTGGGGGACTTTTATTCGTTTAATAGTTTTGTGTTTTGGACAGTGGAGGTCCAGTTTCCCAAAGGAGGGAGCATTGTACGGTTTTTGTTGACTATGCAAGGGAGCAGGCACATGCAAAGGAGCAGGCATGTGCAAAGGAGCAGTGGAGCAGCTGGTAGCAGGACTTTCACATACTAGGTGGAGCAACGGAGCCCTGTTGCCTATATAAACTCTTAAAATCTTAGTAAAGGTGCTTCCACAACGACAGAACAACGTTACGTGTTATTGATTGTATGTGAAATTATATTGAAAGATTAATATTGTTTTGGGTTATTCAGTCTTCGTTATTACTTGTCTTAGAGCTCGGACGTTACAGTATGTATTAAACACTTGTCTATAGAATTAGCAAACAGTTTGATATGTTGTTTGATTCATTTGAATTGGGACATATCTTGTCATAGCAATTCTTGTCATGAGACTTTGTATTACTTACATATTGTGAAAAGTGTAAATATATGCATTGGTATTTCCATTGGCAGAGGAGCTGAATCAGTTAGTTTGTATTATTCATACTAACAACTTTTCTACATGTGCAGTCTGCTGCAAATTAAATTCAAAATTGGTTAATATGTCATGAAGTTATGCTTGGGCAGTTTCCTGGATTAATGACAACACTTGTACATATAGATGCGTGAGTCTGAGTCTGATTGCTTTGTATCTAAGAGGTCAGCATTTTCTGTATCAATTTGTGTGTTTGTTTGGATTATGTTATGCTCCGCGAACCCTAGTAAGCATGAAATTTGTTGGGCAACCCAGAGTTGCCTTGAAACTAGCTGGTTTTGCAATCACAGAGTGGTCTCACTGAAGGCCTGGGTACTTTTAGTCTGTCTTTCTAGAGATGTCTAATTTTCTGAATGCCTGACACATCAAATGCTTACTTTGGTGCCGTTGGAAGGATTCAAAATTCCCCAAGCCACCGTTATAATATGATTTACACTTGTTCTTCATTGAGAAAACTGGTTTACTGTCTTGCTTGGTCATGGTCGTTGGATGGAACTTTATCGACCATGGAGGGGGGTAATGCAGTGACCCAGTTTTCATTCCGAAATGTATTGATGATTGTAACTGGCAAACATGTGTATTGAGCTGTTCATCAATGTTTTACTTTGCAGCTAATATTGGTTTTATTTGAAGCTACTGGTATGCATTTACGACAGTTTATAAATTTGCGAACAATCTGCTTACCTTATATTTTAAGCCTGTGATATCTTTTGCAGTGCCATAATGGGAGTTATTTCTTGTAAAAACCAACTGTGTAATGTGTGTTTGTGACCGGTGACCTCCATTTGTATGTTTGTATTAGCTGTGTGAGTGATGTATTGTGGGATATGTTGTTGTGTGCGGTCAAGTGGAACAGTCAAAACATTCATCTGTAAAACGTCTGTCAGCCTAACTTTGAGTGCATTTTCTCAGAAATCTGTAAGCATAGAAATTTTATTGTTGTAAAGGTCATTTTGTATATTCATTGGGGAATTTTTTTATGATAATTTTATCATCAGTGCCATTCAAGAATATTAAGTTATCTTTGTTTAAAGAGGTTGACCCCTCGTATTTTCTATGTAAGTCAATATGGCGGATATGAAACTTTTGTTTCGGGAACGTCTTCCTACCCTGCTACATCTTAGCTGCGGTTTGGGGAATCTTGCATCTGTATAGTTCTGGGATCGTGGGACGTGGGAATGCGGGATATATAAGTTGAGTTCCCTCAGTTTAACCTTCATTGAGTGCAGATCAATTTTAGGTTATCTTAGTTTCTTTGGCTTCTTTTTTCCAAATTTTCATAAATTGCATTCAAGTTTTAAACATTTAAGGATGGGTAGATAATTTCTGAAGAATAAGGGGACCCTTTTATGAATTTTCAAGAAAACAATAGAAAGAAATTACAACTTTATTTTTTCATAAAAGCTCCAGTTTGCATAAGATAGCTTTTCCTTTTATAATGCACAGGATTACTGTAAAATCTGTCCCAGCTTGTTGGCATGTCATAGCTTAATTAACAGATTAATTGTGTTGCAGGTTTTTTGGTACATAATGACCCACTGACTAGTACATGCGAGTTATCACTGTCGGCATGGTAGGAGAGAAATCTGTATGTCTGTATAATAGATCAAATGTAAATCTACAATTTAGATATTTCCTCGAGGTCTTTGTCTGTATGTTTGTGCCTGAATACTTGTTGAAACCCATACATCTTAGTTTGTTTGCTTGTTGAACATTAGAGAAATATGTAAAGCACATGTAGTTTTTAGCTCACCTGGCCCGAAGGGCCATAGTGAGCTATTGTCATACCAATGCGTCCGGCGTGCGTCGTGCGTTGTGCGTCGTCACGGAATTTGTCCGTCAACACCTAAAAAGAAATATTCAAACATCTTCTTCTGAAAAACTACTGGTCCCATGGTTCTCAAATTTCACATGGAGCATAACCTGACTCCAGGGTCTTAGAATTGTAAAATTGGGTCAGGTTGAAAATCCAAGATGGCCGCCATTACTAAAAATAGCAAAAACAACAAAATAAACTTCTCCTCCAGAACCACTGGGTATATTTGTCTGAATTTTGGCATGGAACATCAGTGAAACCTTGGTATTCAAAATTGTAAAAATGAAGAAAATCTGTAGCGGAGTTTTGTCACAGTGACCTACTTTCTGTTTACGTGTGTAATTTTGCTCAAATGCCAATGTCAAAAAATGACCTATTTAAACAACTTCAAACAACTTCTTCTCTAAAACCACTGAGCCCATGGATCTCAAATTTCACATGGAGCATGCCCAGACTGCAGGGTTTCAAAATTGTAAAATTGGGTCAGGTCAAGTATCCAAGATGGCTGCTGTTACTAAAAATAGCAAAAACAACAAAATCAACTTCTTCTCCAGAACCAGTTGGTATATTTGGTTGAAAGTTTGCATGGAACATAAGTGGGACCTTGATATTAAAAATTGTAAAAATAAAAAAAATCTATATCGGAATTAGGTCACAGTGACCTACTTAGCGTTTACAAGGGCGATTTTGCTCAAATGTCAATATCTAAAGAAAATGCAACCAATTCTGACCAGATTTGGTCAGAATTGGTTCTTGAATGGAATTATTTCAATTTTGTGCCAGTTGACTATCCAAGATGGCCACCATGGGGGCCGTTACTAAAAATAGCACAAACATAACAAGAGGGCCATGAGGCCCTGAATCGCTCACCTGAACAATTGGCAAGGTGGCTTTTACTTATCATGTCTGAAATTGTCAAAATATGAGTTTTGGGTCAAAAGTCAAAGAATGACCATGACCACTTGTACTCATAAATCTTCATGTACTCATTAAGACAACCATATATACCATTTTTAGGCTAAAATCTTCAAAACTTTCGATGAAATCTTATGTTCTAGCATTTTCCCATATTTGACCATGCCGCAAAAAAGGTCAAGGTAAACCCATGGTCACCATTTGAACAGTCTTGGTGGTACTCTAGTACTCCATGCTATTTACCAAGTTTCAAGGCCATAGGTGTATTGGTTCTGGAGAAGAAAAATATTAAAGATTTATACCATAAGTGGTAATGGCGGCCAAGTTGGTCATGTGACCTGGACCGTTTGAACAAATTTTCATTCAATCAACCCCTGGAGGCTCTATATGAAATGTGTTCACAATTGGCCCTTTGGCTTTTGAGGAAATGGTTGAAAATGTCAAAATATGAGCGATTTGGATCAAAGGTAAAAAAATGACCTTGACCTCTTGTACTCATAATTCTTCATGAAATCATTTAGACAACTGTATATACCAATTTTTTAGGCCAAAATCTTCAAAACTTTCCATGAAATCTTATGTTCTACCATTTTCCCATATTTGACCTTGCTGTAAAAAGGTCAAGGTCAACACAAGGTCATAATTTGAACAATCTTGATAGTACTCAAGTACCCAATGCTACATACAAAGTCTCAAGGCCATCGGTCAATTGGTTCTGGAGAAGAAGATTTTTAAAGGTATTGACCATATATGGGCGTGGCGGCCATGTTGGTCATGTGTCCAGGACCGTTAGAAAATTTTTCATTCCCTCAACCCCTTGAGGCTCTATATGAAATTTGGTTTCAATTGGCCCAGTGGTTTTAGAGCAGATTGTTTGAAATTGTCAAAATTTGAGATTTCTGGGTCAAAGGTCAAAGAATGACCTTGACCTCTTGTACTCACAAATCTTCATGTACTCATTATGATGATTGTATACACCAATTTTTAGGCCAAAATCTTCAAAACTTACCATGAAATCTCATGTTCCAGCATTTTTCGATATTTGACCTTGCCGTACAAAAAGTCAAGGTCAACCCAGGGTCATAATTTGAACAATCTTGATAGTACTTGAGTACCCAATGCTACATACCGAGTTTCAAGGCCATCAGTCTACTGGTTCTGGAGAAGACGATTTTTAAAGGTTTTTACCATATATGGTCGTGGTGGCCATGTTGGTCATGTGACCTGGACCGTATGAACAAATTTTCATTCCCTCAACCCCTGGAGGATCTATATGAAATTTGGTTACAATTGGCCTAGTTGTTTTTGAGGAGATTGTTTGAAATTGTCAAAATATGAGAAATCTGGGTCAAAGGTCAAAGAATGACCTTGACCTCTTGTACTCATAAATCTTCATGCAGTCATTAAGATGACTGTATGTACCAATTTTTAGGCCAAAATCTTCAACAGTTTCCAGGATATCTTATGTTGCAGCATTTTGCCATATAAAAGCATAAGGAAGCAAATTTTATCTTACCGTAAAAAAGGTCAAGGTCAACCCAAGGTCATAATTTGAACAATCTTGGTAGTACTTGTGTACCCGATGCTAAATACCAAGTTTCAAGGCCATCGACCTATTGGTTCTGGAGAAGAAGATTTTTTCAGGTTTTTACCATATATGGGCATGGCGGCCATGTTGGTCATGTGACCAGGACCGTTTGAACAACTTTTCGTTCCTAAGGTCCCCAGGAGGCTGTATATGAAATTTGGTTACAATTGGCCCAGCGGTTTCAGAGGAGAAGTTGTTTGAAAGTGTGGACGGACGACTGACGACGGACGACGGAGCCTTACCATCCTATAAGCTCCCCCGGAGCCGCTGGCTCAGGTGAGCTAAAAATGACAATTACTCAAGAACCCTTGAATGGAATTGGACCAATTTTGTGTCAGAATGTTCCTTGCATGAAGCCATTTCGATTAACTGCAATTTGGCATTCCAAAATGGCCGCCATATGGTGTTACAAAAAATAGCACAAACATAAAAATGACAATTACTCAAGCACCCTTGAATGGAATTGGACCAATTTTGTGTCAGAATGTTCCTTGCATGAAGTCGTTTTGATTAATTGCAATTTGGCATTCCAAGATGGCCGCCATTTGCCGTTACTAAAAATAGCACAAAACATGAAAATGACAATATCCCAGTAACCGCTCAATGGATTTTGACGAAATTTGTGTCAAAATGATTCTTCCATTGAGACGTTTCAAAAAATATCTAACTGTAAGACCAGTCATATTGGCCTCTGTTACTAAAATAGAAAAATGTGAAACTCAGAAAATCTCAATGGAATTGGACCAAATTTGTGTCAAAATGGTCCTTGCATGAAGGCTTTTCGATTTTTTGCATTTTAGCAATCCAAGATGGCCGCCATCTGCCATTACTAAAAATAGCACAAAACATGAAACTGGCAATATCTCAGTAACCCCTGAATGGATTTTGATGAAATTTGTGGCAAAATGATTCTTGCATTGAGGTGTTTCAAAAGTAAATATATAAAGACCAGGCAAGTTGGCCTCTGTTACTAAAAGTAGCAAAATGTGAAAATGAGAAATTCTCAGTGGAATTGGACCAATTTTGGATCAGATTGGTTCCGGTGCACAATAGCCAGGTGAGCGATATCAGGCCTATTTGGGCCTCTTGTTTTTTACAGTTTATTTTTCAAAAATAATTAGTTCAGCAAGATTCCAATTCTAGTCTTCATTTCAATCCCATTGTTACTTTAAAGTCTGCATGTTTACAAATCACAGAGATTCCTTCGTTTCCTTCTGAAGTCCACATTGTTATTTGCAAAGCCTAGTCATTCAATACTAGTGCTTTGTTAACAGGCAGGCTGAACTCTCACTGTTGGCCAGTGACTGTATGCGTTTTGCTCTAATATCTGGTCAGATCCTAACCAGCCTGTAAGAGAGTTCAAGGCTGCGGGCTCGGCACGTAACACTATCCACAGAAACAAACAGGAGGTAATGCAAATTTAAATAAAGTTATTTCTGGAAAAGAAGCATGGGGTGTTTATTGGAGCAGGGGCATTTATTAGGATAAATACAGTATAATTTCAGCTGATGAACTAATCCTTTGCAGCCCAACCAGCAAAAGTCGAGACAAATGTGGAGATAGTGGAGCAAAACCCCCATTAGATAGAGGCAAGATAAAACAGTTGTTTTCTATTGATGAACAACATTTGAAGTCTGATAAGACCACAGCATATAAGAAACTGGAAAACTTTCTGAAGTTCTTAGAAGTAGAATGTCTGCCATACATAGCATTTAAACATTTTGTTACATTTTTTAGCTTTTAGCAAAAGGCTCATGGGTGACCTTATAGCATAGCCAGGCATCTGTCATCCGTCAGCTATTTTCACATGACATCTCTGAAGCTACAAGGCCAATTTTAGCCACAATGTTAATTTTGTGAGGATTAAGCTATTAATCCAATATTAATTTATTAAGACCCTTTGGCGCCCACATCATCTCCAATTCATCTCTAACCCCTTAGGGGGCCTCATTCTGCATTCCAGTCTGTGTCCTGCTTTTCAGACGCCTGTCTGGATCTTATAACACACCACGCCAGTGACCGCTCCTTTCTGCCAATCAGCGTCCAGCATCCCTTGGGGCTGAATCAGTTTCAAATTCGCGCCAGCAGTGGCAATATCTATGCTTGTGAAATTCTCATTTCTAGAAATTTTAATGTCTGGATTTTAAAGAAGAAAGATCGTTTGCAAAGGGATTAAAATATAACTAACTTTCTGTTTGTGTGACGCGCAGTAGAATCTTGTGTAGAACATTCGTGCTGAAACAAGAATTCAACAGAATGCTATGTCGCACCTGCATTGCGTTTCCACAGTAGTAAAGACTATATAGTTAAAAGAACTTTATGAAAAATGGACAAAAATGCTAGGGTCAACACAATTTTGGATGTAAAATTTTACTAAGTCAGAAGAGCATGAAATATAGGCAAAGGGTAGGAATAACTGCAACATCCCTCGTGAACATTCTAAGAAGAAACTTTATGCCAGGTGTGATGGCTACAGGTATCCTACTTTCAGAAGAAAGGACTAAAGCGCCAGGGCCGATATATATTTTGGGGTTTAAAATTTTGGAAAGTCAGCAGAGCATGAAATATATGTAAAGGGTAAATTAATTGCATCAGCCCTCAAGAACATTCTAAGAAGAAACTGGATGCCATGTTTGATGATTCTAGGTAAGTAGGTATCATGAATTGTGAGAAATGGACTTAAACACTAGGGTGGACATAATTTTGAATATAAAATTTTACTAAGTCTGCAGAGCATGAAATATAGGTCAAGGTATAAATAAGAGCAATAGCCCTCGAAAACATTCTTAGAAGAAGCTTTATGCCAGGTTTGATAATTGTAGGTATCATAATTTGCGAGATATCTACTTAAACGCTAGGGTTGACGTAATTGTTGAGGGAAGGTTTTACAAAGTCAGCAGAGCATAAAATAAAGGTGAAGGTATAAATAAGAGCAACAGCCCTCAAGAACACTCTAAGAAGAAGCTTTATGCCAGGTTTGATGACTGTAGGTATCATAGTTTGCGAGAAATGGACTTAAATGCTAGGGTCGACGCTAGGGTCGACGTAATTGTTGGTGGCCTGTTTTACAAAGTCAGCAGAGCATAAAATACAGGGTAAGGGTAAAAATAAGAGCAACAGCCCTCAAGAACATCCTAAGAAGAAGCTTTATGCCAGGTTTGATGATTGTAGGTATCATACTTTGCGAGAAATGGACTTAAATGCTAGAGAGCCTAGGGTCGACGTAATTGTTGACGGACGGACGGAATGACTGACGTACGGACGGACGGAAAAGTGAACTCCTATATCGCACCTTGCTAAAGCAGGTGCGGCAAAAAGTATTATGTTCTGAAGTTGACTAGAATATTAATGGCGGCCAGAATCAGTGAATCCACCCTAAGACGCATATTAAGCATACCGGAATATATGTAAATATATTAACATAACGGTATATATTTAGCGAACAGGAGCTTCAAAGACTCTCTGGCTACTAACGAAATTCATGATTTTTGAGGGAAGTGATTTTGTCGCGCTACTTGGACTGTGAGGCCTTTTGCGAAGAAGAGAACTGTTTCTTTTGCGGAGAAATTCTCCCAGTTTTGCCAGTATGTTGCAAAACTCGATTGAACGTGCCTAGATTGGAACAGACATATAGAGCGTGTGTAACTTTCAAACTTTTGTGAAATAAAATGGCAACTTCAGAGGTCAACAGAATCCTCGATATTGAGGTACAAACAGTTTCAGACGAGGTCTTCCTTGCCAACTGGGCAGTGCAGAATAAGATTAGTATCAATGTGATTGAAAAATTTAAAGTGGAAGGCTTCACTTCAATGGACGCATTGAAATTGAATGAAAGGGACAATCTTTGCAAACCAAAATTGGCGATTCCGAGAGGGCAACAAAAGCTTGTGCTTGCCCCGGTGTCATATTATATTTTGACCCGCCTAAAAAGTGACCCGCGGGTCATTATATTATGACCCGCGGGTCAAAATATTATTATAATATTTTGACCCCCCCTATAATATTTTGACCCACCTCCATGAAAAAAAATGAAAATTGAGGAAAGTATATGTAACACCTACAGTAACCAAGCAAAAATCAAATACAATATTAATTCCCTGCTCCTCCTCATTTTGAAAAATCTGTAGGGAGGGGGGGTCAAAATATTATAGCTATAATATAATGACCCGCCCCACTTGAAATAAAAAGTTTTAATGGTTTTGTGGTACTATTCATTTGTTAATATCTGTAATGATAAAATTAAAATTCAAACACCATCAGATTTTCCGTATCATAATAAGAATACTTAAAATACCGACGATGGGCGTGAGTGGGGGGGGGGGGGGGTCAAAATATTATAGCTATAATATTTTGACCCGCCCCCATGAATTAAATGGAGATTCAGGACAGAATACATAAGACTACCATAATCAAGCATGAAATACAATTACAGTTTACAGCTCCTCCTCATTTAAAATTAAAAATTTTAATAGTTGTTTGGTTGGCTGGGAGTAGGGGGGTGGAGGGGGGGGGGTCAAAATATTATAGCTATAATAATTTGACCCGCCCCACATGAGAGTTAAATAGGTTTTTTGTCGTTGTTTCACTGGTTTGTTAATAACTATTCTGCTTGAATTAAAAATTTAAATATAACCCGATTGTCTTTCCTATAAGTCTGAGTACTTCATAGGCTAAAGATGGATTTGAGTGTGTGTGTGTGTGGGGGGGGGGGGGGGGGGATGTCAATGTATTATAAATGGATAATATGAATGAATTAAATGAATTAAATGGAGATTCAGGACAGTATATGTAAGACTACCATAATCAAGCATGAAGTTTACAGCTCCTCCTCATTTAAAACTAAAAATTTTAATAGTTGTTTGGTTGGCTCGGAGTAGGGGGGGTGGAGGGGGGTGGGGTCAAAATATTATAGCTATAATAATTTGACCCGCCCCACATGAGAGTTAAATAGGTCTTTTGTCGTTGTTTCACTGGTTTGTTAATAACTATTCTGCTTGAATTAAAAATTTAAATATCATCTGATTGTCTTTCCTATAAGTCTAAGTACTTCATAGGCTAAAGATGGACATGAGTGGTGGTGGGGGGGGGGGGTCAATATATTATAACTATAATATTTTGACCCGCCCCCATGAAAAACAAGCAAATTCAACGAATTTATGTCCCCCGCCTTGGAAACTAGGTCTCCACTGTATATACACTAAGCGTTTGAGCTGGAAAAGCGGCTAAGTTAAAAATGTGAAAAAAGTAATAAAAAAAATAATGTGAGGATTATATCCAAACCACATGCATATCTTCAGACCATGACCAAAATACCTGTGAAGTTTCAAAGGAATCGGCATAAAACTGTAGGAGGAGTTGAGCACACAAGGTACCCACTATCTATTCACTTTGACAGTAAAAATGTATGAAAAATGGCTAAGTTCAATTTGCAAAAAAAGTAATAAAAAATAATGTGAGGATTATATCCAAACCACATGCATATCTTCAGACCATGACCAAAATACCTGTGAAGTTTCAAAGGAATCGGCATAAAACTGTAGGAGGAGTTGCGCACACAAGGTACCCACTATCTAGTCACTATGATAGAAAAAACGCCTAAAAATGACTAAGATCAACTTGTGAAAAAAGTGACAAAAATAATGTGAGGATTATATCCAAACCACATGCATATCTTCAGACCATGACCAAAACACATGTGAAGTTTCAAAGGCATCGGCATAAAACTGTAGGAGGAGTTGCGCACACAAGGTACCCACTACCTAGTCACTTTGATAGTAAAAACGCCTAAAAAATGACTAAGTTCAACTTGTGAAAAAAGTGACAAAAAATAATCTCAGGATTACATCCAAACCACATGTGTATCTTCAGACCATGACAAAAACATCTGTAAAGTTTCGAAAGAATCGGCATAAAACTGTAGGAGGAGTTGCGCACACAAGATACCTACTACTTTAGGGGGACGGAAAGACGGAAGGACGGACGGACGGACGGAAGGACGGATGGACGGAAGGACGGAAAGCCGAAAACTATGTCCCTCCGCTTTTCTTCGAAAAGGCGGGGGACAAAAATGGAAATAAAGGAAAGTTTATGCAAGACCTACAAGAACCAAGCAAATATCAAATACAATATTAATTTCTCTGCTCATCCTCAATTTGAAAAATCTGTTAGGTGGGTGAGGGGGTCAAAATATTATAGCTATAATATTATGACCCACCCCACTTGAAATTAAAAGTTTTAATGTTTTCATGGTACTATTCATTTGTTAATACCTGTTATGATAAAATAAAATTCAAACACAATCAGATTCTCTGTTCCATTGCTATAATACTTAAAATACTGATGATGGTGGGTGGGTTGGGGGAGGGGGGTCAAAATATTATAGCTATAATATTATGACCCGCCCCACATGAGAGTTAAATATGTCTTTTGTCGTTGTTTCACTGGTTTGTAAATAACTATTCTGCTTGAATTAAAAATTTAAATATCATCTGATTGTCTTTCCTATAAGTCTAAGTACTTAATAGGCTAAAAATGGACATGAGTGTGTGTGTGTGTGTGTGTGTTAGCTATAATATTTTGACCCGCCCCCATGAATTAAATGGAGATTCAGGACAGAATACGTAAGACTACCATAATCAAGCATGAAAACAATTACAGTTTACAGCTCCTCCTCATTTAAAATTAAAAATTTTAATAGTTGTTTGGTTGGCTGGGAGTAGGGGGGTGGAGGGGGGGGGGGGTCAAAATATTATAGCTATAATAATTTGACCCGCCCCACATGAGAGTTAAATAGGTTTTTTGTCGTTGTTTCACTGGTTTGTTAATAACTATTCTGCTTGTATTAAAAATTTTAAATATCACCCTATTGTCTTTCCTATAATTCTAAGTACTTCATAGCCTAAAGATGGATTTGAGTGTGTGTGTGTGTGGGGGGGGGGGGGGTCAATGTATTATAAATGGATAATATGAATGAATTAAATGAATTAAATGGAGATTCAGGACAGTATATGTAAGACTACCATAATCAAGCATGAAGTTTACAGCTCCTCCTTATTTAAAATTAAAAATTTTAATAGTTGTTTGGTTGGCTCGGAGTAGGGGGGTGGAGGGGGGGGGGGGTCAAAATATTATAGCTATAATAATTTGACCCGCCCCACATGAGAGTTAAATAGGTCTTTTGTCGTTGTTTCACTGGTTTGTTAATAACTATTCTGCTTGAATTAAAAATTTAAATATCATCTGATTGTCTTTCCTATAAGTCTAAGTACTTCATAGGCTAAAGATGGACATGAGTGGTGGGGGGGGGGGGTCAATATATTATAACTATAATATTTTGACCCGCCCCCATGAAAAAAAATGGAAATAAATTAAAGTTTATGCAAGAACTACAAGAACCAAGCAAATATCAAATACAATATTAATTTCTCTGCTCATCCTCAATTTGAAAAATCTGTTAGGTGGGTGAGGGGGTCAAAATATTATAGCTATAATATTATGACCCACCCCACTTGAAATTAAAAGTTTTAATGTTTTCATGGTACTATTCATTTGTTAATACCTGTTATGATAAAATAAAATTCAAACACAATCAGATTCTCTGTTCCATTGCTATAATACTTAAAATACTGATGATGGTGGGTGGGTTGGGGGAGGGGGGTCAAAATATTATAGCTATAATATTATGACCCGCCCCACATGAGAGTTAAATATGTCTTTTGTCGTTGTTTCACTGGTTTGTAAATAACTATTCTGCTTGAATTAAAAATTTAAATATCATCTGATTGTCTTTCCTATAAGTCTAAGTACTTAATAGGCTAAAAATGGACATGAGTGTGTGTGTGTGTGGGCGGGGGGGGGGGGGGGGGGGGGGGGGGGGGGGGGAGGGGTCAAAATATTATTAGTCTTATATTATTGGGGACTAACAATCAGATAGTATTTTTGATTTAAATGTTTGTCACAGCTGATCTTAAGACACCAGTGGAACTATAGCTGATGACCTATGTAACTCTGAAGAGGGGCGGGTCAAAATATTATAGCTATTATATTTCGACCCGCCCTGTCTCAGAGCCATCTTTACTATGTGAAGTACTAATAACAAAAGGAAATGCAATCAGATGGTATCTAAATCTCAAATTCTATCACAATAGATATAAACAAACCAATGCCAATATGGTAGAAGACATATTTTACTCTGAGGGGAGGGGGGGGGGTCAAAATATTAAAGCTATAATATTTCGACCCGCCCCCTCCTAGACCCATACTTTGCATTTGAAGGCTTATAGCTCTGGAAATGACAATCACATAGTGTTTTTAATTTCAATTCTGTCACAACAGATATAAAGAAACCAATAGAAGTATGGTAAATGGTTTATTTAATTTTCAAGAGGGGCGGGTCAAAATATTATAGCTATAATATTTTGACCCACCCTCTCTCAGATCCATCTTTAGCCTATGAAGTACTTATACTTATAGGAAAGACAATCAGATGATATTGAAATTTTTAATTCTAGTAGAACAGTGATAAACAAACTAGTGAAATAACGACAAAAGACCTAATAAACTCTTGTGAGGGGCGGGTCAAAATATTATAGCTATAATATTTCGACCCCCCCTTTAAACCCCTGACCCAACCTTTGCATATGAAGTCTTAAAACATTGGGACTAATAATCAGATAGTAATTTTGATTTAAATGTTATCACAGCTGATCTTAAGACACCAGTGGAACTATAGCTGAAGGCCTATGTAACTCTGAAGAGGGGCGGGTCAAAATATTATAGCTATTATATTTTGACCCGCCCTGTCTCAGAGCCATCTTTACTATGTGAACAATAGGAAACACAATCAGATGGTATTGAAATCTCAAATTCTATCACAACAGATATAACAAGAGCTGTCGCCTGACAGCACAGCTCGCCTGAATAGGTGCTTGCCCATCACACAGTTGCTATGGTGGTGTGGACTGCTATGTATAAAACTTCAGGCAAGCATGTCCATAATGACAACACATTTATAAACAAAAGCTATCTCAGAAATGTCTTAAAATAAAAAAAAAAATCCACATGAAAATTTCAAAGTCCATGAGCTTGAGGTCAAAGAACTAAGGGGTAGGGGGGAGGAGGGCAGGGCTAGGATGTATCAAAGCCTTTAACCATTATCTAACATCAGTCCAAGTATTAGTATCAACTGAGTCCACTGTGGCACTGTGAAATTATGTCTTCATTAATATAAAACTAATCAAAATCTTTAAGACAAAACTCAAAGTCCATGACCTTGACATCAAGGTCATCCAGTCGGGTAAGTATATAGTGTTTTGTAAAAACTCAAAAAAGTGTCTAACATCAGTTCAAGTGTAAACTAAATCTCTGCCAAGCATTATGAATCAGTACGCAATTAGAAAACTTTAATAAAGACCAAATTTCCTTAGTCCCTGACCTTGACATCAAGGTCACCGAGCAGGGCTGGGGTAGTAGTCTGTAAAACTTTGGACTAATATCTAACTACAGTGCAAATATAAAAAGAATTCATCTATGGTTTCAGGAGATATGTGTCATTAAAAAACTTTAACCAAAACATCCAATCAATAAAAAGACAATTTTCTAAGTCCATGACCTTGACATCAAGGTCAGTGAGGGGGGTGGGGGTAGTACCTTGGAAAACTTTAGACCAATATCTAACTACAGCGCAAGTATCAAAGGAATCCATCCATGGAGTAAGGAGATACTGGGCTTTAGAAAACTTTAACCAAAACATCCAGTCCCAAAAAACTCCCAATTTTCTAAGTCCATGACCTTGACATCAATGTCAAGGAGTGGGGTGGGGGTGGTACCATGTTAAACTTTGGACCAATATCTAACTACAGTGCATGTATCAAAAGAATCCATCCATGGGTTAGGGAGATATAGGTCTTTAAAAAACTTTAACCAAAACATCCAATCCGGACGCGGACGCCGTGGTGACAACAATAACTCTTCCTGAACTTTCGTTCAGGCGAGCTAAAAAAACCAATGCCAATACGGTAGAAGACATATTTTACTCTGAAGGGGGGGGGGGGGGGGGGGGGGGGGGGGGGGTCAAAATATTATATCTATAATATTTCGACCCCCCCCTTGACCCATCCTTTCCTTTTGAAGGCTTATAATAAGGTTCTTTGTTGCCTGTTTTTGGTGTCAGAGTTTCTGTGATGTTTTACCTTATGTATGTTATTATTATTTTTGGTTCGGTTTGGGTTGCTGAGTGGTCACCTTTTGGGAACAAGCTGCTCACTCGGTTGGCCATATGTTCTCTGTATCTTGATTATTTGTAATCTTAGTTGTTTCCAACTATGGTTTGAGGGCTGGATTTGGATTTTGATTGTTTCAGTTCCTGGTCTTTGCATACTTTTTACTTTTATAGCTCTGGAAATGACAATCACATAGTGTTTTTAATAACTGGCCTATTTAATGATTTACACCCTCAATATTTCTATTAACTTTTAATTTCTCACAAAAAATTATATCCTAGGCATGATAATGATTGCTATTAAAAGTACGTTTATCTGCCAAATTTATGATTTGTGGTTGTCACTGAAAATAGGAGAATTTAAAAAAATACATAAAAAGAGCGGCAATAGCGGGTCACCATTCCCGCCAAAAATTATGACTGGATACGCCCAGCAATCATAGCTAATCAGGTTAAAGTTATATCATGAATAATTTGAAGCCCTTTCTTTAATCGACTTCAGACAGTTATTGGAAAGAACTCACGTGTACAGATTAGAGGTTAATGCTATTGTAAAGTTATTTACTCCACCAATCATAAAATTCAAAACATGCTTGCAGGAACGCCTGTGGGAGTCAATCAATTTATGATGACAAAATATTCGTGAATATTCAAGTAGGGTACGCATTGATATATCGTCTCTGCCTCAGTAACAAAGATGTTTTCGCTGAAGATTTTTTTTGACAAATCTTAGTTATGTTGCATACAACTAACCAGTTTCATAATTTTGTGATTATATCGTAATGACAAGAGGGCCATGGTGGCCCTGAATCGCTCACCTGAGCATTAATCAGTTCACTGGCTCTGGTGAAGATTTATAAGAGTTTTTACCATACATGGGAATGGCGGCCACCTTGGTCATGTGACCAAGATCATTTGAAGAACTTTCAATCCTTTGACCCATGTGCAGGCTCCATATGAAATTTGATCTGCCCAGTGGTTTCAGAGATGTTTGAAAATGTTTATGGATGGATGAAAGAGGCAGCTAACACCAATACTGTAAGGCTCGATCAGGTGAGCTGAAAATGGCAGAATCACTTCTCCGAAAAGTTCCCGTTCATGTTGAGTTCCTTTGATGGATTTCAACTAGACTTAACTAGGCAAACACAGATGATAGAATGGTAGCATCATTATCTCACTGTGGTGAAACTAATGTATTCCAAGGAGTTTGTGGCTGGCATCATTGCAATGTTAGTTCTGATACTTGCAACATAACTTAATTTAAATTTGACCTAGTGACCTAGCTTTTGACCCGACATGACCCAGTTTCAAACCGGATATTGTAAGAATAAACATTCTGACAAAGTTTCATTGAGATTGGATCAAAACTGTGCCCTCTGGAGCGTATACAAGGTCGTTCTTATATTTGACCTAGTGACCTAGTTTTTGACCTGACATGACCTACTTTCAAACTTGGCCTAGAGTTTATGGAGATAAACATTCTGACAAAGTTTCATAAAGATTGGATCAAAACTGTGTCCTCTAGAGCATACAAACGGTTTTTCTATGATTTGACCAAGTGACCTAGTTTTTGACCCTACATGACCCAGTTTCAAATTTGTCCTTCATATTATGAGGATAAACATTCTGATAAAGTTTCATGAACTTTGGATCGAAACTGTGCCTTCTATAGCGTACACAAGGTTTTTCTATGATTTGACCTAGTGACCTAGTTTTTGACCCCACATGACCCAATTTCGAACTTGGCCTAGAGTTTATGGCGATAAACATTCTGACAATGTTTTATAAAGATTGGATCAAAACTGTGTCCTCTAGAGCGTACACAATGTTTTTCTATGATTTGACCTAGTGACCTAGTTTTTGACCCAACATGACCCAGTTTCGTACTTGTCCTAGATATTATAAAGATAAACATTCTGACAAAGTTTCATGAACTTTGGATGAAAACTGTGCCTTCTAGAGTGTACACAAGGTTTTTCTAAGATTTGACCTAGTGACCTAGTTTTTGACCCTACATGACCCAGTTTCAAACCTGGCCTAGAGATTATGGAGATATATATTCTGACAATGTTTCATATAGATTGGATCAAAACTGTGTCCTCTAGAGTGTACACAAGGTTTTTCTATGATTTGACCTAGTGACCTAGTTTTTGACCCGACGTGACCCAGTTTCAAACTTGTCCTAGATATTATGAGGATAAACATTCTGACTAAGTTTCATGAACTTTGGATGAAAACTGTGCCTTCTAGAGTGTACACAAGGTTTTTCTAAGATTTGACCTAGTGACCTAGTTTTTGACCCGACGTGACCCATTTTCTAACTTGTCCTAGATATTACAAAGATAAACATTCTGACAAAGTTTCATGACCTTTGGATGAAAACTGTGCCTTCTAGAGTGTATACAAGGTTTTTCTAAGATTTGACCTAGTGACCTAGTTTTTGACCCGACATGACCCAGTTTCGAACTTGGCTTAGAGTTTATGGAGATATATATTCTGACAATGTTTCATATAGATTGGATCAAAACTGTGCCTTCTAGAGTGTACACAAGGTTTTTCTATGATTTGACCTAGTGACCTAGTTTTTGACCCAACATGACCCAGTTTCAAATGTTATCTAGATATTATAAAGATAAACATTCTGACAAAGTTTCATGAACTTTGGATGAAAACTGTGCCTTCTAGAGTGTACACAAGGTTTTTCTAAGATTTGACATAGTGACCTAGTTTTTGATCCGACATGACCCAATTTCAAACTTGGCATAGAGTTTATGGAGATAAACATTCTGACAATGTTTTATAAAGATTGGATCAAAACTGTGTCCTCTAGAGCGTACACAATGTTTTTCTATGATTTGACCTAGTGACCTAGTTTTTGACCCAACATGACCCAGTTTCGTACTTGTTTTAGGTATTATAAAGATAAACATTCTGACAAAGTTTCATGAACTTTGGTTGAAAACTGTGCCTTCTAGAGTGTACACAAGGTTTTTCTAAGATTTGACCTAGTGACCTAGTTTTTGACCCAACATGACCCAGTTTCGAACTTGGTCTAGAGTTTATGGAGATATATATTCTGACAATGTTTCATATAGATTGGATCAAAACTGTGTCCTCTAGAGCGTACACAAGGTTTTTCTATGATTTGACCTAGTGACCTAGTTTTCGACCCGACGTGACCCAGTTTCAAACTTGTCCTAGATATTATGAGGATAAACATTCTGAGTAAGTTTCATGAACGTTGGATGAAAACTGTGCCTTCTAGAGCGTACACAAGGTTTTTCTAAGATTTGACCTAGTGACCTAGTTTTTGACCCGACATGACCCAGGTTCAAACTTGTCCTAGATATTATAAAGATAAACATTTTGACAAAGTTTCATGAACTTTGGATGAAAACTGTGCCTTCTAGAGTGTACACAAGGTTTTTCTAAGATTTGACCTAGTGACCTAGTTTTTGACCCGAGATGACCCAGTTTCGAACTTGGTCTAGAGTTTATGGAGATATATATTTTGACAACGTTTCATATAGATTGGATCAAAACTGTGTCCTCTAGAGTGTACACAAGGTTTTTCTATGATTTGACCTAGTGACCTAGTTTTTGACCCGACGTGACCCAGTTTCAAACTTGTCCTAGATATTATGAGGATAAACATTCTGACTAAGTTTCATGAACTTTGGATGAAAACTGTGCCTTCTAGAGCGTACACAAGGTTTTTCTAAGATTTGACCTAGTGACCTAGTTTTTGACCCAACGTGACCCAGTTTCGAACTTGTCCTAGATATTATAAAGATAAACATTCTGACAAAGTTTCATGACCTTTGGATGAAAACTGTGCCTTCTAGAGTGTACACAAGGTTTTTCTAAGATTTGACCTAGTGACCTAGTTTTTGACCCGACATGACCCAGTTTCGAACTTGGCCTAGATTTTATGGAGATAAACATTCTGACAAAGTTTCAGAAAGATTGGATCAAAACTGTGCCCGCTAGAGTGTACACAAGCAAAAGTTGACGGACGGACGGACGTCCGGACGTACGACGGACGACGGACATCAGGGTATCCCAAAAGCTCACCCTGAGCACTTCGTGCTCAGGCGAGCTAAAAAATACGAGGGAGTATACCTTTAACTCTCAAGAGGGGCTGGTCAAAATATTATAGCTATAATTATTTTGACCCACCCTCTCTCAGATCCATCATTAGCCTATGTGTTTTTAATTTAGATTTTGTCACAACAGATATAAAGAAACCAAAAGAAGTATGGTAAAAGGTCCATTTAACACTTAAGAGGGGCGGATCAATATTTTGACCCACCCTCTCTCAGATCCATCTTTAGCCTATGAAGTACTTATACTTATAGGAAAGACAATCAGATGATATTGAAATGTGAGGGGCGGATCAAAATATTATAGCTATAATATTTCTACCCCCCCCCCAAAAACCCTGACCCGACCTTTGCATATGAAGTCGTAAAACATTGGGACTAACAATCAGATAGTAATTTGATTTAAATGTTATCACAGCTGATCTTGAGACACCAGTGGAACTATAGCTGAAGGCCAATGTATATCTGAAGAGGGGCAGGTCAAAATATTATAGCTATTATATTTCGACCCGCCCTGTCTCAGAGCCATCTTTACTATGTGAAGTACTAATAACAGTAGGAAATTTAATGCAATCAGATGGTATTGAAATCTCAAATTCTATATCTAAATAGATATAAACAAACCAATGCCAATATGGTAGTAGACATATTTTACTCTGAAGGAGGGTGGGGGTGGGGGTCAAAATATTATAGCTATAATATTTTGACCCGCCCCCTACTAGACCCAACCTTTGCATTTGAAGGCTTATAGCTCTGGAAAAGACAATCACAGAGTGTTTTTAATTTCAATTCTGTCACAACAGGTCTACAGAAACCAAAAGAAGTATGATAATTGGCCTATTTAACTCTCAAGAGGGGCGGGTCGAAATATTATAGCTATAATATTTTGACCCACCCTCTCTCAGATCCATCATTAGCCTATGAAGTACTTATACTTATAGGAAAGACAGTCAGATGATATTTTGATCTTTAATTCTAGCAGAATAGTGATAAACAAACCAGTGAAACAACCACAAAAGACCTATTTAACTCTGATGAGGGGCAGGTCAAAATATTATACCTATAATATTTCGACCCCCAACCCCACCCCCTTACCCTTCCTTTGCATATGAAGTCTTATAACATTTGGACTAACATTCAGATAGTGTTTTTAATTTAGATGTTATCACAGCTGATCTTAAGACACCAGTGGAACTATAGCTGAAGGCCGATGAAACTCTGAAGAGGGGCGGGTCGAAATATTATAGCTATTATATTTCGACCCACCCTGTCTCAGAGCCATTTTACTACATGTATATGAAGGACTTATAGCAATAGGAAATGCAATCAGATGGTACTGAAATCTCAAATTCTGTCACAACAGATATAAAAAACCATTAGAAGTATGGTAAATGGCCTATTTAACTCTCAAGAGGGGCGGGTCAAAATATTATAGCTATAATATTTTGACCCACCCTCTATGAGATCCATCTTTAGCCTATGAAGTACTTAGACTTATAGGAAAGACAATCAGATGATATTTAAATTTTTAATTCAAGCAGAATAGTTATAAACAAACCAGTGAAACAATGACAAAAGAACTATTTAACTCTCATGTGGGGCGGGTCAAATTATTATAATAGCTATAATATTTTGACCCCCCCCCACTACAACCACCCAACCAAACATCTGTGCTGGACTGTTTTTTTTTAAATGAGGAGGAGCTGTAAACTGTAATTGTATTTCATGCTTGATTTTGGTAGTCTTACATATACTGTCCTGAATCTCCATTTAATTCATGGGGGTGGGTCAAAATATTATAGCTATAATATTTTGACCCCCCCCCCCAACTCCAGCCCATCGTCAGTATTTTAAGTATTCTAATTATGAAACAGAAAATCTGATGGTGTTTGAATTTTAATTTTATCATAACAGATATCAACAAATGAATAGTACCATCAAAACATTCAAAGTTTTAATTACAAGTGGGGCGGGTCATAATATTATAGCTATAATATTTTGACCCCCCCCCCCCCCCCCCCCCCCCCCCCCCCTACAGATTTTTCAAAATGAGGAGGAGCAGAGAATTAATATTGTATTTGATATTTGCTTGGTTACTGTAGGTGTTACATTACTTTCCTCTATTTCCATTTTTTTTCATGGGGGCGGGTCAAAATATTATAGGGGGGGGGTCAAAATATTATAATAATATTTTGACCCGCGGGTCATAATACAATGACCCCGGGTCAAAATATTATACGGGTCAAAATATTATCTGACACCGGTTCAAAAAAATTTTCAAATGGAGGCGCCTGCGCAGACGGCAACTGCGCAGGTATCGCAGACGGCAGTTGGGCAAACCGCAGTGACACAGGTAGCTGGGGACTTGAACAACCCATTGGAGATTACCGATGCTGCGTGAAACGTCCAGGCGCAGATCTCACCAGACAACGGCATGACCACAGCTATTGAAACAAGTGTGCAATCAACTGCGCAGGCGCTAGCCGAAAGTGATCAGTTGTCAACATCTGGCTGTCAGAATGACGATGCGTATTTAACTGATCATTTGGCAATCATGGTCCAATTGGCAATTTCCCATCATTGTCAATTGGGACACTTGATTTTAAAATCAGAGATCACTTCCTGTGACGTATCATCCGATCTAACGGGTCAAGTGTCATTCCTCACTTGCATCGAGATGGAAGAGGAGTGGAGAACGCAATTTAACTCCTGGTGCGAAGAGAAATTTTTACGCAATAAAAACACTACCCCCGCTTTGGGTCAGGAGTCTATTTCTGATATACTGACTTACTTGCAGGAAGATAGACTGCCTGCTAATTTTGACAGACAGCAAAAAGCCAGCTTCAAGAATAGGGTAGGCCTACGCCTCAAATTTTCTTTTTCTACCGTCTATTAACCATTGAGCTGTTAAGATTTTTTTTATATCAAGTTTTCATGCGTTAATTTTTTTTTTTTTGTTCATCAGAGCTTTATTGCAGCAATTTCGTGTGGGACAGGGACAAAATAATGGGACAAACATTGTGTGTTTTCCAAATAATAGTGAATCAGTGAACAGTTGCTTACTTAATGGTTTAGGCATTCAGCAAAATGGACCAGAAACGATTGCAAACCGGCGTGAGCCAATTCTGTCCACAGCTGGCCCAAATAAAAGCGTCTCACAATCCTGGAGAGATCCACAGATTTATTTGCAAGCTGCAGCTTCCGGTAAGTCCAGCCCCAATTATTATGATATTACAGAATTTGTGACTGGAAATGTGGAAGAAGAGATAGTGGTAGGGGGCAATGGTTCCCAGCAAGTCATTTTGAGGTCGGGTCCCAAGAAGCCCAAGCTTGAATCAGTTACTTTGGCACAATAGTCAGTTGCAAACCTGGCAATGTTGTACAGCCTTTTAGGGGAAGGAAAGCTTAATGCTTCCAACAGCTTGGATTATCTGTCGTACACGACAAAAATTTGCCAGTAGGTGCAAAAATTTAATTTAGTTTCATTACTCATGTATGACAGAGAATACAGGAAGTTGAAAGCTACACATGGCTTTCAATGGGGCACTGACATCCCTTACTTGCATTCGGTCCATCTGCAAGCTCTTCCCTAGAGCAACCGCTTACCATCCTCAGTCAGATGGTATGGTAGAAAGATTTAATAGAACGCTAACAGCTATGCTGAGTGCTTTTGTAAATGATAACCATACTGACTCGGATGAACAGCTGCCCTTTGTGAAGATGGCTTACAGATCTGCAGAGCATGAGACCACAGGACAAACCCAAAACATGCTAATGTTAGGCAGAGAAACAGCTACGTCTCTGTATATCCTGTATGAAATGCCACCAGCAATAAAACTGATACCAGAAAACCAGTGGGTATGGGAGATTCAAGAGAGATTGGAGTCTGCTCATACACTTGTCTGCCAATATACAGGTAGGTCTATGAATAGACAAAAGGCTTATCATGACATAAAGTTGTCGTACGAAGTTTTTGAGCCAGGGGACAATGTTTATGTGTTCTTTCCAGTCAGACAGGTAGGTTGCTCACCCAAATTTACTGCTTTCTGGAGAGAACCATACCAGATACTCCAAAAATTGTCCGATGGGACATACAGAGTCAATTGTGGTAGGTCTGAGACAGATCAGATAATCCATTTTGACAGACTTTGGAAAGCTAAACCTCAGGTCCTAGCAGGGGAAGCTTCAGGAAATGAGCTCAGTACAAAAATAGTGTGATGGAAACAGAAAACTCAGAAGACAAACTTCAAGGTAATGAATTCAGTATGGAAGGCAGTGAGGTTCCTTACGAAAGTGAAGAAAATGAGATAGAAGAGGAACAAGATACAGGTATAATCCTATGCATAAGCGTCTGAAAAGAAAACCTGTGTGGGCTAAAGATTATGTTATGTCTACTTTCAGGAGCGGCTGTAGTGTAGTGGATAACACTCCAGACTACCAATCCAGGGGTCGCAGGTTCGATCCCCTGCTTCTCCGGTCTTTCGGATGAGACTTTAAACCAAGGTCCCGTCTCCATATGACCTCGTTGTTGGTGGGACGTTAAACCCGAGTTCACTCACTATGTCTACTTTCAGGTGCAACATGCTGAACACAAAACAGACTCCTCAAAAACATTCTGAATGTCCAGTAACAAACCTGAGGCAACAAATAATCTGCCCTGTTTGTAAAGAAGTGTTGGATAGTGGAGAAACCTTTACGAGACATGTCATGAACTGCACTGAAAGCAGGGTTGCATGTGATACGTGTGGACAAACATTTAAGAAAAGGGTGTACTTAGTAAAACATCAGAAGAACTACCATCCACGTTTGGCCAAATGTACAAGTATTGGGTCAGTCACTAGTCAGATTAAGGTGAAACCTCAAGAAAAAGTAGGAGACAGCGATTCTCAATCGGATAAGTCTGATTCAGAAAGTGAGGAAAGTATAAAAGCGGACAGTTTGGGCAAAGACCTAGAAATAGAGCTTGACGATGATTCCGAAAAGTCAGAAACATTACTTCAGGCAGAATAATACGAAAGGCAACTACGCCACTGCCTGTGGTAGCACCAAAGAAATTCAAGATTGTTGAAGAGGACTGTGAAACACCTAACTTAGTCAGTGTGACCCCAGGGAAAGTTTCTGAGACTGCGAATAAGGAGATAGATAATTCAGAGCGTTATAAAATAGAAAAGAAAGCTGAGAAATATGCTGATCATACGGCTGAGGTAACAGGAGAAATTTCAAAGACAAAGTTTGTGTCTAATGAGTTTTGTCTAATGAGTTCATACTCTATGATGATGGAGAAAAAGTGTATTCTAACTTCAGTATTCATAAAGCCAGTGATCAGAGAAGTGAACCCGAAGTGAATCTGGGTGATTTCTTGCCCAATAATGCTACTCTAAGGACTAGCGATATTGTCATAAAGAGAGTTGTTTCCGCTGAGGGTGGAAAAGTCACAGTCAGTTTTAATTATCACCAGAATGAGTAGAAGAGTCTAGCAGACACCAGTGGTTGGTATCAAGCCATTTATTTTATTTTCTTTAATAATGTGTCTGACTGTCAACTGTCCGGCACATCCCCCCTCCGACAGCCTAGTGAGCAGAGACAGCAGGAACCGCGTATCCTATCTTCCCAAGAATACGAGGTCAAAGATCCAACCGTTAGACCAGGGCATCATATCGACGTTCAAGATGCTGTATCGACGTGAACTGACGAAGAAGATTGTCAACACCGACAGACCAGTTCAGGAGACCCTCAAGACAATCACCATCAAAGAGATGATACATCTATCTGGGCAGAGCTGGGATGGCGTCAAAGCATCATCGATCGAGAAGTGTTGGATGAAGGGTCTAGGGCCAGCCTTTGTGACACCCGAGGGAGCTGCCGACGTCGAGCCACGTGTAACCGACGACAGTGACGACGACGAGACAAGTTCGAGGGTTTCTCTGCTGCCGATGTCGAGGAGATGCAGAGAAAGATTGAGACAACGCCAATCGAGATCCTGCAGTGGCTGACCATTGACAACGACTGTCCGACGTTCGAGCACGTGTCCATCGCTGACATCATCAACAACGTCACAGGCGCCTCCACTGATGACACATGCACCGACGTAGATGATGACGACGACGCCAACGATGCCGACGAGATATTAGAACCACCTCCGAAGGTTTCAGAGGCTATTAGTGGACTTGAGAATGCGCTTAGGCGGTTAGAGACACAAGATGTGGACTATTTTAAGGTGTTGCACATGAGGAACCTGCTCGACTTCGCCAGAAACAAGCAAGAGACTGGAAGAAAGCATTTGAAATTGGACCATTTTTCGTTCGCAAGTGATTTACAAGTGCTATTTAAACGAATAAGTGAATTCGGGATCATTTGAGTCACACCCTGAAAACTTGTGCACAGCCAATACTCTGGTTAGCCTGGGCAACGTTCCAGTCTTATCAGCATATTACTTGTCACAAGTTGTCCAGATGTAGAGTGCTTTTATTTTCAGTCGGCCAGTGAGCGTGTGCAAAAATAATTCTGTTCAGTTTTGGCAGGTGTCCATGCTGATCAGGCACTGGTCGATGCATATGCCTAAGTTTTTGGATTTATCAGGGTGTGGCTCAAATTTTACTCGACCAGGTTTTCAAATGTGAGTGATGGTCTTGTGCTGGAGAACATTGGAATAAAGTTTTTTTTTTTTTTATATTCTGTGATCAGTTTTCATACGTGTCAATTAAATTTCTAGTGCTCAAGTCAAAAACTCCTGGACACAGTGTTCTGAATTATACATGTGCTACTGAGTGACAGTGCTACTGAGTTACAGAGAAAAATATTAACTCTATTGATTCTTGATACACGTGTGATTTGTTATTTTAGCCCGCCGTCCGTTTTGTCTGTGGCGAACATCATATTCTAAATGCCAAACTGTGTAGGCCTATGTCAGGGGCACCTGGCTCAGTTCTATATTGTTTGTGAGTTCTTGTGAAAGAATGCATAGTTTGTTGATAAATTTTGATTTTTTTTTATTAAAATTTACTGATCTGCAGTTCTGTGTTGCTGTTGTTCAATACCGGATAATTTTGGTCCGATGATACTGTACCTCAACACCGCAATGTTAAGTTACATGATCACCGGAAATCTGCCAAGATGGCGTCTTGTGGAATTTAAAAATGAAACACATGTGTTACTTAGCATATTTTATTGACAAGACAGTTTAATAATATGATTGGAACAATGTGATACATGCTGTAAGTGTTTATCTATCTAGCAATACAACAATACGTATCAAAAACCATTATTTACGTCAAACATCGACTCAAACCACCAACTCACACAACCGTTAGGGCAAAATCGAAGTCAGTCGAGCTTGTGTTGGTAGCCCCCTCATCCTAATCGCTATAACCCGTTTCACTTATAACGCGGTCGAGATGTTAGAGATGCTAAGTAGTTGTTAGAGATGCATAGTTTTTATATTTTTGTAAGTTTTTCCTTGTATTTTTTTTATAAGATTAAAGATCTGTTCAGTGATTGAATCTTCTAATTTTGATAAACACATGCGGAATGCATGTACCCGGTGGTAGGTAATGTGATGAATGAGCGCTCGGTTCTTGCGGTAGTTTGCAGGACCTCCTTTGCCGGAAGCTAACAGTCACCTAATAACCGTAATTGAGAATTTACAGGTAGTAAATAAACACATTGTGTTCGTATTCAGTGTCCCAAACATATATATTTATATTTAGACAACAGTTCTGTTCGTATGTGCATTTACTTTCATGCAATTTCAAGTAGAAATAGTCAATAAAGTGATCATCAATGGCCAGCCTGAAGACGCTTATCAAATATCACACATTTGCAAGGGCGTAATGAATATGCAGGTTATGCATAGCGCAAGTTTCCGCTCATAGAGGGCGTCGCTACAAACTCTATAAAAGCGCGAGTCTGCATTGAAGCAATTCAATTGAACTGTGGCAAGCAGACAATTCACACTGAATCTAAAAGCCTATCGAGATATTTCAAAGGGATTAAACGTCAACTATTGGGATTTTAAGCCGAATTAAATGTATTACAGTACACCTGTGTTCTCTATAGATGCTCTGCGTCATAGAGAGGGGAGCTAAATACAATAATTAGCTGCTTGGATCGCAATTGAACTGATTATCCCTGGAGGTTGTTGAGGGTTTGAGACATTGGTCTGAAGCTTAGGTTCCGAGACATTGGTCTCAGGACAGGGTTCGAGGCATTGGTCTCAGGATAGGTTCGAGACGTTGGTTTCAGACTGGGTTTGAGACATTGGTCTCAGGTCTGAGGATAGTTTGAAAACGCTGGTTTGGAAACAGTTCTAGTATTAAGGTTTCAGAATAAGAGACAGGGATTCTCAGGCCGATCATTGAACTTCTTTGTGTAATTTAACTTGACAAGTTAAATAAAAATGATTTCACAATGATTGGAAAGTTTAAAAGAATCACAATTAATTAGTTTAAAACAATAAAGAATCACAATTAATTAGTTTAAAACAATGTTTTAAACTAATTAATTGTGATTCTTTTAAACGATTGGAAAGTTTAAAAGAATCACAATTAATTAGTTTAAAACAATAAAGAATCACAATTAATTAGTTTAAAACAATGTTTTAAACTAATTAATTGTGATTCTTTTAAACTTTCCAATCATTGTGAAATCATTTATATAACTAATCAGTTGGCAAGGTAGCCCAAAGGAAAATTGAATATCTATGTCTGTATAGCTATATATATATATTGTGATCATATCATCAAGTAAATTGCAAGTAGGCTCAGGACACGTTACACAGTCAAGATGTTTTCTTGGAATGTTAAACAAACCAACATAAAATGACTTGAGAGAATACAAAAAGAACTCCAACCCAAATATAGATCCCTTTGCCAAGATGGGCCATCAGTAACCAAACTGATGGGAGATCATTTCCAAGAAGCCACCAAAAAACTGGAAACTACAAAGAGAAATCTAACAGTTACCTCAGGTTATTTTTTAGAGAAGAGGTGGGGGGAGATCGGAACCAGTCGACCCACAAATACAACTAAATATACCAAGTAGTTCTGGAACAGAAGCTGATTTTGTTGTTTCTGTCATATTTAGTAATGGCCGCTATTTTGGATTCTTGACCTGGCTGAATTTTACCATTCTGAAGAGTTGCAGTCTGGACATACTCCTTATGAAATCAGAGAACTATGGGTGCAGTGGTTTTGGAGAAATTAATTGAATCTATTTTAACACCAGGGTTAACGTAAATGTGAACATTGTTTGTTGCAATGGCAGCCACCTTGGTTAACGTAAATTTAACGCCAGGGTTAACGTAAATTTGTTGCATTTGCGGCCATCTTGGATTCTCGACCTGGCTGAATTTTACCATTCTGAAGTGTTGCAGTCTGGTCATGCTTCATATGAAACTTGAGAACCATGAGTGCAGTGGTTTTGGAGAAATTAGACTTTAACGCCAGGGTTAACGTAAATGTGACCGGAATTACGGACGGACTGACGGACGGACGGAATGACGGACACCTATATCGCACCTTGCTTAAGCAGGTGCGACAATAAAAGTAATATATACACAGTTATGAGAACAGCCGCTTAGCTCGCCTGCTTAGTTACTGTTACTACGTCTCACAAGCTTACACAACGATGGCGGAAAACAAATGACAAATGCAAGTGTCTGTTAAATGTTGGCGATCTTCTGCAAATCAGCCTCCTCATGACCTACACATGGCAGTCCGTACATCATTCTGTTCTTGCAAAGCAGGGTAATTTTATTAAAAGTGGTGTTAGTTTGTTTTGTTTAAACAGGTATACATCCTTCCATTAACTGAAAGGTAAAATCACCTTATGTATGATATTGACCACATGTGATTTGTTTGTGAGACTATGTCACATGCTACGTTGTTGTTGCATTGGCCAGGTATACACTATCAGGTGATTTTGAGTGACATTCTGGGTGTGGCTCGCACCTGTGTATTGTCATTCTTTTATGCTTCTGATTGACATTGTCTGTTTAACAGATGCATAATTATCTAACACTCAGATTGATTGATTGGTTTGATGCTTAACGTCCACGGTAAACAACTATGGTCATGTCGGGACGGTTAGTTAACCTAACCACACTATTCCTGGGCAGGCTTAGACCGCCTAAGCCGTTAACCAGTACTAAGTGCACATGCTTTCGCCAGTAACACTCAGAACAAAACAGTATGCCAGACCGCTAAAAAGAGGTAAAATCTCAAACAGCAACCATGTACACGATGCACAGCATATGATACACTCAACATTTCAAAATGTGTGAATAACTTCTAAAGTACAAGCCATACAAATCTAATTTTGAGCTCTCTAGTACTATGCGTTGATCAATTACTGCAACTTGTCGTTGGAGCAGGTTTAGAAACGTTCCATTATCTCAAAATAATAAAAAGACAGTTGATCAAAGTCATTTCTTCATAGACGTCGGCTCAGTTGATCCTGGTCACAAAATTTATCGTTAATGGTACTGGTCAGCTACATTATTAATGACTAGCGTGCAAGGTTTACAGAGTACAGAGTGGCTCTGACATCACAAATCTAGTTACCATGACTTTAACTGAGCGGCTCTAATACATTTAGAAATCAGTTTTTCAGCAGAATATTTGATCTGACAGTTGACCGTTACAAATTTTCATCGCCTTTAGAAGGACGTTGGTTGCAGTAGATATTTGACTTGTAGTAAGTGAATTTGGACAAAGAATTCAAATCTAGAAAAACAAGTAGCCCAAAGGGCAACAATTGCTCACCTGAGAGACATTGTAAACCTATAGGGATATTTAAGATGCTCAAGGGCAGCTAACTCCACAGTCAGTGGTCCAATCAGGCTGAAAATTAAACTCATCAAAAACATAATGTATGCCCTCATTTAATATATGCAAGTTTAAAAAGTATCCGATCAAGAGCACAATAGACAGAGCTGTCAAGGGCAGCTAACTTCGTAGTGGTTGGCCTGATCTGGCCAAAATTTAAACTTGTTTAAGATATTATGCATTTCCTCATTACCTGCAAGTTTGAAAAGGATCAGATCAGTAGAAACCAAGAAAAAGTGGCAACACTGATTTTTTGGATGCTCAGGGCAGGTACTCCATAGTCAGTGGTGGGATCTAGCCGAAATGCTAACTAATCCAAGCTTTTATGCATATCTTCATTACCTGCAAGTATGAAGAGGATCCGATGAAAAATGAAAATGTCATGACGTTGTTTTCTCCATTATAAGACTACGGGATTTTTTTCAAACGCTCAAGGGCAGCTAACTCCGTAGTCTGTGCTCAAATCTACCCAAATTTCGAACTCATCCAAGCTTCTTATTTATGTATGTCATCATTGCCTGCAAGTATGATAAGGATCTAATCAAAAACCTTGATTGCAGAACCCTGAAAGTCAAACTTGCTCAAGATATTGTCATGCCCTACATTTGTGTGAATTTATTTTAAAATCCATTGAGAAATGCAGGTGCTAGAGCGATGACAAAGTTTTTCTAAAAATAGCCACAGTGACCTTAACCTTGGGCACAGCATCCTGAAAGTCTAACTTGCTTGAGATATTGTCATACCCTACATTTGTGTCAAGTTATTTCAAAATCCATGGAGAAATGAAGGTGCTAGGGCAATGACAAAGTTTTTCTAAAAATAGCCACAGTGACATTGACCTTAAGCACAGCACCCTGAAAGTCGAACTTGCTCGAGATATTGTCTTGCCCTACAATTGTGTGAATTTATTTTAAAATCCATTGAGAAATGTAGGTGCTAGAGCGCTGACAAAGTTTTTCTAAAAATAGCCACAGTGACCTTGACCTTGGGCACAGCACCCTGGAAGTCAAACGTGTTTGAGATATTGTCATGCCCTACATTTGTGTGAAGTTGATTAAAAATCCATTGAGAAATGTAGGGGCTAAAGCGATGACCAAGTTTTTCTAAAAATAGCCACAGTGACCTTGACCTTGGGTGCAGCACCCTGAAAGTCATACTTGCTTGAGATATTGTCATGCCCTACATTTGTGTGAAGTTATTTGCTGAGAAATGTAGGTGCTAGTGTGCTGACAAAGTTTTTCTAAAAATAGCCACAGTGACCTTGACCTTGGGCGCAGCATCCTGAAAGTCGAACTTGCTCGAGATATTGTCATGCCCTACATTTGTGTGAAGTTATTTTAAATCTGCTGAGAAATGTAGGTGCTAGAGTGCTGACAAAGTTTTTTCTAAAAATAGCCACAGTGACCTTGACCTTGGGCACAGCACCCTGAAAGTCAAACTTGCTCGAGATATTGTCATGCCCTACATTTGTGTGAAGTTATTTCAAAATCCATTGAGAAATGTAGGCGCTAGAGCGATGACAAAGATTTTCTAAAAATAGCCAAAGTGACCTTGACCTTGGGCACAGCACCCTGAAAGTCAAACTTGCTCGAGATATAGTCATGCCCTACATTTGTGTGAAGTTATTTTAAAATCCATTGAGAAATGTAGGTGCTAGAGCGCTGACAAAGTTTTTCTAAAATTAGCCACAGTGACCTTGACCTTGGGCGCAGCATCCTGAAAGTCGAACTTGTTCGAGATATTGTCATGCCCTACATTTGTGTGAAGTTATTTTAAAATCCGTTGAGAAATGTAGGCAATAGAGCGCTGACAAAGTTTTTTCTAAAAATATGTGATGACGTTGTTTTCTCCATTATAACACTATGGGATTTTTTTCAAACGCTCAAGGGCAGCTAACTCCGTAGTCTGTGCTCGAATCCGGCCAAGTTTCGAACTTATCCAAGCTCTTATGTATGTCATCATTACCTGCAAGTATGATAAGGATCTAAGCAAAAACAGTTGAGAAAAGGTGATGACGCCATTTTCCCCATTATAACCCTATGGGATTTTTTTCAAACGCTCAAGGGCAGCTTACTCCGTAGTCTGTGCTCGAATCCGACCAAATTTCGAACTCATCCAAGCTCTTGTGTATGTCATCATTACCTGCAAGTATGATAAGGATCTACTCAAAAACAGTTGAGAAAACGTAATGACGCCGTTTTCCCCATTATAACCCTATGGTTAACTTGCTTGAGATATTGTCATGCCCTACATTTGTGTGAAGTTATTTCAAAATCCGTTGAGAAATGTAGGCCTTAGAGCGATGACAAAGTTTTTATAAAAATAATCACAGTGACCTTGACCTTGGGCGCAGCACCCTGAAAGTCAAAATTTGCTCGAGATATTGTCATGCCCTACATTTGTGTGAAGTTATTTCAAAATCCATTGAGAAATGTAGGCGCTAGAGCGATGACAAAGATTTTCTAAAAATAGCCAAAGTGACCTTGACCTTGGGCACAGCACCCTGAAAGTCAAACTTGCTCGAGATATTGTCATGCCCTACATTTGTGTGAAGTTATTTTAAAATCCATTGAGAAATGTAGGTGCTAGAGCGCTGACAAAGTTTTTCTAAAATTAGCCACAGTGACCTTGACCTTGGGCGCAGCATCCTGAAAGTCGAACTTGCTCGAGATATTGTCAAGCCCTACATTTGTGTGAAGTTATTTTAAAATCCGTTGAGAAATGTAGGCAATAGAGCGATGACAAAGTTTTTCTAAAAATAGCCATCAGAGGAGATGGCAAATCCCCCGACCGCAGGCCCCCTGCGCCTTGGTAAACAGGGTGCACTTCAAAACGGTATACGACGAAACATAGAAAGACAAAAGAGAGAAGCGACACTTCATAGATAAGTCAAAACATAGACGGGACATTTAATAGATCGACGAATAATAGAACGACCAATGATAGAACAATAAGTGTGAAAACGATAATCACTTGACCGCTCGGCAATGCTTTGCGTCATTGAACATTCGCTCATTTCAATGAAAACGTTTAAGGTCAAAGGGTTTTGATATACCTCGCCATTTCTTAAACATTTTTACACCATTCATGGAGAATACGTGGGAATTTAAAGAGTAACTACGTTGACGGCCTTGATTTCAGCTTGAAGGTACGCATGTTGACTGAATCAAATACTGAATGGAACTGTATTGGACTGATCGAAAAAGCAATATTACTCTGCGTTAAACTGTATTGGTCGCTCATCAATTGTTCGCTACTTCAAAATTCCGGTGAAACGTTTAGGATTTTTTTTTTAAGAAAAAAGCTTTGTTGTCGTTAAATGGTTGTTAATAAAATTTTCGATGTTTCTGAAATTTTTCGATGTTATTTCGATGTTATTTCGATCTTTTTTCGATCTTATTTTTCTATGTTTAGTCTTTCTATGTATTGTCTTTTCTATGTTCTGGCTTTTCTATGTTTTGTCGTTCTATGTTTCGTCATAGACCCCTTCAAAACGCATATAAATAGTATACTGTCATTCTTTTATGCTCCTTATTGACATTATCTGCTTAACAGATGCATGATTATCTAACACTCAGAGCAAAACAGTATGCCAGATTGCTAAAAAGAGGTAAAATATCAAATAGCAATCATGTAGACAATGTATTGCATATGATACATTCAACATTTCAAAATGTGTGAATAACTTCTAAAGTACAAGCCCTACAAATCTAATTTTGAGCTCTCTAGTAAGTGAATTTGGACAAAGAATCCAAATCTGTAAAAAAAAAAATATTTTTTTTTTTTTTTTTTTGGGGGGGGGGGAGGTGGGGGGGAGGGGGGGGGGACTCGGAAAAGTATGAAAGCAAGAGTTGTCATTCTTGTATGAGACAAACTGTCATGATCTGATCTTCATACCTGTGAAGTATCATAAAAATATTTCAAAGTGTATGCAAGTTATGGAGCGGACACTAAATCACACCTAAAACGATCAAGGGGAAATAACTCAAAAAGTAAGAAAGCAAGAGTTGTCATTCTTGTTCGCGACACATCAGCATGACCTGTTCTACATAACTATGAAGTATCATGAAAATATTCCAAAGGGTATTCAAGTTATGGAGCGGACACGAAATCACACCTAAAACGATCAAGGGGAAATAACTCAAAAAGTAAGAAAGCAAGAGTTGTCATTCTTGTTCGCGACACATCAGCATGACCTGTTCTACATATCTGTGAAGTATCATGAAAATATTTCAAAAGGTATTCAAGTTATGGAGCGGACACTAAATCACACCTAAAACGATCAAGGGGAAATAACTCAAAAAGTAAGAAAGCAAGAGTTGTCATTCTTGTTCGCGACACATCAGCATGACCTGTTCTACATAACTATGAAGTATCATGAAAATATTCCAAAGGGTATTCAAGTTATGGAGCGGACACGAAATCACACCTAAAACGATCAAGGGGAAATAACTCAAAAAGTAAGAAAGCAAGAGTTGTCATTCTTGTTCGCGACACATCAGCATGACCTGTTCTACATATCTGTGAAGTATCATGAAAATATTTCAAAAGGTATTCAAGTTATGGAGCGGACAAGAAATCACACCTAAAACCATCAAGGGGAAATAACTCAAAAAGTAAGAAAGCAAGAGTTGTCATTCTTGTTCGCGACACATCAGCATGACCTGTTCTACATAACTATGAAGTATCATGAAAATATTCCAAAGGGTATTCAAGTTATGGAGCGGACACGAAATCACACCTAAAACCATCAAGGGGAAGTAACTCAAAAAGTAAGAAAGCAAGAGTTGTCATTCTTGTTCGCGACACATCGTCATGTCCTGCTCTACATATCTGTGAAGTATCATGAAAATATTCCAAAGGGTATTCAAGTTACGGAGCGGACACGAATCTGCCAAAAATTCACCAAAGGGGAGATAACTCAAAAAGTAAGAAAGCAAGAGTTGTCATTCTTGTTCGCGACACATGGCCATGACCTGTTCTACATAACTGTGAAATATCATGAAAATATTCCAAACAGTATTCAAGATATGGAGCGGACAAGAAAATGTTTACGGACGGACAGACGGACGGACGGACGGACAGACGGACGGACGGACGGACGGACGCCAGGCTCATCGCTATATCCCCCGAACCTTTCGGTCGGGGGATAAAAATATGTGATCCATTATAACACTATGGGATTTTTTTCAAACGCTCAAGGGCAGCTAACTCCGTAATCTCTGCTCGAATCCGGCCAAATTTCGAACTCATCCAAGCTCTTATGTATGTCATCATTACCTGCAAGTATGATAAGGATCTAAGCAAAAACAGTTGAGAAAAGGTGATGACGCCATTTTCCCCATTATAACCCTATGGGATTTTTTTCAAACGCTCAAGGGCAGCTTACTCCGTAGTCTGTGCTCGAATCCGACCAAATTTCGAACTCATCCAAGCTCTTGTGTATGTCATCATTACCTGCAAGTATGATAAGGATCTACTCAAAAACAGTTGAGAAAACGTGATGACGCCGTTTTCCCCATTATAACCCTATGGGGGCTATCTGTTGCCATGGAAACCAGAGTTCTGAGCTGATCGGCACCAAAACCTAATGCAGCCTTTCCCCCACCCAAATGATGCTTCAGATAAAATTTGATTGCGATCGGCCCACTGGTCTCTGAGATATTTATGTTTGAAAGTGTTGACGCACGCACCCACCCACGCACCCACGGACGGACGGACGACGGCTCGACTCCCATCCTATAAGCTCACCTCTGAGCCTTCGGCTCAGGTGAGCTAAAAATAGTTATAACTGTGTTTGTATCCTGACCTCGTGGTGACAATTCAATCAAATCCAGTAATATGTCACTCACATTTGAGAAATTATACATTAATCTTTCAACGAACAAGGTCCTATATGACTATCCTGTGCACAGTCTACCCAAAATGAAAAGAAACAAGAGGGCCATGCGGCCCTGAATCGCTCACCTATGAGCAATTGGCAAGGTGGCTTTTTCTAATCATGTCTGAAATTGTCAAAGTATGAGTCTTGGGTCAAAAGTCAAAGAATGACCATGACTTCTTGTACTCATAAATCTTCATGTACTCATTAAGACAACCATATATACCATCTTAAGCCAAAATCTTCAAAACTTTCCATGAAATCTTATGTTCTAGCATTTCCCCATATTTGACCATGCCGCAAGAAAGGTCAAGGTAAACCCAAGGTCATCATTTGAACAGTCTTGGTGGTACTCTAGTACTCCATGCTACTTACCAAGTTTCAAGGCCATAAATGTATTGGTTCTGGAGAAGAAAAATATTAAATATTTATACCATAAATGGTAATGGCGGCCATGTTGGTCATGTGACCTGGACCTTTGAACAAATTTTTATTCAATCAACCCCTGGAGGCTCTATATGAAATGTGTTTACAATTGGCCCTTTGGCTTTTGAGGTAATGTTTGAAATGTCAAAATATGAGAGATCTAGATCAAAGATCAATAAATGACTTTGACCTCTTGTACTCATAACTCTTCATGACCTCATTAAGACAACTGTATATACCAAGTTTTAGGCCAAAATCTTCAAAACTTTCCATGAAATCTTATGTTCTAGCATTTTCCCATATCTGACCTTGCCGTAAAAAAGGTCAAGGTCAACCAAAGGTCATAATTTGAATAATCTTGATAGTACTTGAGTACCCAATGCTACATACCAACTCTCAAGGCCATCAGTCAATTTGTTCTGGAGAACAAGATTTTTAAAGGTTTTAACCATATATGGGTGTAGGGGCCATGTGACCAGGACCTTTAGAAAATTTTTTCATTCCCTCAACCCCTGGAGACTCTGTATGAAATTATGAAATTTTGTCACAATTGACCCAGTGGTTTTTGAGGAGATTGTTTGAAATTGTCAAAATATGAGAGTTCTGGGTTAAAGGTCAAAGAATGACCTTGACCTCTTGTACTCACAAATCTTCATATACTCATTAAGATGACTGTATTCACCAATTTTTAGGCCAAAATCTTCAAAACTTTCCATTAAATCTTGTATTCTAGCATTTTCCCATATTTGACCTTGCCATAAAAAAGGTCAAGGTCAACCCTGTGTCATAATTTGAACAATCTTGATAGTATTTGAGTACCCAATGCTACATACCAAGTTTCAAGGCCATCGGTCAACTGGTTCTGGAGAAGGAGATTTTTAAAGGTTTTTGCCATATATGGGCGTGGTGGCCATGTTGGTCATGTGACCTGGACCGTATGAATAAATTTTAGTTCTCTCAACCCCTGCAGGCTCTATATGAAATTTGGTTTCAATTTGCCAAGTGGCTTTTGAGGAGATTGTTAGAACTTGTCAAAATATGAGAGTTCTGGGTCAAAGGTCAAAGAATGACTTTGACCTCTTATACTCATAAATCTTCATGTACTCATTAAGATGACTGTAGATACTAATTTTTAGCCCAAAATCGTTAATAGTTCCCAAGATATTTTATGTTGTAGCATTTTCCCATATAAAAGCATAAGGAAGCAGATTTGACCTTACCGTTAAAAGGGTCAAGGTCAACCCAAGGTCATAATTTGAACAATCTTGGTAGTACTCGCCTACCCGATGCTACATACCAAGTTTCTAGGCCATCGGCCTGTTGGTTCTAGAGTAGAAGATTCTTTTAGATTTTTATTATATATGGGCATGGCGGCCATGTTGGTCATGTGACCCGGACCGTTTGAATAACTTTTTGTTCCTAAGGTCCCAGGAGGCTCTATATGAAATTTGGTTACAATCGGCCAAGCAGTTTCAGAGGAGAAGTTGTTTGAAAGTGTGGACGGATGACGGACGGACCGACGACGGACGACGGACAACAGAGCCTTACCATCCTATAAGCTCCCCCGGAGCCGCTGGCTCAGGTGAGCTAAAAATGAGAAAAGAATGAGCAAAGCTAAAATGATACCATTTGAACAATCAGACCTTCGGTTGAATTAATCATAGGCAAAAATGGTAGCCTTTCATACACGAGAGGATAGAATGTTAACGAAAGAACTTTGGATAGTCAACTGCTCCTACTGGGGATGGGGCAACAGTATCACACTGAGTTCAATGATTTTTGACCTTTCCACTGATCCTACTGTGGGGGAGAAGGCACTTTTATCAGACGGTGTTCAATGAATTTGACAAGTCCACGGAATCTACTTGGGGGACAGTCAACAATAACAGACTGAGCTCAATAAACTTAAACCAGCCCAATGATCCCAGGGGGGGTGACTAAATGACTAAACTGTATTCAAGCAGCATAAGCCCTGTCTGCATTATTTGCTCTTTGTGCATTTACTGAAATATTTAGATCAAACAATATACCTAAACTCAAATGTCAAAATAAAACATTTACAACTTTGATGGTATTCTGTTTGAATATCAACTTTAAAGTACTTTTAAGTTTTAACCTAGCCAGGCCCCAAGGTTATAAAACTTTTTTTCGTACTCAACTCAGCTGAGCATGAAATTTTCTCTGCTGATAAATATGAAAATGCGAACTAATTTTGGCATTTTCATATTCATATGCAGAGAGAATTTTATACTCAGCTAAACTGAGCCAAAAAACAACTGTTTTTTTTTCTGCCAGAAGCATGTATAAAAGTATAAAATAAATTTGTGTGACGGAATGTGATTTCTTAACTACCATAAACTAAACAAAGCAACAAATAACAAACACATAAACAGTATAAAAACAGGTAACTGAAGGAAGCTGAATCATCTGAACTCCCATTAGGACAGGTTTTAGGAACTCCCATTAGGACAGGTGAGGTTGGGCCTGTAAAATCGATTTAAGCCCCCCAGTAATTCATTACTGACCATTCCAAGGCGGTAGTTCTGATGTGGTTCTCTGTTGCCTGTTTTTGGTGTCAGAGTTTCTGTGATGTTTTACCTTATGTATGTTCTTATTATTTTTGGTTCGGTTTGGGTTGCTGAGTGGTCACCTTTCGGGAACAAGCTGCTCACTCGGTTGGCCATATGTTCTCTGTATCTTGATTATTTGTAATCTTAGTTGTTTCCAACTATGATTTGAGGGCTGGATTTGGATTTTGATTGTTTCAGTTCCTGGTCTTTGCATACTTTTTACTTTTAATGACAATTTTCTTTTCATGAGAGGCACAGTAGTCAAGTGGTTAGAGTGACTGTTATGGTGCAGAAAGTTGCAGGAAGGTTGCGAGTTCGTGGCTCACTATCACCATCCGACAACTGAAAAACTCTCTCTGTCAACCCTGCAGTAAAGGGATTTTTGAATCAGGGAAGGATAAGGCAGCAAAAGGGAGATGGGGTCTGCCTTTCATCAGCTGTGCCCAAGATACAGTGGGTCTCTTTCCTTCACTGCCCCTATGGCTATTAGGCTATGGGAAACCTTTACCTTTTACTTTTTTTTCTTTTCATTCTCCATGAAAGGTATGACATGGTCCCTACTTAGAACTCCCTCAATCATTCTCCATAAAATAAAACATACATATGCTTATGCTGAAGCAATTCTAGTGGGGTTCAAAACATATGCAGGCTGCAGATTTGGTCACACAAAAAATGTTGCTATGATATTCATTAATTATGATCAAAACACCATCTAGCAGCAGCTCTGATGATCATGTACAGTGCTGTTGGTTTTAGATAAAAACACAATATAATAATGGTAACTTGATATGGCGTACTGTATCACGTCAAGTGGATGAGCTCATATCATCGCATCACCCGAGACGCTTTGCGTCAAGGGTGATCTGATGGTATGAGCTAATCTGCTAGATGGCATATCTTAACCTAAATGGCTTCACTTCCGAGGGTGGTACTCTGGCATAAAAGTACTTGCCCCCTTGTCATAGAGAGCTACTCTTTAATGAAAGAATTTGTTCCTCTCTTTCTAAAACAACCTGACCCCATCTTCCCAAAGAGGAACAAATCACTTCTTTTAGACTTGTTCCTTTTTCCCAGAGGGGACCAAATTCTTTCCATTAAAAGTAGCCCCTTGTAATCAATTTGACCCTGCAAGGATGCAAATACTCATCTCCCCACGCTATTATGGCACATTGTAAAGGCTAGGGACGAGCTTCCCTGATCACAGGTCCTGGTGAATGATTGTCCTTGGACGTATCACCAGTAAACAGTTCTGATTCTGATTCTGACAGCTGTCACAGATACCTGATATGATAATCATTTTGACAAAACCTTGTATCTAGTCTATCTTCTGCGGTAGAACCTCTTTTCTTTTTGACTTTAAGTATAAACCATCGTCGATAACGAAACTGAAATATAAGACATAATACACTTTTTGTGTACTACTGTTAAGAAAATGACTACCTAATCAAAGAAACATGCCTACCGTATTTGTTTGTGGATAACGTGCTAGCATGTACAACGCGCACCCCTTTTTCGGCCGTTCTGGGGCTAGAAAAAAGCTAGTTCTGTTCTATAACGCGCATACAGCCTTCTGAATTACAGACTGACATTTCTAAAACTTGTCCGACGCCATGTTGTCTAAATGTGAAAGTACCAATTCGCTGATTGGTCCGCATCTTTAGACGGGTTTTATATTTTTTTACTCGGGCGAATTCGGCTGGACCTCTATTAGCAACAATGGTCAAGGTTATTGTAAGCAACAAATATGAGAACTTTGACACTTCTCACTTAAAGCTTGAGTCTTCTCACTGTCAGTTAAGTTAATTGGATCCTTTTGTGTTGCTATCACCTCGATAATTGACGCTAATTGTCATCTTTAATTCCAATGACTGGTTCTCTTTGGTCGGTACTAACATCAAAGTTTTCACACCAATTATCGATAGTTAATGTAATTACATCTTTGTTGCAAACAAACTAAGATTGAAAAGAAAAAATTAGTAAACCATATCAAAGCCAAAATCTTTCATATTTTTGCATTTTTGTTATCTTTTTTATTATTCTATTTCTGTTTATGGTATTTTTTTATATGTTGTTTTAATAAATACTTGCAAAGCTACATACAGTCATAATCATCATCGTAGTTTTAATTCAGATATCTTATTTTGTTAGTATATTTCTTTTCATTGCAGTATTTAGTTTAAACACACTGTGAGTCAGATATTTGAAGGTATTTGTTCTGTTCTGTTCTATGTCGGGAAAAATACCGCATGCCAGTCGACCTATTTTTACCTCGATCAGTTTCAAGCTAAAAAATGTCAACAAATGCGTGTTTTGCATGTTTTGGGGCGTATTTTGATCTAGTTGACGCATTTTGGAGATAAAATTGGATAAATACGGTCAAGATCAAGTTGTTATCGATGCGCGAAAAGCATCGGCTGTGCCATGCATCGAAAATGGCAGTAAAAAACGACGTTTGGCTTTGGGAAAAAAATCTTGGAAATTTTGTTCTCATGTACAACGCGCACCAGTATTTCGGATAAAGATTCTGACGGGGAAATGTGTGCGGTATCTATAGCAACTAACGGTAATGATCAAACTTAAGGCTATTTGATTCTTGTATGTTGGATTTCTTTGACGCTGAAACTTATTAAGAGTGTTGCAGCCCAGCAACTGGCCGCACACTGTATAAGTAATGTTCTTGGACATGGCAGCAAAAGTTCAGCTTGAACCAATTTGCCTTATATTCTTTTGCACCGGAGTCTCAATGGAAACCATGGACAAATAAAATATAAACACTTCTGGAATTACTACATTGTAAGCAGACATATGTTGAATTAGTCAAAAATCATGAAAAGCCTGCAAGAAGAATATCATTTTTGTGGAAACAGACAAGCAACAGAACCATGACACCAGCTGTCATTGATTGGCTACTCAGAAAATCAGAGCCCTAGATAAGAGAGAGTATTTGGTGATAATGAGGGATAATTTTTATTAATTCTGGATAAAAACATGTGTTGTGACCCCTCATCTGAACCGTCTCGTTGAGACAGTTCAGATGAGGGGTCACAATGCATGGTTTCAATGAGAAATTAAGAAAATTATCCTTCAATTATCATCAAATACCCCTCTTATCTAGCTCTCTGCAAAATAATGGCATCTACATATTTCTCAATGAAAATGCATCAAAATTTCACATACCATACCATATCTAAAAGATGGGTTTTTCCTGGAATATCAGAAAAACAGCTATAACCATAAGAGTTTTTTTTATCATCCCTTGTATGTTTTAAAATATTTTGGAGTACATATTAAGCAAATTTGCACCACCATGTTATGTTTTTATGATGCTCCTTAAGGAAACATCTTAACTCTTTCAGTACCAAAAAGCAGACGACAAAATTTACGTCTGCAAAAATTAAAAAAAATGCCTTGTCCAAGTCTTTTTATATTGAGAATTCAAAGACTAGAGTGCAAACAGTGTAGATCTTGATGAGGCGGCTCATTATGAGCCGTCTCACCAAGATCTATGCTGTTTGCAAATTTTGCTAATTGCGTCACTGGGGCTTAAAGAGTTAAATGACTTAAATCATAAACAACTAGTACTAACATGTTTATGATGAAACAAAGTATCTCAGATTTCTCATTTATTCACTGTTACCTGGAATTTTGCTAGAAGATTACTTGTCTAGATAATTTCAAAACCTACCTGTACCACAGTAAACAGAGAGGAGCTGTCCCAGCATGCCACAGTGAATGAGCATCAAATGTCCACAATAACGGCGGGAAATCACCTAATTCTAGACATAGTAATAGCTGTACACCAAATATAGATGCTACACACTTCCATACATATGGTAGCTCTTTTCTTTTCCATACACACCAAGAAAACCAACCAACCATGTTGACTATAGCTGCAAAAAGATGAAACAGGTCAATTAGGGACAAGAAAAAAAAAGTTCCTGGTTAGTATTTTATAGTGGATTTTTGGTACAGTCTGTTCATAAGTTAAGGTTGTGTTCTACATGGGGAAAAACTACTCAAAAAGCATACCCTGTACTTATTCTGCGTCTAAATTGTTTGCAAATGGATGCTATTATACTGCCAGTATGGTAACAGATAAGACCTGCATATGAATAGAACGATCTAGCTTAAGGTGTAAGGAGACATCTCCATGTTTTCCACCATTTTTTTTACCACGGGGCACAATTTGGTGATTTCCTGTTTGCTTCCCTGGATGACATATCCCCTTCAAATCAGGGTCTACTCTTAAAGGAAAGAATTTGCTCCATAAAAAGGAGCAAATTTTTTCCTTTAAGAGTTGATCCCAGTTTACATGAAAATGGAAGAGTTGGTTCCCTTGTAAAGCATTCATTTACTGTTAATGAGTTGCTTCCCTTGTAAAGCATTCATTTACTGTTACTGAGTTGCTTCCCTTGTAAAGCATTCACCTACTGTTAATAATAAAATGAGTTGGTTTTTTTGCCCTAATATGGAATTTTGAAGCTGAAAACGATAACTAGGACCATGAAAAAGATATAGAGATAAAGACATATAATAAGAAACAGACTGCGTAAATCTGAGCAAATGCATTATGGGATACAGATTTATGTTGTTATTGTAGAATGTGAAATACTCTTTAATTTTTACGAAATTTCTGGCTTTGCATATGCCATGTTCTTTTCATCAAAAAAGCAAAATTTGTACCATAAACTGTCAGAGAAAGTTTTAGCAAATGCTAATGACTTTTATTTCTGCGAGACTTCCAATTTTCACATTTTCTGAAAAATGTATGATTGACATCGCCAAAAATGGATCTTAAGCGACCTGCAAACAATAACCCATTCCATTGGGATACCCCTTTAGAGGTATCTGGGTAAACAGTTTGGATCCAGATCAGGCCCCACAGAAGTGGGGCCTGATCTGAGATCCAAACTGTTTGCTGCCTAGACATCATTGAGTTGGTTAGACCAATATGGTCAAAATTTTCTTGATTTTTGATGCAGACGACAATTTCAGCAGACGACCAAAAATTTCCAGAATGCAATGGGGTAAACACTCAATTCATCCTGCACAGATGTGCAAACTGAGCAGAGTCTTTATGTTTCTATTTGAAATTTGTCAGGATTAACAGATGATATAAGCACAAGGAAAAGACTCTGATCAGACTGCACAGATGTGCAGGCTGATCTGAGTCTTTCCTGCATCTACTTTCCTGTTCACACATGCTGTTAGATACTTGTTTCACATGATGCCAACTTCTTTTGGTCCCAGACCAAAATTCAGGAATTGGGACCGATTGGAAACAGCCCAAAGCCCCAAAAAATCGGTCCCATATTGGCCAAATATTTAGGAAATTTCTCCGATTCTGTCAGATATTTTTTGTCGCCGATGTTTCAGCTATTTTCGTTGGTGTTTACGACATTGCATTAAAAGTTAATTGAGTTGTTTACATAAATTTAATCAACACTGTGTCAAAAGTTATCACAGATAATCAAAGAGCCGATTGTCTTCCCAAGGTGTGAACAGTGGTCATGTTTTCAGAAGACTTTGATAATTAGCGCATGTCACGTGTCACCAATCTCAGGTCACCGCGTATACATAATACACAGGCCGACGCTCGGAGGTTGTGTATACTTCCAAAGAAAGCATTATAAAAGACTTTTACATGCTAAAAAAAAACAAAAAAACACAGCTTAAACCTAATTTGATTATCTGTAGGCTTGTTATTGTTTTTAGGCAATGTCAGTCCTCGCGCAAATAAGTATTTTTTTTTTCGTCCGAAGGTACCTTTTTGAAAGTAAAACACAAATTTCACGAGCAAGGGAATTACCTCGAATAAAAACTCGAATAAAAATGTTGGTTACCCGCTCAATAGTTTATTGGCCCATACGAACCGGCAGTAAGACGAATCATGTGTTTCTGGCATGGCTACTTTCACTTTCATTTTTGCATTTTAAAGCGCATGTTTCACAATAAGAACTTAGGGTCAAAATGGCTACATCAGCGCTGATTTTCATTGTGTCAGGTAAGCAGTAAACATGTCTATCTACCTGTTTAGGGCTACGAACATGTAAACATGGGGTTTTTCATTAGTGGGTGGGGGTATTCAGCGAAGATCGTTATACCGCAAGATCACTTATAATGCGGGTTCAATTTTATGTCTCCCGGCACCCGCGTTGTATCGGCGCTCCCGGGTAGTTAGGTGATGACGTCATCGGCTGGACCGATTCATTTTTCAATATTTCCCGAGCCCTGCGCCAATCATATCAGGATTTAATGTATTATACTTACCTACACCTATATTAACTTTCATATTGTAACCATATTCAAAATGAATAAAGGCTAAAAAATGGATATGTTTGGCATAAAATATCACACATGCTACTCCAACAGCCAGTATTTTTCTCCAATCTTCTGTTCCTAGTAACCTGAAAGAGAATAACTTCCGCACTGAACATCTTAATAAAGAAAATATAAAGTAGTGGCCACAAAATATTCTGTAATTCTTTGGTTTAAGACAGGTTTTCTTCTTTTGTAGTTGTTGTTTTTTGCTTCAAAACAATCCCAAAGATCTTGATCCATCTTATAAGATGGATCTAGATCTTTGGAATTGTTTATGAAAAGTAAAACACCATTTATAGCTGAATTATACAAGACCAATATACCTATTTGCAGGAATTTCAGAAGTATAAACTTCCGCCCCATAACCAAATAAACACAGCTGTGTCAGAATGGTCTTTATCATATGACGTTGCATCTGAGAGTGTAATAAAGCCATTCATTAAAAATGATAATCCACTAGTGGATTAAAATTGCAAATTACGTTGTAACGTTAAGCGTTGACGTCCATAAAACATCGCGTTTTCTAATGGCGAAATTGTGACGTTTTAGTGCAAAAGTTGCTAATAAAATGATTTTAGTGTCATATGATAAATAGAATCTTGCATTCGTGCTCCTGTATCATTGAATTTGTTACACTCGTTGGTGAAAATGATAAGATGCTTGGCAAAGCCTCGAATCTTATCATTTTCCCCATCTCGTTTAACAAATTCAAAAATACATGAGCACTCACGTAAGATCCTCTATGAACAAACAGTAGTTCCATCAGGGTGTACACTGTCTGCTACTCCTCCAGTAATGATTTGATAGTAAAATCAGAATGTTCAAATTTTTGGATACCATTATTGTCTTTTTGGTCATAAGACAGGGTCTTCCCCTTCAAAACAGACCCAGAATTCCAGATCTGTCTTACAAGACTCTGTCCTATATAAATTTTTGGGATTTGTTTGGACCCATTTTAGAGCAGAGTTACACAACAAATCTAGATATTTGGGGTCATTCCAGATGGGGAAAACTCTGGATGACTTGCAATTTTATGTCCTTTTAACAGTAATTCAGTCGTATATAGATGATGGGAGCAGGGCTACAGAAATCCGAATTTTTGTCGGTTCTGACCGAATTTGAGTTTGAAAAACCGATTCAGATGTCTTAAGTTCCGAAAAAAAAAAACAATTCGCGGATGTATGATGACATAATTACCTGGATTTTAGCCATGTGTCATATGATTAATCCAATAATCATGCACAAAAGTTATCACAGACAAACAAAGTGTCGATTGTCTTGCCAAGGTGTGAACACTGATTATGTTTTTAGAAATCTTCGATAATTAGCACGTGTCACAATTTTGGCCAGCGACAAAGGTTTTGCACAACTCGTAATACACACATACACAAGCTGACGCATGGAAAAAGGCTGTGCAAAGTAAGGTTACTGTATACTTTCAAAGATAGCATAAGGAAAGAATTTGACTAGCAAAAAGAAAATTTAAACCAGACTTGATTATGTGCAGGCTGGTCAGGTTTTTGTAGCCGACGTCATTTCTCGCGCAGAAAAATACTTTTTTTATTCGTCCAAAGGTACCTTTTTGCAAGTATATACAAATTTCAAGGGAATTAACTCAAATACAGTAAAATACGTCAATCGTAATACTTCGGCCAATTCCGAAAATGAAGATCAGGGAGGATATCCGATTGGTACGGCATATGTACTTTCACTTTCGGTCTGACTGTCCCTGCGCTTTAAAGTGCATTTTTCATGATAAGTAAGAACATGACTAAATGGCTACTTCAGCGATGATTTCCTTATAATGCAGTTCAATTTTATGTCTCCCGGCACCCGCGTTATAACGGCACTCCAGTGTAGTCATTAGTTTTCTTGACTTTTTTGGCTTGTGGAATACACAGTGTAGTCATTAGTTTTCATGTCTATTTTGGATTTGTCTGACGTCATCAACCGTCCGGACCGATTTGGATTTCAAAATTTCTGTAGCCCTGGATGGGAGGGTGATGGTATCCCGTTCCTATAAAATTTCCAATTATTATGGTATCATGTTCCTATAAAATTTCCAATTATTATGGTATCATGTATCTATAAAATTTCAAATTATCATGCTATCATGTTCCTAAAAAATTTCCAATTATTATGGTATCATGTATCTATAAAATTTCAAATTATTATGCTATCATGTTCCTATAATATTTCCAATTATTAATTATGGTATCATGTATCTATAAAATTTCAAATTATTATGCTATCAGGTTCCTATAAAATTTTCAATTGTTCTGGTATCATGTATCTATAAAATTTCAAATTATTATGCTATCATGTTCCTATAAAATTTCCAATTATTATGGTATCATGTATCTATAAAATTTCAAATTATTATGGTATCATGTATCTATAATTTTCAAATTATGATGGATCATGTTCTAGAGGTGTAACGTGCAACGTGACAGTGGTTGCCATGATAGTGCTATCATGATAGTGTTTTTAACTATCAATAACTATGGCCGATAGTGTTTTTAACTGTTGTTAGTTTTTTGACAGTTTTTTTTTCATATAGATTTTCACCTTGTGGACTAGTTTTTGGCACCTGCCTTTCAAACAAATGTCATTTAGGAATCTGAAAGGTGCCTGCTTTGCATCAAAAAACTTTTGTTAAGATGGTGGTAAAGCTTACACTCATAGTGGACAGCACCGGTATGTAATTTAAAGATGAGGAACTTACTTAAATCATCTGAATTCTTAAGAAATTGCAATATTCAGAGACAGTGATAATATCTTGATGCATCGTGATGTAACACCCTCGATAATAATTATATCCTGATAGGGGCTCCTCAGATAGTGATAGTATCGTGACAGTCAAAATTTGGGATGATAGTCAGCCCTATCATGTTCCTATAAAATTTCAAATTATTATGGTTTCAAATTATTATGGTATCATGTTCCTATAAAATTTCAAATTATATGGTATCATGTTCCTATAAAATTTCAAATTATTATGGTATCATGTTCCTATAAAATTTCGAATTATAATGGTATCATGTTCCTATAAAATTTCATGAAATTTTATAGGAACATGATACCATAATAATTTTGCTATAAGACAGAGTTTCCCTATGGGCCTCAGTTACTAAAAATCAAATGCTTATTACCTGCATGCTAATGTAAAAGTACTGTAGAGCACAACAGAAAAGGCACAGAAATAGTCCATATGCTGAAAATAACAAAACAATGAAATCATTTTTCTGGGCCAAGTTTTTCAAAGCAACGTAAGCTCAACAAAGTTGTTAGTCACAGACTCTTTAATTCTTCAAATAAACAAAATCAATAGTGCTAATAGTTTTAGCTGAAATTTTGGCAAAAACTGGCAGTGTTTTTGCATACTATACATTTGAAAATTTAATGTCCCATTAACTAACAATATTGCTAGATTTGAACAATAAGCCCCAGATGTATTTATGCAGGTCTGGTTTAAATCAGCTGATTAATTTGAGGTACAGTTTGGACAAGCTTTTTTGCTTAAGTAAATTCTATGGCAATCTTGAAACTAATACAATCTGTGTCAAAGTATGCCAGCAAGTTCAACAGACGGGTACAGTGCTCCAAATAAGAAGGGGTAACAGGGATATTTTAAGGATAATTTTCCTTATTGCTCCATAAAAACATATGCTGTGACCCCTTATTAGAACCGTCTCACTGAGATGGTTCTAATGAGGGGTCACAACATATGTTTTTGTTGAGAAATAAGAAAATTTATCTTTGAATTATCCTCAATACCCCTTTTTATCTGGAGCACTGCTGAGTACACTAGACTTGTACCTCAAATATACAGTCTGAGTCAAAATATGTCAGCAGGTTCAAAAGATTGGTATAACCAACCATTTGGGGGAAAACATTTGGCTTACTTGTTCCTCCTGTGACCATGTAATTACGTTTATCATATGACATCGCTGTTATTCAGTGGATAACGTCATGTCATAAAAATTGTAAGACCACACGTGTAATAACATTTTGGCATGTACATGTAACACATCAGTGACAATGACCGCGTAAGCAATGCATTTTCTTACTGAGAAAATGTTCAGTTTGAAGGTGATAAGATCCCATTTTAAAGGGTCATATGATAAACAGAATCTTACACCCGTGGCCATTTCATTTTCATATGAAATTTATGAAACTCGCAGAAGGCTCGTCTCATAAATTTCATATCAAATGACCACTTGTATAAGATCCTCTACATGTAATAAACATTCAGGTCATCAAGATCTTATCATTTTTGGCCTATTCGACTGATGTTTTCATGCAGTTTGGGCCAAAAAAAGTCAAAGGCTTTTACTGCAGCAAAGTTGTGATTGCCTTGAAACCAGTGATATGCTTCTCAGGAGCAGTCTGATCTTGGTTTGCCTTGTTTGCTCTGGCAAACTATTTACATATATAGGATAATAAAAGCATATAAAAGGTTTACCTCTGTAAAATCTGTGTCTTTTGTATGAAAGATAGTTGACCATGTCCATGCATTTACAGCTACCTGTAAAATAAAAGATAAATAATGCACGATTAAGGTTTATTTGGGCTTCTCATGCCTAAACACTGTAAAGTGATCTATTTTGCATGAGCTTATCTTGTGACTTTTTGTATTCTGAAATTTTGGTAACCAAGTTATTGTTACCTTGCAACTTTTTTTTGTCATCAACTGTTACCATTTTAATCCTAATAACCACCTCTGCTCTAATAAACGCTCCCTGCCTCTTTTCCGTAAAAAATGTTATATTAACTTGCATAAATTCCTGTTTGCTTCTCTGGATAAGGTAGTACTCTTATGGGAAAGAATTTGCTTTAAAGTTGATCCCTAATGAAAAGGCAGGCAAAAATAGTATAGTTACTTCCTCTGAAAGTATATCCATCACCTTTGTATTGTTTATTAGAGGTATTTTGGCAGAGGCTGATTCACTTTGCTTTAGGCTCTAAACAACCCCCCTGTTTCGCGAAATATAATAGGATTAATAGCGTATTGATCAGTCTTGTATTCATACTCTAGGAGCCAAGTCAGCTAAAAATTGAAAGAGGTGGCACCCTCTGCTATCCTTGGTTTGACTACATTTTCTTCTAGCCATAACCTTCAGAAAGGAGGTTTGATTGTTCTGCTCTTAAAATTTTATTGTCATGATACTTTTTTTCACATGTGTTTCTTGGTACCCTACGGCAGAAAACAACACCATTAAGGTATGTATTGTTGCATTGTTACACTTCAGTGGAAGTCATGTTTTGAAGCAATGTCATTCTTTTTCCACTCTAGGGATATCGTTTCAATACAGGTGTTACTTATTAGAGCCATAATGCGTCAAAACGATTTTCTGCTTTCTTTTTTGAGCATTTTTCTATATGAATTTACCCCACCCACTTGAGAAACAGGTAGGCTAAATTGTTCAATAAGATAACCCTCAATAATCGTGTCCATTAAATAGCATAGTGGTTAGGCAGATTTAAATGTCCAAAAACACAAACAAAATATGTTCCGCACTCAAATATGATTGGCATGGTATTGTGTATATAAAGAGTGATTCATGCTACCCATGCAAAAAAATGTCCAAAGAAATAATGAAACATGTAAACAAACACCATTTTAGGTCACATGCCTACTCTTTGCCCTTATAATACTTAATTGTGGTCTGCAGGTATTCAGTTATAACAAATCAAAACAGACTTTGGGCTGCAAGTCTATTTTACTACCCCATAGTATCGTCTTACTACTCGTCTTAGTACTTTACCTTTATGGTGCTATTTCCAGTTTGATGTCGTGGGTTGGTTGTTGCACAGAGAATCAATTCCTAAATGTTGCCTTTTACAGTATTTGATCTGTTTTGACCTTTTCCCAGAAAAAACTTTATAATAAATCACAGATTTATTGCCTTATCACATGTATTTTCACCAAAGTAACGTATATAACAAGTTAAAAGGTAAGAATTTTTTACTTTACTGCCACAAGCGTGGCTAGAGTGAATAGCTCTCTCTTACTTCATCATAATGAAAATCACGTTTATGATCATTTGGGCTCATTCTGAATCAGTTTGAAAAAAGACTTTAGCTCAAGCTATTGCTTGGAGGCATTGGCAGTGTAGTAACATTACATTACTGAATACACGCTCAGTTAAAACCGAGATTAATGTAGTGTTTTCTCTGATGCGTATCTTGCTTCCAGAGAACTTTCTTTGGAATTTAGTTAAGCTTTTATCATTCCTACAGAGCTAAAAGAGAACTGATATATTGTGGCGCAATATAACTCTGCTATTTTTTTAGCCTCCTTTCTTAATGCGGGGAGGGGGAGAGGGGGATAACGAGTTGACCATTTTTGGAAGGGTTTCATATCTAGGGAAGCAAACAGGATGTCACAAACGTTGTCATCCATCAAACAAATGGCAATAAAAGATAGAGGTGTGGCCATTTACATTTACACAGTATTGTTTCAATGGCATGCTTGAAGATAATCTAAAAGCAAAAACTACCTACGAGAAAAGAAAGCAGATTTGGTTTCATTGATTCTGTTCTTGAAAGTGCAGATGACATTTCCAGCCATGGGTAATGTTGTTATGACATATTGTCATTATCTTCAGTTCATTATCAACATGACTTTTAAATCAAATCAATGAAACAATCACTTCCTTAAACTCCTAGTTAGGAAGTCAAAAAAGGTAACGTATACAACATTAAACAATAAAAGAGTTATCAGATTACCCTTTTACTGTTAACAAGTATTGATATTTATGCTTGAGTAGCCTTTAGCAGAAAGAAACCCGTCCTAAATAATCCTCAAATGTTGAAAGCAAAACATTGGGCTTCCGAATGTTAACATAACAGCAGTATAACCATAAATCTCTGAAGAGATTTAAAAATTTGATTTACCCATTTCATTGCTTCAAATTGCCATTGTTACAAACAAAACGTGTAATAGTAGCATAAATACACATAAACTTTCTATATAGTGCCTAATTTGCATCGGTATAATGCCTATTTAAGGTGTTTTGCTTGCAAACGGTTATTTTCTGCACATGGTAACACGAGCATTAATATGAAAAGTAAATACAGTCAGATCCCACATCCCGCCCTTGAACCAAACGGGAAAGAAGCACACACACACATTGACAAAAGTTCACGAAAGACATGCACGGTAAACTGAATTAACAGTTCTTTCTCAAACAGGTTGTCATTAAGCAACCCCAACTGAAAACGGCCAGAACATATATGTTTACCTATCTTATATTACAAAACAAAACAGAAAGCAAAATGGGCAGCTATTCAGGTGACCATATTGCTAGATGGCCTTCAATAAGCCTACTTCTTAACAATAAAAGAGTTCGTTCGGAGATCTGAGGAACCGTCAATGCTTCATCTTATTGAATTTCAAACATTATTTAACGGTATCATTACAAACCACAATATTTAATCTCACAACTTGTTTACATTTAAATGTTGTATGCGTTACCTGTTTTTACTATCAAACAAATGAGATAAAGTAAGTGAATTATCATTGATTCGATTGATTAATATCATTTTGACAATGTCATAATCATATCAGTCGTGCCTAGACAGTATCGTCTGCACTTGCCAGTAATCTGATATGTCCTTACTTCCAGATGATCTTCAAACATGTGATGGAAATAATACTGTATTAATGTTAATGGACAAACCTCAATGTTTTACTGCAATCTGTTAGAACGGAAACAAGATTCTCGACCTCTTATTTTCTTCTGTGGCTGGTTTAACCTTTAAAGATTTACTTTTAACAGAAACACTTTCTCCTACAAAGGCAAATTCTTTCTTTTAAGAGTTTACTCCCATTAAGGAGGGAAGGAAAGGTAATGATAGGAGCTTAACTAAATTGTGATTGAAGATTCTCTTGTAGTAAAATACACATCACAGAAAACAAAGACATCAACCTCAGTGTCTGGGAATAAAATACATGTATTATAACACTTTCAATGGCTCCTAGCACCAGCTTCGGCTGATTTTTTTTTTCAATTGACTCCAAATGAGACCAAATAATACCAAAGAAACACATATTTTTCAATAAATGAAGTACTGGGAAGCATTTTGCCATAGCCATATGGCACTTTACACTAGCAGCGGAGTAAAAATAACACTTTTTAGCGTGTTATATACGTTACTTTGTTTTAAATTTATGCTAAACGCCCAAAATATTTTTAACCATGGTTTTAATATTGCTTTTAAAAGAATAGCTCAAAACAGATAAAGTAGTGTTAACTGGCAGCGATCAGGAATGGATTCAATGGGTGCCACAACCCTCCCATGATACCAAACTAGAAGAAATAACATAAAGTAAAAAGACAAGTACTCAAATAATACTAGCAAGTAGCAAAATAAACATGCAGTCCATTCCATGCAGATGACCTCATAGCTAGCCTTTTACCAACATAACAAGGCACACACAACGCCTATTTTCAACAGGATAATGGCAAATTACAGACGAAATAAACCAATGTTTCGAAAACAACAGAACAGTGGACAGCACAAACTTTAACATAAATACACCACAATGAATAAACCGCCTTGGAAATATCGCTGATTAATTACATACGGTAGGTTTGAACGATTTCACATTCATGTAAAAAATAACTCAACCTAATATGGTCTTGGCGTATTTTGCATTTGCAACATCTAATCTCAAGGAATATTTTTAAATAAAAGTTACAAACGTTACCTTTCTAAGTACAAAACTGTAATCTATCAAAACTTAGTTTGTATTGTGTGATTCCTAAAAATAATTAAGATATTAATTAATATAAATAAATTTAGTACTTTTCCATGTGCAGATTAATTCACGAGCGCTTTCTTTAGTACTTTTCCATGTGCAGATTAATTCATGAGCGCTCTCTTTAATTTTTGGGACAATTTAAATTTTTCTTGTCAAGTAAACAGCATTGTTTGCTGTCTGAGTAGGCGACTAAACTATGCAGATTTTTTTTTGATAAATAATGAATATAATAGCTTAACTTTGTTAATTTGTTTAACAGGCAAAGTTCCAAATGAATGTATTCCTGGAGGAATGACAGTCTTTTTATGCAAACATGTTAATCTGTTAAGTACGTTACTTTGCTAAAGAAATGTATTGTATGTTTAGAACTTATTTCAACTATTGTGTTGCATCATGTTTGGTATGATCTGAAGGAAACAGGTCAACTTTTCTGTTTACAATAACTTATTAGCTATGTTTTATCAAATAATTGCGTTTTAAGTTTTAAAGGGGTACATGAACTGTTATAACGAAAATAACAGCCCCGATGTTCTTAACTGTTTTCTGTGCAGCTTAATTTATAGCATATTAACTATTCTTAAAGAAAATATTGAGATTTGATACAGTTAAATCATTACGGCATATTTCTCATCGATTCTTATTTTATATCATTAAAATTTAATAGAGTAACGTAAATAACTGCCCATTACAGAGTTATGCAAGTTTTGTAAAGGAGGCAAACGCTGAATCTGATCACTACAGGTCAAAACTATCATTTTAATATATAAAAACAAATATTACACCCGACTGACTACTATCTGTCTTTTCTAGGACTCTTATGGAATCATATTTGCTTCACTATAGGTAGTCACACCCATCGCTTATTTTGACTATTTTGACAATAAAATTTGACAAGCAGAACAATCAAACCTAGTTTCTGAAGGTTCAGACTATTCAAAAATACATTCAAACCAAGTATAGCAGAGGGTGCCACCTCCGACCCTTATTTTGGCAAGATAGGCGATTTTGGCTCCTAGAGTATCATGAGCAAGCAGGTTCATGAATATTAGTGAAAATAAAACTCTTGTGAATGTTTAGCACTTTACTGTAAAATAAAACACAAAAGGGGTCTTTTAAAGTAACAACAAGAGCTGTCGCCTGACAGCATAGCTCGCCTGAATAGGTGCTTGCCCATCACACAGTCGCTATGGTGGTGTGGACTGCGATGTATAAAACTTCAGGCAAGCATGTCCATAATGACAACACAATTATAAACAAAAGCTATCTCAGAAATGTCTTAAAATAAAAAAAAATCCACACGAAATTTCAAAGTCCATGAGCTTTAGGTCAAAGAACTAAGGGGTAGGGGGGAGGGCAGGGCTAGGATGTATCAAAGCCTTTAACCGTTATCTAACATCAGTCCAAGTATTAGTATCAACTGAGTCCATTGTGGCACTGTGAAATTATATCTTCATTAATATAAAACTAATCAAAATCTTTAAGACAAAACTCAACCTTGACATCAAGGTCATCCAGTCGGGTAAGTATATAGTGTTTTGTAAAAACTCAAAAAAGTGTCTAACATCAGTTCAAGTGTAAACTAAATGTCTGCCAAGCATTATGAATCAGTACGCAATTAGAAAACTTTAATAAAGACCAAATTTCCTAAGTCCCTGACCTTGACATCGAGGTCACCGAGCAGGGCTGGGGTAGTACTCTGTAAAACTTTGGACTAATATCTAACTACAGTGCAAATATAAAAAGAATTCATCTATGGTTTCAGGAGATATGTGTCATTAAAAAACTTTAACCAAAACATCCAATCAATAAAAAGACAATTTTCTAAGTCCATGACCTTGACATCAAGGTCACTGAGGGGGGTGGGGGTAGTACCTTGGAAAACTTTAGACCAATATCTAACTACAGTGCAAGTATCAAAAGAATCCATCCATGGGTTAAGGAGATACTGGGCTTTAGAAAACTTTAACCAAAACATCCAGTCCCAAAAAACTCCCAATTTTCTAAGTCCATGACCTTGACATCAAGGTCAAGGAGTGGGGTGGGGGTGGTACCATGTTAAACTTTGGACCAATATCTAACTACAGTGCAAGTATCAAAAGAATCCATCCATGGGTTAGGGAGATATAGGTCTTTAAAAAACTTTAACCAAAACATCCAATCCGGACGCCGACGCTGACGCGGACGCCGACGCCGTGGTGACAACAATAGCTCTTCCTGAACTTTCGTTCAGGCGAGCTAAAAATGCTCCAAGAATTCTTTCCTTTTCCAATTAACCCCCAATTGAAGAGGAAAACAAAAATGAAAATGGCAGAATGCTTCCAATTCACCTGCAGGCATTTTCCCTCAATATTTAAGACCTATTAAGTAATTTCTAACATTAATAGCATTATACATACTGTTGTTATTCAGATTCTTGCTAAACATTGAAAAACTAATTGGTCAGGCCTAAGTCAGCAACAATCGAATTTAATTTTTCACTATCAATTGTGTGGTAAAGGTTTTCTGCTAGTTTTGTGACATCTGGTTCATTAGCAGATATGCGGTAAACTAAAGGAAGTAACCTAATCAAGATGGCAAGCAACAACAACACAAGCTAAGATAAGCTGTTTCCATACCCAGGAAGGATGAAATTAAGAGTGTGAGACTACTTAAATATCTGCAGAATCCACATTCCACAATGGACCACCAATAATATCTAATCTAGACATGCCGATCATTATTTTCAAGCCATGCAGCAACCATATGCAAACAAAGGTAGAGTCAATGATCCCCTACCACCCAATTTACATTGGCTATCCAAACAGTTCAGAATTTTAGATGCAGTGAAGGACTGTTAATTACAAAAGTGGTGACGTAGCGAGATGAAACTGAAATTTTCTGTATTGTCATGATAAATTTTTTTGGAATTTTCCTTTTTTAAGGTGCATAAAATTGACAGTTGTAACCATCTGACTTCTTGCTTGATTTGTTACCGAGAGTTTCTTAGTACATACATGAAGATACATTCTGGCTGCAAGTGAATTTACTTCAGGAAAAAGCAAACATTCTCGCTGTGTCATTTGACTTGTGCAATGCAAAAAAAGGAATGGACAATCGATAATCAATTGATTATGATTCTCTGATGATCAATTGGGAAAATTTTGTCTGATTCCCAACACTTATACATACTGTGGTTGCTGAAAGAAGAATTCTGAATGCATGCATTATCCCATTGCATTCTGGGTACTTTTTGTCGTCTGCTGAAATTGTCGTCTGCATCAAAAATCAAGAATATTTTGACAATATTGGTCTAACTACCGCTTGTAGAAATGATGTCTAGGCAGCAAACAGTTTGGATCTCAGATCAGGCCCCACATTTTTGGGGCCTGATCTGAGATCCAAACTGTTTGCCCAGATACCCCTTAAGTGGTATCCCAAATGGACTGGGATAAACCTACCAATGCTGCTCCATGCCAGACATAATACATAGGAGTATTTGAGGGAACTAGCTTTCTATAGGTGAGTATCGGTAGATGACCTAAGGCGTTGAAAACTGAAAATATCATGGAAGCTGGTTCCTGCACCCCCAAAAATCTCACAAAGGGCCACTGAAAATAGAAATCAGAAACAGAACTCCACAGAAGGAGGGGTTTTAATGTGAATGGGTATACATACCTTATCAATCCTAATAAACACCTGTTCTAATAAATACCCCCTGCCTCTTTTCCAAAAATAATGTTATATAATATATAAACTTGCATGAAATCTTTTCTTCTCTGGATGAGCATAGCACTTTGCAATGGGACCTACTCGTAAAGGAAAGAATTTGCTCCTAGAGGAGCAAATTATTTCCTTTAACAGTTGACCCTCACTGAGAAGAGGGGCAAAATATTAGCGTTGCGTCTTCTGAAAGTAAACATGTACATATTCTCCTTAATACTGTTTATTAGTTATTTTGGCAGTGGCATATCTACTATGCTTTAGGCTCTAAATAACACCCTCTTTCAGAAAATGCATTTAATAAGATTAATATGGTATACATCCATATTTCCACAATTTTACAAAGAGGAACAACTTTTGTGACTTCCTGTATGCTTCCATGGAAGACTTATCCCTTCCAAAAGGAGACTACTCTTAAAAGAAAGAATTTCCTCCTAGAACAAACTCTTTTCTTTAAAAGTTGACCCCCACTGAGAACGGAGGCAAAGTTAAAATAGCAGAGTTGCTTTCCCTGAAAGTGTACAAATTAAACTTAAGGATATGTCTGGGAAAAGTTTGCTTATTTCTAAAACATATGTTCCAACCCCTCATTAGAACAGCCTCAATGAGGCTGTTCTAATCAGAGCTCTAGATAAGAGGGAGTATTTGGTGATAATTTGGGATAATTTTTGTTAATTCTGCATGAAAATGTATGTTGTGACCCATCATCTGAACCGTCTCATCGAGACGGTTCAGATGAGGGGTCACAACATATGGTTTCGATGAAAAATAAGAAAAATTATCCGTAATTATCATCAAATACGCCCTCTTATCTAGAGCTCTGTCTAATGACTGATCACAAAATAGGGATCTCATAAATATTTTCAAACCCTACCTTATCTGAATTAGTACATCTCCAGAATCAACAGAAATTATCCTAAAAGTATCATCACTAGCCTTATCTTCAGATCTGGTCAAATAAATGCCAAATTTTGCTATTGGACATATCATCAAGATACTGTACTATCCTGTGATAGTATAATTTAGCTAAGCCCCTCACACTGATGTTTTGAGTATACCAGGTAATAAATATAAGATTTACCTTTCCATAAAACTGGGGGATATCCAAACCATCTTTTTGGAAAGCCTCAACCGTTATCCACATACAATGATATTTGCACTCGTCACTGCAACTCCACTGAAAGACTTTTTCATAGACTGGCTGTTTCTCACTATAAACAAAATCAAAATACATGTACAGTCAACTCTCGATATCTCAAAGTCGAAATTCATCCTAAACAACTGATATCTGAAGGTAAATTTTCTGGTCCCAGAAAATTACTTTGAGATATCATTAGTTTGAGACAGGAGGAGTTGAAATTTAAATAAAATTAGAAATGTGTCCAAACTTTATTCTGTGATATGAGTGGTACTTTGAGGCATCAGTGTTCGAGATATCGAGAGTTGACTGTACAACTTAAATTGCAAAAATTGAAACGACTGAATCTGCCAACTGTGTAGATTCAGATGAGGCGGCTCATAAAGAGCCGCCTCATGTTGATCTACACTGTTTTTCTAGTCTTTGAATTCCCAATATGATACAGCTTGGATTAAACTTTGCTGCATGCATACATTTTGTCGTCTTCTATGTTGGCACTTTAAGCTAATATAAGGGACAGCTAAACTTAAGAAGATGCTGCATTTGATATTTATTAGGAGCACTAGCCTACTAAGCTAGCAGTACAGGTTTGATTACAGCAATGTTTCCATTCGTAAACAGAGTTCCATTGCACAAAGGTTGAAAGACTTTCATTATCACCCGCCCATCATCATGATATGACTGAAATGCTTTTGAATAGGATATAAAATGCCAATTCATTCATCAACCCATTGATTTTTAGTTTAAAATAAACAAGAACTGTCTCCAGACAGCAAAGCTTGTATGTTTGCATGAGTTTTCTGATCCAGCTTTTAGGCATATAAAGCAGACATGTGAAAGCAGGAAACTGTGTGCAAATCTAGTTCAGCTTCTTAAGATATAGACTTCAGTGTTAAAAATAAGGGCCAGACAGCAACTTGCCCAGGGGGCAACCTGAAATGAATTTCAACTTACCCCTCAAGATTTTAACTTGCTCCCCCTGTATTTCATTGCAATTAAACTGTTTACATGTCATTTTCTTCTGAAGTCACATAAGTAAACAGTCCAAAAATGCTCTCCCTTTCTGAGACACCAAGCATGAATTCATGAACATCAGACTGAGAGATAACTGACCAACAGTTTTGATCACAGCTGCCTAATCATTTTCACAGCGCTATTTTGACTGGGATTCTTTTTATTTTTCTCCTTCAAAACCCTATACTGGTCGGTTTCAAACTTCTCATGTAAAACTTCAAAAAAGACATGAACGAAAATTATTTTCCAGAATTTCAGGTTGTCCAGGGGGCAACCTTCCAAGACTATCAGCTTGCCCCCAGCAATTTTAACCTGTGTCGGGCAAGTGGGCAATTGCTTATTTCTAACACTATTTTGTGCATCGAGAATCCCACACAACTGGCCTTGAGGATCCCATATGACTAGGAATTTTAACAAAAATCTATCAAACAAGCCTTTGGCAAGTTTTGTGTTCCATATGAAATGGCCATCAGTGCAAGATTCTGTTTTATCTTATGCTCATTTTTCTATGGAATTTTGTTTTAGCAGAAAACTGACAAATCATCATCAACAAAATATTGCATTTTTACAGATGAAATGATAAGACTCTGCAATTTAACTGATAAGTTACAGGCGATCACAGGATTTTATGTCATGATGTTACAATGCTGGTTACATATAACATTCTAAGAATTGGGACAGATAGGGCTGAAGAAACATTGCAGACCCAGATCAGACTGCTCAAAGGAGCAGTCTGAACAAGGTCTTCACTGTTTGCCATTCAGTCTTCATCATTTGTACATTTATTTTGTTAGACGGATCTAGAGTATAATTTTGGGAATGTGCTGGGAGGGTAAAAACCCTCTTTATAACCAAATACCATATTAATTGTATTAAACACCCTTGAGGCGTTGCATTTTGTGAAAGGGGGCGTCATTTAGAGACAAAAGTGTAGTTAATCAGCAACTTCTCATGTAAAACTTCAAAAAAGACATGAACGAAAATTATTTTCCAGAATTTCAGGTTGTCCAGGGGGCAACCTTCCAAGACTATCAGCTTGCCCCCAGCAATTTTAACCTGTGTCGGGCAAGTGGGCAATTGCTTATTTCTAACACTATTTTGTGCATCGAGAATCCCACACAACTGGCCTTGAGGATCCCATATGACTAGGAATTTTAACAAAAATCTATCAAACAAGCCTTTGGCAAGTTTTGTGTTCCATATGAAATGGCCATCAGTGCAAGATTCTGTTTTATCTTATGCTCATTTTTCTATGGAATTTTGTTTTAGCAGAAAACTGACAAATCATCATCAACAAAATATTGCATTTTTACAGATGAAATGATAAGACTCTGCAATTTAACTGATAAGTTACAGGCGATCACAGGATTTTATGTCATGATGTTACAATGCTGGTTACATATAACATTCTAAGAATTGGGACAGATAGGGCTGAAGAAACATTGCAGACCCAGATCAGACTGCTCAAAGGAGCAGTCTGAACAAGGTCTTCACTGTTTGCCATTCAGTCTTCATCATTTGTACATTTATTTTGTTAGACGGATCTAGAGTATAATTTTGGGAATGTGCTGGGAGGGTAAAAACCCTCTTTATAACCAAATACCATATTAATTGTATTAAACACCCTTGAGGCGTTGCATTTTGTGAAAGGGGGCGTCATTTAGAGACAAAAGTGTAGTTAATCAGCCACTGCCTAAATGCCTCTAAAAAGCAATATTAAGGTAATGGGTCGCTTCAAATGAAGCAATTCTACTATTTTTCCCTCCCTTTAGTAGAGGTCTACTCTTTTAAGGATAGAATTTGCTCCTCTTGGAGCAAATTCTATCCTTTTAAGAGCAGACCCCAATTCAAAGAGCTACCTTATCCAGTGAAGCAAACAGGAATTCATGCATTATTTTCGGAAAAGAGGCAGGGGGCATTTATTAGAGAAGGGGTGTTTATTAGAATTAATACTGTAAATACAGTTTTCTACCTGAATGATTTTAAAGCAGAAGCTCCAGTGCAGTTTGATTTTACACATTTATCATGGCACTTTGAGAACACATAGGATCTATCTCCTAAAGATCCAGATACTGGCCTCAGCACGGCAATCACCAATACACAGACTGGCAGCAGCTTTTTATCCATCCTAATACTTTCCAGTCTGAAAAAAAAATGTTAAAAATAACGATGCTGTCAAAGATAGTCTGAGTCAATAAAATTAACAAAAACAATGGTGTCCAGGGTAGTCAATAAAACTGACACAGGAATGCCAATCTTTTATTGATAAGAACTGTTTCCGAGCTGTAAGAAGGTCCTATCATGCCTGGAATATACTGTAACGTGTTTGGGTCTACTGTGATATAAAATGGGTATAAATATATATTAAGTTAGCATGTATATAAAATTTTCCTTGGGACTACCTTGTCCAATGATTAGAGACCAATGATTTTGAAATAATTGGATGAGCAAACAGAATTACGGAGAATTAGCGGAAACAAATATAAAAAAGAAAATTCGACGAATTTATGTCCCCCGCCTTGGAAACTAGGTCTCCACTGTATATACACTTAGTGTTTGAGCTGGAAAAGCGGCTAAGTTAAAAATGTGAAAAAAGTAATAAAAAAATAATGTGAGGATTATATCCAAACTACATGCATATCTTCAGACCATGATCAAAACACCTATGAAGTTTCAAAGGAATCGTCATAAAACTGTAGGAGGAGTTGCACATACAAGGTACCCACTATCTATTCACTTTGATAGTAAAAATTAGGGCTGGGTACCGCCTTTTGAAACTGTACCACAGTATACCATGGTATGCAGGCTTGTACCGCAATACATACCACAGTATACCATATATGTTATTCAAATGCATTTTTCTCTCTGAATTTATTGCAGTCACCTTGCTTTTCATGAACATTCTGAAAATGATGTTTCTTATATTTGTTAACTCACTTAATGCCTTTAATAAATACTAAAATTCTGTCATTGTTTTGTTATTTTTTTTTGAACCAGTTTAGCTTTCTTCCTGTCCGATGTCAGAATTTCAACCGTGCATGATGTCTCCGCAACCAATCAGCAACGGGGAATTGCAACATCATGCCTTCTAAACATTAATGACCAAAGGCGATTGGGTGTTAATCTTCATCGCAAATCAATATAGATAACATGTATTGCCTTTCTAAAAAACAAGTGACATGTACCGGAATGTACCGGTACCTGGACAACATACCTCGGTATGAACCGCAGCTGTAAAACACCGGGGTTCACCGGTATACTGGTTTTATTGCGCACCCTTAGTAAAAAAAACTAAAAATGTATGAAAAATGGCTAATTTAAATGCGTGAAAAAAAGTGATAAAAAATAATGTGAGGACTATATCCAAACCACATGCATATCTTCAGACCATGACCAAAATTCCTGTGAAGTTTCAAAGGAATCGGCATAAAACTGTAGGAGAAGTTGCACACACAAGGTACCCACTATCTGTTCACTATGATAGTAAAAACGCCTAAAAAATGACTAAGTTCAACTTGTGGAGAAAGTGACAAAAAATAACGTGAGGATTATATCCAAAATACATGCACATTTACAGACCATGACCAATACACCTGTGAAGTTTCAAAGGCATTGGCATAAAACTGTTGGAGGAGTTGCACACACAAGGTACCCACCATCTAGTCACTTTGATAGTAAAAACACTTAAAAAATGACTAAGTTCAACTTGTGAAAAAAGTGACAAAAAATAATCTCAGGATTATATCCAAACCACAAGCATATCTTCAGACCATGACAAAAACAGCTATAAAGTTTCCAAAGAATCAGCATAAAACTGTAGGAGGAGTTGCGCACACAAGATACCTACTACTTTAGGGGGACGGAAGGACGGAATGCCGAAAACTATGTCCCTCCACTTTTCTTCAAAAAGGCGGGGGACAATGGCCCTCTGCTTTTCTTCGAAAAGGCGGGGGACAAATAAAAATAATTTATACTGCCTGGTGACTAGTGCCTAATCGACCGGTTGCCACTTTCTATCGATAAACCGTATGACCGCGCCAAGATTCATAGTCAAGGAACGGAGACAAAGCGCTTGCATGATTCCCAGAAGTGCCGCCGCTATGCATTGAAATTTTGAATATACTGTTAAAACAGGGTAAACCATGATCAGACTGCTTTCTTAGCCAGGATAAAATAAATTTAATTCAAGTTTAATACAAATGTGAGTTTGCGGGCATAAAATATCTATCTATCTATCTAGTTATGCTGCAGCACCCCCCTCGCGAGGATTACGTGCAGGATGGTTGCGCGCCGTGAAGAAAAAAGTGAGATGAAAAGATGAGTCAGAGTCTAAAAAGTGCAAAAGTGAGGTGAAGAAAGATGAAAGGGTTAAAACTGTTAACAGAAGTGAGATATTAAAATCAGGTTAAAAACAGGTCTGTTGTATTTATGGCATCTGGTGGTCAAGAGACCTGACTGCCACACTGAACTGAGTCAGTTGAGGCAGCAAAACAACATCAGCTGGTAGTCGATTCCATTGCACAACAGCCAGGGGGAAGAACGAGTATTTATAGAAATTTGCTTGAGTGTGAATTCGCAAAAATGTGAGGGGGTGGCTGTGACGTGTCATTCTTGTAGGAGGTGTGAAATACGATGGAAAAGGCACGGCAACAATATTGTGCAGAATTTTGTAAAACATGCAAAGACGAGCATCTGCTCTCCTCTGCTCCAGAGACCTCCAACCAAGGCTAGACTGCATAGCATTGACACTGTCATAGGGTGAATAGTTATTCAAAGTCCAGCGGATAGCTCTACGCTGTATCATTTCGATTTTATGAATATTTGACTGTGTATATGGACTCCACACTGTAGAGGCATATTCTACCTGGGGGCGCACTATGGTTTTGTATTCCGCTTCGCTGACACCGGGATGTTTGGTTTTAATGTTACGTTTGATAAAGCCAAGTGATTTATTGGCATTTGAGCAGGTTCTATTAATGTGACTGTTAAAACTGGTTTAAACAATATTTTATTTACTACACACTACATGGTTACAAAACAATACAATATACAATATGGTACAGGATCTGACGGTAAGCGAAACGCTTTTATGAAAGTCATCTCCTAACTGTTAAAGTTGAGATTGGTGGACAAGTCGACACCAAGATACCTGGCAGAAAGGAACACTTTGAAAAAAACCTGGTTATGCATTATATATGGGGTCTTTGTGGGAGTTCTTGCCCTTGTTATGTGCAAAACTTGGCACTTACTAGGATTGAACTCCATATGAAAAGAAAAACAAAGATTGGGGTTCGTGGAAACACCCCAAACCACCCTAAACCTCTACCAAACCACCCAAAACCAGCATCCCCAGATTCACATCAGCCCCTTGTCCCCTCCACACATACTCACCAACACTGCTCCCACCCATCCCAAACAGTATCTATATAGATTCAAAATAAAAAGAACACTTCAATAAATGGTTGTCCATGATACGTATGTATCTCTTTTAATAACTTCTGGTTTAAATATTAACGAAAAATTTATAATCTCAGTATAATAAAGTAATTTTTGTACGTTTATGTATGTCACGCAGGGTGGGGGGGGTGGGGGAGGGGAGGGGGCGACCATTTATACCACCCCAAACCAGCCACCCTGGATACAAACTAGAACCCTATCCCTCGCGCAGTGAGACGTTTGTTTAAGGAATGAAAGGGGTGGATGGAAGGGAAAAAAAACTAATTATCGCCAATTGAATCTAGTTTGTATCCAGGGAGGCTGGTTTAACCAGCCACCCTGGATACAAACTAGAACCCTATCCCTCGCGCAGTGAGACGTTTGTTTAAGGAATGAAAGGGGTGGATGGAAGGGAAAAAAAACTAATACTCGCCAATTGAATCTAGTTTGTATCCAGGGAGGCTGGTTTGGGGTGGTATGAAAGTGGTTTGGGGTGTTTCCACGGACCGCAAAGATTGCATACTTGATTTGGATCAGCGTCCATTGCTTAAGTCGTTTAGATCAAAGACAATATTTACGTGGGTAAAACCCGGTATTCGCATTTACCTGGTCATAAGCGACAAAATAAAGCGCCTTAACACTACAATACCCCGGTCCCCTATGCACAGAGAGTAGAGTGTGACTTCAAAATATTTCAAAGAGGCTAAGAGCTGAACCCTCGCTATCAAACCTCAGTTCATATTTAAGATTGAAGAAATTCGACTTTTTCGAATCGAGATTCGAACCCACTCTATCCGAATCATTAAAGGGCCGAAATGACATTTCTTTTGCTTATCCCTAGAAAACTCTATGCAAGTGAGCCTTACCCTCAATAATGGGAAAATGAAAACACAGCTTTCGATTTATGATGTTGAAAATGTCGATTTCGGGTAGTGGCTATGTAAAAGCATTCACCGATGCACCACCATGCGCTTACTTTCGATTTCGATCAACTATTGGTTTTCTGGCCGTGTTGGTCAAGTCCGATGAAACACGTTGAAACACGGTCCGTGGAAACACCCCAAACCACACCAAAACATCACAAACCACCCCAACCACTTTCATACCACCACAAACCAGCCTCTCTGGATACAAACTAGAACCCCACCCCCTCCCCAACCAAGACACCAACATTTCAGGTCAATGGCGAGTATTAGTTCTTTCAAGATACAAGATACAAGAAACTTTATTTTACGTCGGAATACACATAACAAATAACATTAGCTACAATAGCTATTTTCCGACAAACATAATGTATAGCAAATATCAACAAGAGTAAAAAGGCTGTAAAGGAAGTACATAATTAGTAACATAAAGACATTTAAACAATATATTTAGTGGAAAAGAAAAGAAAGATAAACATAAAAAAGTTAAAATACAATATTCGCATCATACTAGCTGTCATCACGGGCAAAAATATTTACAGAGATTTAAGATCACAGGTTGAGTTTAATAAAAAATATTCCTGAGTTGCAATACATGTAAAACAGTTATAACAGGGATACTAGATTACCTAAAAACATTGTTAAATAGGTCAGTCTCCTTTAAAAGAAACCTTTTGCCGGGTAGGCGAAATGCGAAAAAAAAAACAAGAGACAAGACTGAACCAGCAGTACCTCTTGTAAGAAAAATACGAAAAAGGCAAAAGATTAATCTGACAGAGATAGACCTTCCATAATTTTTCTCTGCGGCCTTGACATAACTTAAACAAGAAAATAATGAAGAAGGAATAAAATAAAATAGAATAAAAGATAAGAACAGAGTTAATACATGAACTTAAATGAAAATAAGAAAAGGCATGCTATAAACATGATTAACTTAACATCTAAACTGAACATTATAGAAGACATTGAAAAAGCCAACAGGCTAATCAATAATTTGGATTAACTGCGGCATACAGCACAATTACAGTTAGGACCAGTCCATGTGCGGATCAGCCTCTCGAAGTCCTTGAAAGCATTTACTTTTCTCAGTTCATTCGGGAGGCTGTTCCACACCCTGGCGGCTTCAAAGCGGAAAGATTTCTGTCCGTATGCTACAGTTCTTACCGTAGGTATTTGCAGAGTATTCTCATACCTGAAAGAGTAGGATGACTGCTTTAGACTGACTAGATTTCTGATATATATATAGGAGCGATGTTATTAATACATTTAAACGTTTCTAAAGCAGTTGTTCTAAGTCTCCCGAGATGCAAAGTGGGTAGATTTACTCTGTTTAAAAGCTCTTCATAAGGTGTTTCATAACTGTTAAAAACAATTTTCAACATCTACATACCTACATACAAGTTTTGGTCAAGGGCCTGTTTCCAATCCTCTGCCAGACGCAGAAGAGTGGTTTGACAGCCATACGAAGCTCTGAAGGCAGACAGGAAGTTATGGAAAATTGAGTTAAAGTGATCAGTCAATTGTTCACTTAGAAGACGTTCATAAATTTTTGAAAGCGTTGGCGGGATACTGACAGGGAGATATTTTTTTTCGGTGAAGGGATTATCCTTTTTAAAGATAGGTGTTACTTGAGCACTTTTTAGCTGGGTTGGGAAGGCTTCTTTAGCCTGCATTTCATTGGCTAAATTTGCAATATGCCTTGATAAAACTGGGGCAGCTGCTTTGACTCCCATCCCCCTTCATTCTTTAATTAACGTGCCACTGCGCAAGGGGTGGGGTTCTAGTTTGTATCCAGGGTGGCTGGTTTGGAGTGGTAAAATGGTCGCCCCCTCCTCCCCCCCCCCGCCCCACCCTACGTGACATACATAAACGTACAAAAAAATTGTGTTTTTCAGTTTGCTGCATGTGAAAAACGTGCAGAATCAGTATATATAATGCAGCTAGTCAAACGTTTTGTAATTTTACTATTCCACATCAGTTAATCTTGTCTACTCTAGTCTAGTCTATCCCATAATCTTGTGAGATCGCTGGGGCAACACAGCTGACTTTTACAAAGTCCCTTTTTACCTAGTCCTGTATTCAGCTGCCCTAGCTGAGTTAGCAGTTAACCTTGAGAAAAACTAAATCCTTCAGAATTTGCATGAGCAGTAAAAGATAGTTAAAATATGAGCATTTAGAAAGTATATACTTTCTTTGGTCTCTGAGTAGTTACTCACTAGCTAATATCTGACAGAAATTTTATGCACTGTATCTCTGATCAACTGATAAAAAGTGTCGAACATTTTAGGGAGCATGCTTGAATATTTTTGGGGAGATGGGGAGAAGTGATAGTGGTCAAGGTACCCAAATCATAAGTCCGAACTCGTAGGTCATTTAAACATAGACAATTCCGGAATATTTTAGATACACAGACATGGACCCCAAAACAGAGGTGTGATCAGGTGCCCGCGGGATAGTAAGCATCACCTGCCTATTATAATACACCCGCCATATCTATGTATCCGTGGAAAAAGTCAGTGAAAATGAAAGTCCGGTATTTGAAAGCTTAACTAAGCTTCGGCTGAGGCCATCAAATCGGAGATTAGTTTAGAAACGGCCACATTGTAGGGATCAACAAGGTCATGGTGTCTCCCATAAAACTTTTTAACTGTCGACACAAGCTTTGTTTTATGATAACCCTGCTTCAACAGTTTCTGAGTGAGAAGCTGTATTACTTTTAGGGATTTGGGGAGCAGGAGGAAAATAATTTTAGGGAGCGCGGGGAAATATTTTAAGGACGTTAAGGGAGCTGGGGAGATTTGGGCATTATTTTCAGGAAATTCAGGAAGTTAGGGAGCTTTAACCCCCCTCCCCCCCCCCCCCGCGCCCACCCCACCCGGTAGGGCCTGACTCACAACTATCTCTCAGGGACTGTATACAGGTCTGTTTAAAGATGGTAGGCAAAAGGAGACAACAAAAGAAATAGACGCTAGGGGAACAAAAATAATCAGTTTGTATAACCAGCTACGTTTTAAAACGGCAAATACTGCCAAAAGCACTGTCAACTCCTGATTACGATGTATCTTTCTTCACAATTATATTCTCAATGAAATCAGCAACATCCTTTAAACTTGGGCGATCTTCGGCGACGCCAGAACGCATGTCGACAGAGAGAGGTCCAAGATAATCACAGAAATAATACGCAATCTCATATAGTACTTTACCTAGATTTTACACAGGTTTGCACAGATTTTACACAGGGTTTTCGACATTCCAATCTGGATTTCAACCCTTCACCCGGAGGATGATGATGATGATGATGATGATGACCTAAGGAGTAAATGTCACTCTTAGGAGGGATAGTTGGCACTTTCTGACCTCCGGGGCCAGGTAATCGTCATATGAGGAACAATCTGAACACCCGGATGAGGCCGTCAATCGTCCCCCTTTTCTGAATGATGCCATTCCGAAATCTATTATGTAGGGATTGATGTCATCTGGCGTAAGTTCCACGAGAATGTTGTCCGTTTTTATATCGTTGTGGAGTATCCCTTTCCTGTGCATATCGCCAAAACAAACGGCGAGTTTGAACGCCAGCTTCAGCCAGTGGATCTCGAAAAGCGCGAGACAGGCTTGTATCACATCATAAAGTGTCCTCCCTGAAAACAAAAAAGATGATAATAATAATAAAAAACCATGAACAGTGGGAGAATTAGGAGAGAGTAAGATGGAGAGAAAAGCTGTTTCTTATATATTCAGCCTATTTTGGTCTTATCAAACAGATTCATTTGATTAAGGTAAATGTATTAATGGAGCATAAGGAGGTGTAGATGCTTTCTCATGACACTATACTGAACAAACGTAAAACACCCCCCCCCCCCCCCCCACACACACACACACACACAATCATTATCATTTCTGCTACGGTATTAGGTAGTTTGGAAAGGTTGATGTATAAGGTGATTTTGTCTCTTTTGAGGCCAGAAAGACCGCTACAATTCATTTCATAATGAATTCATAATTTTTGTTTCAATGGGATTTCCATGGCATATGAAAATCTTTGTGACAGACTGACAGTTCATTTTATTGTTTTCGTTTAGTATACAATATGTTGTTACTTTCTTATGTTGTTTTCTGATGCTATGTTTATGCAATAAGTTGCTTCAATAAGACGTGTAATAATGAGCACCTTTATAATGAGGCTCAGTCATGTAAATCCTTATTTTTGTTCTGTCAATGAAAACAATTTCGAAGAGAATTCGGAAGTGAAAGAAAAAAAAGACATGCATAAAAATGCTGTAAAAATTCTAAGTATCGGGGCAGGCATGTCTAAGAAAAAAGTGCAGAACCAGATTTTAAAGAGAAAATATTCTAAGAAAACAATGCAGACCCAGATCTAGCCGGGCAGTCTGATCAGGGTCTATACGTATTGTTTTGCCAATTTCGTCTGCACCTTGTGAACCTACTGCACTGTAAAACCAAACTGTTTTATTTTAAGACAATTACCATAATTTTAGTTGTCCTTTTTTTACAGTAAATCTGAGAAGTAACTTACCACTTGCACAAAACTGCTTTATTATCGTCGTCTCCGAGTGGCCAGGTCCACCTATTATTCCTTCTATGGCGGGTACATACTGACCCGGCACCAGGTATGTTTGGATTCTTGTCTCCTTTAATATGCCGACAAATTTCATATTCTTTGTTTTCTTAATAATCACTCGCTCACTGGTACTGGCCATCCGCGCGAGGTAAACGTCTCCGAAACCTCCTGATGACAATAGTACCTTTTCAACCTCCTTATCTACTTCAAAGACCAAATCTGCTTTATTTTTAAAGGGAACCTCATTTTGGCCTAAATGTTGCGGCACGCTGCTATCAAATTTCAGAAACTCTTTAGTTGGTGTAACTCCAGCTACCGACTCCCCGGTACAGTCCCTGTCATTCTCATTACAAGGTAGATAAGAATTTGGAGGTTTATCGGCGTCGGGTTCTAATTCACCAAGGTCATCAACTTCACCACTCACCCAGCTAACAAGAAACGTTTCCGCAACGTTTGTGTTTGGTTGTATGAAGGTTTGTTTGAGACCAACGTTTAGTAAACGTTATTTCAACGTTTGAACATTTTCCACGCTTAACGGTATAGTTGCAGTCAACGTTTTATGAACGTTGCTCCAACGTTATATTTTTCCGTCCTAATAATCGTATCCCACTGGCGATATCATGAATATGTGATGTAATGTGTGGGCCACATTTTATGCCATTTTGATGACTATTGCATAATTAATGCCCCTTATATTCTGAAATGTGTATTTCCTTGATTTCGATGGGTACCAACTTATTCCAAATAAGCTGCACGAGCCTTTTTAATTATGTAAATATAGGTAATCTAAAGGTGTCTGGTTAAGATAACAAAAGTCTTGAAAGAGACAGAGAGGGGAAAAGACAGCTCTCATCCGTGATTTTATTTGAATACGATCTCTCTGGACACAACGTTTTCGTAACGTTTTTTAAACGTTGGCTAAATCCTTTAGAGCACGTGGCTAAATCCTTTAGAGCACGTGGTAGATAATTTCACCACAGTTTCGTATTTCAAAACTTTCTCAATTCCAAATTGAATTTTGATAAATCGAATTTAATTACTAAGATAAATCAAATGCGTTTAATAATGCTTATTTTAACGCAAGCGTACCAAGAAAATCTACATTTGAAGCCGAAATTAATAATACAAAACTACCGACTTCCTTCTTTCCAAATTTCAAATTTTGAAATTGGAATTCAAATCAGGTACACAATTAGCTATTTTATGCGAGTATATTCTTTCCAGTAGCATGTACTCTAATAGATTGTAGGTTATGAATAAGCATATTTCCCGATCGACCTGTTTGCTTGTAAGGTAATTCTAGATGCAATGTCGATTCTAACGTTTTCATCTTACATCATTTAATATTGTCACCTATTTCCGCGACCCTTTATTGCGTGCATGCCAGCATTCTAAATACACGGGATACAGAGGAGCCTCATCATCGGAAGTTCCACTCATTTTCTTTTCTTAATTTTCGAAAAAGATCTGAAAATTAAAATTGTTTATTGCAAACTATGTTTTTAATTAAAGTTTATAATTAAGATTTAGACTGGAGAAACGTTTCCTAAACCTTTCTGCAACGTTACTGCAAAACTTATTTCTAATGGAGAAACGTTTATCATACACTTTTACTAGTATTGCCCTTGATACTAGATATTTGGCTAAACCAATATAGCCCTGTCAGAAAGCGCTGTCCATCCCTGTTGTCCAAAGACCACGTGTAGGGCCGAGATCACATCACGTGTATGGCGGGACAGAAATTTCTTGCACAGTGGATAAGGATATCCGCGTGTTCCCCTGTACCTACAAATCTTATCTCACCCATGTTATCTCACCCAGGACCGGATAAAAATCACAAGCATTCATTGCATAGGTTGTAATGGAAGTCACGTATATATGCGTCGTCAAGTGACGTTGTCTTTTTACATGATGACGTAATGAAGACGACAGAAATGACGTCAGTTTATGCACGGCAGACGTTGACATAAAGAACCGAATGGCGATCGTTGAAAGCGGCACCTTCTTTCAAAATCAAATAGAAACCTCTCAAGCACTAAAATTAAGCATTTTAGCAAGTTCTAAAGCTAAAACAAAACGTGATGTGCAAGAAAAAGTATCTTTCATGGGTGTGAGGTGCGGATAGAAAAATCCGTCATTCGGGATTACTGTTCGGCATCACTCGGCAAGCCTCGTGATGCCGATCAGTGACCCTCGTGACAGATTTTTCTAGCCACACCTCACTCCCATGAAAGATACTTATAATCTCAGCCATTGTATCAGCCCTCAAATTTGGTGCTAACGTCAAGTGCTGTCGCCGACGTCATCAAAACAACTCAGCGGGCAAAAGGTTTTGATTGATTGTTTTGGGTTTAACAGCCCTTTGAGACAGTATTTCAGTCTATATCAGGCCGTCTCCCGGAGAGAGGGGGAAAGAAGAGAAATGATAGACGAGAGAAAAAATGTCCAAACAACCCCCACCCGCACCTACTGCAAGCACAGAAGGCCATTGCCCTACTATTAGTAAACAAATATTAAAATCAAGATTGTCTTAACGGTCCCGTATTAACATTCAAATAGCGAATATCGGCATATATTTCTCCAGTTTATCTTCTCTCTCTCTCTGTTTTATTCATTCTGATAAAATATTTGGTGGTGATTTCGGTTTATCGTCGATTTGTCGATACATAGGTATACATCTTGAAGCCCGTCAATTTGTGACATATAAAGGAAGAGTGATTGAAGGGTGATTTCGGTTTATCGTCGATACATATTTATCGGATATGAAGGGTGATTTCGATTTACCGTCGATACATATACATGCATAACACTGTCACTGTTAAAAAGCTAATTTAATGGAAGGCTTCATTGGAGATTTTGTTGAAGATTACCTTAACATTGTAAACACTTATTTAAATCAAGACAGTATTCTCGGTCCCGTATTTACTTTTAAGAGGGAATTTCGGCGGCTTTTCCTGAATATCTTCGATATATCTGATCGATATTTCTAGCATGTTGAATGATTATTTGAGTTTGTCGTCGGTTAAAAGCGTGTCAGTCTTAAAATTCAATATTAACTTCATACTTCATGTACCTGAACAGGTGATTTCGGTCTGTTGTATCGATTTTATTTGTATACTGAATTGTAAGCCAATATAAAAAAGTGATTTCGGTTTATCGTCAGTATCGTTCTGTTATGTGTAGGCCTATATCTATTATTTTATAGAAAAAAATGTCATTAATATTACCAATTATCAATATATATTCACATATATAACAATATTACAGGTGATTTCGATAAATTCTCCGGTGATTTCGATGATTTCAGTAGATTTCGGTGATTTCGGTCTATCGTCTCACCGATGACGGCTGGTGGGTATGAAACCCCTTGAAATACAAAAAATATTTTTTTTGTCCAAAATACGATCGGGTATGAAACCCACCACCCGCACCCGCACCCGTGCTCAAAACCCACCACCGGAAATTTTAGTGGCGACCTTTGAAATATAAACAAACGTTCAATTCTAGATTTTTGTGGTTATATATATGTGGGGTTGTATGAACAATTTATGGTATAAAATTCTTTACCGACAGATTTAGTTTGAAGACGAAAAAGAGAATTGTTGCAATTTCGGGGGTATGAAACCCACCACTCGCCACCGGGAACTTTTTATCGGTTATTTCCATTTATTGCTTAATTAACTGAGATAATTAACATTGATTGTTACTATTTCGACTCTTTAACCAAAACCTCGCCAATTCTGTTTGAAAACATTAAGGAATTTATAATATATAGAGAAATAAACGACTTTTTGCGAAAATAAAATTTGTTCTAAAAATAGATATCTATTACGGCATTTAGCTACACCAAGAAACCGCAACGTACTGAAATATAGGGGACAACAAACAGTAATTGAAAGGAGTCTGAGGGGTAATTGTGATGAACCCCAAACAGTGTTTATTTGAGGATATTTTATTGGCTGAATCATACATTTTTGATTGTTCAATACTTAGAACTTTCATGAGGTCAAGCCAACAGAAACTGCTAAGCTCGGCATGGTATGAAACACACCACCAGCACCCGTACTTAAAACCCACCACCAGAAAATTTAGTGTGGCGTATCTTGGTGTACATCTAATTTTATTATCATGATTGTAGATATAAGCTTTTAGTATGCAAAAACCGGTTAAAGATTTTTTTCTGGTATATATTATAAGAAAGCAACATTATTCCTGTCAAAATTGTAACCCATCACTTGACACTGTGTCTGAGAGCGAGGTACACAACATGTATTATGGTTGTTGGCATTTGGAGAGTTCCAAACTTAGGAAGCCAAGAAAGAAAACAATGAAGGAATCTTCAAATCTTCAGGAGTTGGAGTCCTCCTATGGCACCATAAGAAGCATTGTAAGGCATGAAACTCATCAAACGCTGACATATACGTAGACGGCCAGCAAAGCGTTCAGCTCCCTCTTTCCTCATAATGTGATCGCACTGCCAGATAGGACACACACACACACACACACACACACACACACACACACACACACACACATCTACCATTACTTGACCAGCATTTTCTATGCTTCTATGCTCTCATTATGCCTCAGACATCTTTGACCATAACACAGTCAGGTCCAGATATGAAATTTACGATTATGTGTATTACGTGTTGTGTTCCATGTGTAAAATTTGTAGCATATATCAATTCTTGAACTGTATCTAGGTATCATTATTTAGCAGACTCTAAATGTCTGTGAGAGAGAGAGAGAGAGAGAGAGAGAGAGAGAGAGAGAGAGAGAGAGAAACAGATGGACAGACAGACAATGAGACATATGTTGTTCGCCAGGGTTTTGTACCATGCTGAGAGTAACTTTGCTGTTGTAAAAGGTTATAGCTTGACTTCATGAACGTTTTCTAAGTACTGAACAAGTAATAATAATGAATGAAAGATGTCAGTGTTTCGCCATAATTACCCCTCGGACTCCCTCTGCAATTATTGTTTGTCCCCTTTATTTCAGTACGTTGCGGTTTCTCTGTATAGCTAAATGCCGTAATGGATATCTATTTTTAGAGCGATAATTAGTTTCACAAAAAGTCGTTTATTTCTCTATATATTATTAATTTCATAATATTGTCAAAGGAAATTGGCGAAGTTTTTGTTAAAAAGTTGAAATAGTAACAATTAAGGAAACTTATCTCAGTTAATAAAGTTATTAATGGAAATAACCAATAAAAATCTCCCTGTGGCGAGTGGTGGGTTTCATACCCCCGGAATGGCAACAATTCCCTTTTTTGTCTTAAAACTAAATCTGTCGGAAAAGACTTTTATATCATAAATAGTTCATACCAACCCCCATATATATAACCACAAAAATCTAGGATTAAGCTTTTGTTTATACCTCAAAGGTTGCCACTAAAATTTCCGGTGGTGGGTTTTGAGCACGGGTGCGGATGGTGGGTTTCATACCCGATCCCAAAATACGCCGTCGTTAGCAAAGATTTTTTTATCAGGTATTGTTTATACAAGTCTTCATATTTGTCACACAGAATATCTAGAAAAACAATTGTTTTTAATAATACTACGGCTCCCACAAAAAATTTCGGTGCTGGATTTTGAGCATGAGTGCGGATACGGGTGCGGGTGGTGGGTTTCATACCCGATCCGAAACGACCCGTTACCTGACCGTCGTGTTGACGGGAGTTAGTAGGACCCGAATGGTGAGTTACGAATTGTTTCAAAATAGAGTCGACAAAATCACGGCTTGGGCTTAATGAAGGGCAAAATTGCTGTAGTTTGCGTTATTTAACAATAGTGTGTAGGTTATTTGTTGTACAAAAAGCATTTTCTCCACGTATAAATAAGTAAAATATTATTCTGTCACATTTTATTTTGCTTGTATATGTGCCATTAGAACCAGTATTCGACAGGCATCTATTCACTGGCATTTACTCTCTTGTTGTGGCACTCCAGCAAGTGGTTTTTTGAAGTTTATGTTTAAAGGATAAAGAAACAGCAAATTCCACTTATATGGTTCAATTGACTACCATTTCTCGTAGTCAGGTTTGTCCAGTAGGGTTTTTGAAATTCAGTGGCATGCTCTCAAGCTTGAAAAGTAATCTCTTGCAATGTATTTTTTTCAGTTTCATAATGGCCGCCTCAAGATAACCCATATTGCTGTAGGGGTGGCATGTTTCAAGCACATTCTTGAAAATTACCATTTCATATAAAATTAATATGAAATCAGTTCAGAAGAATTTATTCTTATATCTTATAGCAGTAATTTTTGTAAGTAATATCTGTTTGGAAAACAAAAAGATGCATAAGTGTAGCTGACATTCCAAGCAACCCTTTGCTGAAATGATATATTCCAAAACAGATCAGGTGATTAGTGATGACATCATTTCTGTTGTGATGTCATAATGGGTGGTTCCCAGCTTCATAAAAATTAAAATGAACCTCATCAAAGGCTGGAAACCAGAAGGAATATTTTTACTATTGGAAAACCCACCTCCAAACAAAAAATGATAAAAATAGACAAAAGAGGTCATGTAATATGGCTTGTTCTCATTACGTCGTGCCTTCTCGGTGGGTCGTGCTTCTTTAATTTCACGCGATTTTGTTACTAATGGATGCATGTTTCGTTATTATGTTCTATCCAAAAAAGTTCCCAATACAGTCGCTAAAATGTACAGCTGAAGAAAATGCAACAGGAACAGGTAAGAAACTTAATTCACAGCAGATTTTGTTGTTCACCATGGGCAAAAAGCATGTTTGATTGAAATATTTACCATTTACACATTAAAGTGTCCAAAAAATCCTAGCAACTTTCATGTTTCCATCATTTTTGTTGACAACAGACAATTTCAAAATGGCCGCCCGCCCATGCGCAGAATCTTAGGTCACGTGACAGTCATGTGACATGCTATTTTTGTCAATTGCTGTAAAACTGCTGAAAATCCCAAGAGCTTAATTTAAGTAGCCAATCAGAGGACACGACCTAATGAGAATACGTCATTTTTAAAGATGGCTACCTGTTGACCCAGAAAGGTGTGTTTAGACATAATGTTTCAAGTCTCAGCAGCCAAATTCAAACGTCAGGCATAAGGCAACATGTTATTACTACTTTCATAAAAAAATACTCAGATGTTCAATACAGTATACAGCAGAATTTCAGCTAGAATGTCTTAGGGGCACGACTTAATGGGTACAAAGCATATACTGCAAGTCAGTATTTAACTACGAGAAATGGTTTTGGGTATGTTAAACCTAAATTTTTGATATTTAAGCATCTTTAAAGAAAAAAGTTCCACTAAAAACCACTTGCTGGAGTGCCTCAACAAGAGAGTAGTGAGTGGTCGCAGGGCTTCAACGTTTTCAAAATACTGTAAAGTTTATACAAGGGCTTGGAATAGAAACAATTCCGTTTAGATGGCCATGCATTTCTGTTGCAATTTTTATTCCAAGTATCAAAGTATCAGACACCTTTGAGACGACCCCCCACTCCCCCCCTCGTATGTCTATGCGTTACTACAGAGCCCCAGATAAAGGGCGTTTTTGATGCATTAAAAAAGGGTAAAAATGCATTCCATTCCTGTTTGATGCCTCGGGAAAACATCGTCAAAATACTGGTTGACGCATCGTTTGTGAAACGCATGAGTGAACAAACACCTTGTTTTTTGCGCTTGGCCATTTGGGTATGTCTGCAAAAGCGTGAACGAAAACTGTCTAACTTATTCGCATGAAATTTCACAGCTTTACCTGCGATTAATGCGACAGTTCGGTGTAGTTGTGCACTGCATAACCTGCATTGTCATATGGCATGTGAGGTGAGGTAAATCAGACTACAGTTTGGTGCAGAAAGTGCTGTGTGACGTAATTTAATATCCGGTAGATGGGTAACTACATATCTGAAAAGAAAAAGTACATAACCTTACTAAAAATTGGGTGACCCAGTCCATGTTTTGGCGTCATTGACAGGTTACAGAGCAAATGGACAGACTGCTACATTTTACACGTAATAGACTGAGACACAGTCTTCGATATTTATTTCCGGCAATTTCATAATGGCTGCTCGCACGTGAGTCAAAAGTCGCTTTTTAAGTTTTTCCAGCGATCTGATCCGCCAGAGATATCATCAGCGGAGCTGTTAAACCCCATTATTCTTGGCCTGCTGAGTTTGTGCGTTGACATTGTTGAGAAACGTATTAAAAACCCCAGACATGTTGCATCTGGATCTCTGTTTTAAAGATTTGACTTTATTGTAATATCTAATGGCAGTCAAACAACAAAAAACTGCATGAAAAAAAAATTGGGAGTGAAAAAACTTCCAGATATTACAAAAAACTCCCTTGTCACAAAGTGAGGATTCAGCAACTCCCTGCTGAAAAAAGTTATCTGGAGCTCTGGTTACTACATTGTGGAATCCAATCTTGCTCTCAATGCTCTGTCAGTTTCGGGGTCAACTTAAGGTAAAAAGTAACTGGTGGTATTTAAAATTATATTTTCCCACTGTGTTTGATAGTTGTTGTTGTTTATCATTTGAAGTATTATCATGCTGCTTATTATAGCCTCTTATTTCTGTACCAAAACATCATGTTTTTTGGGGGTTTTTTCATCCGATGTTTATATGTCAAAAACATGACATTTTGTCGGGTTTCGATGGTTTGCTTGGTGAAGTGTTCACAGAAAAGTCACAGTAACTTGAATGAGACGAAAATCAGGAAAGACAGTCTGTCTGTCGATCATAATCTCTTATATTTACACAAATTCAACCATAAAATTATCTATATTTTATCTCTGACTGTCTATATAGTCCAAAAAGTATCTTTCCACAAAGTGAGTCTGTGACTGATGCCATATTATTTTGAAAAGTACACGGTTAGTAAAATCTAAGGATTTTTTTTTTTTAGCAAGATTCTAGCTTCTTTCCTTTGTATGAATTCTGCCCTATGAAGGGTCACTGCCGTAGCGTAGTTGTTGAAATGAGCGCAGGGCGATAATAAAACCGCGGCCCAGTTCTAGTATTCACCCAGTGTACGTAACTCGGCATACTGGGTCTTACTAAACACAGAAACTGGCGAAACACTTGCTCTTAGCTGAAAATGGCTGTTCATTAGAACTTAATACGTACCAGCTGCATCTTTTGCATTGTGTTAATGCATTACTGCATTGTAATACCAAACTGTTTAATTTTTGTCTCTCCTGGAGCTACCCAGACACAAGACATATTACTTTTCCAGTGTCGTTGGTGGCCAGGGCTCTAGATAAGAGGGAGTATTTGATGATAATTAAGGATAATTTTTCTTATCTCTCATTCAAACCATACGTTGTGACCCCTCATCGGAACTGTCTCATCGATACGGTTCCGATGAGGGGTCACAACATATGTTTTAATGAAGAATTAACAAAAATTATCCCTAATTATCACCAAATACTCCCTCTTATCTAGAGCTCTGGTGGCTGCATAAATTTTTGTTGTTTTCGGTTTACATCTGTTTTATGACAATGCACTGACAGGCGAGACACCACATTCTGCAGAATTCTTGTTAAGGCAGTGGTGGTTTAAAGAAGTGCCTTACCAGTATAAAAGTAGTAGAAAGGACATTGGTTTGCATAAGGAGGGATTTTGTGGCTGGGAGGGGGAGGCCTGAGCAGATGAGACGCCACGTCCCGCAGTTCCGGGGAATTCTTGTGTGGGGTATAACAGTCATTTGCGATGCTCTTATTCAGATACTTTAATCATTAAGTCAGTCCACATTGCTGCTTACTTATTTAATCCTGAAGTGCCAAAAAAGCAGACAACAAAATTTACGTCTGCAAAATTTAAAAAAAAATGATTCAGTCAGGCTATATCATATTGAGAATTCAAAGACTGGAGGGCATACAGATCCAGATGAGGTGTCTCCTCATGTGCCGCCTCATACGGCTCTACACCCTTTCTCAAATTCAACTATTTTTAATTTCTATTGAAGTTGCTTGTTTTGTTTATATATGTGTTCCTTCTGATTTCAGAGAATCAGCAATATGTAAGACAGAAAAAAAGAAACCTTAGCAATGGAGCATGAAAAAATTGAACGTCTGAGGGATCGGATGCTTCAATGTCCAATATGCATTGATGAATACAAAGACCCTAGGATACTGCCATGTCACCACTCTGTGTGCTTAAACTGCTTATTAGAATATGTTCAAGTTTCTTCATCATCTGGACGCTTGTTTAGATGCCCTCAGTGTCGTGCAGACGTTTGCGTTCCTCGGGGTGGTGTGAAAGATTTCCCGCCAAATTTTTACATCAATTGCATACAGGATGAAATAGGATCCAAACCATACTTTGGCATCTGCGATGTTTGTGAACGGGACTGGTTGGTTTCTCAGTATCGCTGCGTAGACTGTGACCTTGATATTTGTAAATTCTGTGTACATGATCATCGTCTGTTTAAACATATGTCTGGGAGGCAGTCAAACATAATCAGAATAGAGACTGGAAATATTGGTGCCAACCCGACTGCCCAGAAATCTTGTAGTGAACATAACGATGAACCATCCTGCATGTACTGCAACACGTGCAATGCTCCGGTTTGTGTTACTTGTGTCTGTGACAATCACAAAAAACATGATACAACAACACTGACCAAGAAACTTGCTCTTGATCAGAAAAATCTACAATTTGATCTAGACAGGTTGCAGATCGATATAAAGGAGGTGAAATCAAACCTTGACAAACTTCGTGATCTTGAAAAACTTGGTGAGAAATCGGCAGATGAAACTATTTGTCAGATTCAAGACCATGCACAGCGAGTTATTCATGCTGTCCATAAGCTTGCAGATTCGAAAATTAATGCAATACAGGCAAAGAAGGGGAGGCATGTGAAAAAAATACGAGATTTCGAGACTGAGCTTTCAGGATACTTGGACCAGCTGCAGAGAGGTAGCTCATTCCTGAGTGATTTGCAGCAAGAAGATCTTTGTTTAGAACTTACAGAATGTTTCAGAAAGTACAATGGCGTTCTCGAATCTACAAAGAAATCTGTTGTAAATAAACAGATACAGCAGGACTCGTTCAGTTTTAAACCAGGACGACTGTTTAATAAATTTGGATGCTTGTTTGTCGAAAGAGGAGTAATGAAAAATGAAAAGCAAACTGTTTGTTTCATGGAAAGAAAGAAGAAAAGACACCCTGCTGTGCTGTTTATAGAAGACAGGTTGAGATTTTCCAAATTGTTTATGATCTTCGTTGCCATGTGTATTGTAACAGGGTTTTATATGTTTGGGTTGAGTTTGACTGAGAACTTGAGCATTGAAACTGTTATAGGATTAGCGTTTTATGTCTACCTTTGTGTTGCTGGTGTTGCTGCTTATTATAAAAGTTTGTAGAACAGATTTTGCATGGTTGCCACAGTCAGGTAAAAACATCTGGAAAATGATTTTTTACAGGTCAGGGAAAAGTCAGGGAATTTTGTGGTTTGTCTGGGAATTTCGGAAAGGACTTGAAAAGTCAGATAGTTCGAAAATTAATGGCTCAGGCTGTCTTAGAAAATATACATACTTCGTTGAAGGGAAAGAATATGAGCCAGTCTCTGTGAAAAACGGGCTTAATGACATAAAAATAAAAAATTTACTAACTGTGTCACTGAAATATATTTGCTTTTCTAAACATTTCCTGAAAATTTGAGATGGTTACCATTATCTATTACTGAGATATAGACTTTAGAAGCACACAGGTAGTGCAGTTTCTTTATATGACGTTATTAACGTCATGCAAGTATGTTTTGACGTCAACGTCATAACGTTTGTTAGAATGCGCTTTCTGTGCATGTTACACAAATTTAATTAACTCACTCGGACAAAAAGTGTGTTTGCTCTATTCAATGTGTATTTCATAGCACACACATGAATATTTGCGTAATGTAACATTCTTTCTCAAATGATAGCTCTTTGTGATGGTATACCATCTGTTTTCAAGGCTTTTTGGTTACCGTGGAATAAGCGTTGTCATGGCAACATATGTCATATTTTTGACTGGAATTTGTCTGAATTCAAAGGCATTCTGTTATATCTCAACGCCTCGGGTATTTTCATGGACATAAATAGAGGTCCGAAAAATCATTAAAATTGGTGTTTTTCATCCGTTCACAACGTAATTATTACGTAATGTCATTAAGCCCGGTTTTCACAGAGAACGGCTCATATACTTTCTAGAGAGATAGTCCAAGCAGATCTCCCTCCTTATTGGGGTCTACTCTTAAAGGAAAGAATTTGCTCCTTGGGGGAGCAAATTCTTACCTTCAAGAGTAGCCTCCAGTTTTATAGTGACAGTCCATCACCCTCCCCTTTATTTACTTCCAAATCGTGGCAGTAATTATGTGTATTTGATATGTGTGCTTATCAGATTTTTACAGCTGTTTGCTGGGGAAAGTGAAGTACTGGTGATACAGTTGGCATTGTTAAAGTAAAGAGGATCCATATAAGAGTATTAAAAACTGTAAAATGTTGGGGAAAATAAGAGAATTTCTAAGTGGAGGATAAGTGGCAAACCTGTATTGTTAATTCTAAAAATTGGGACACCTGAAACAATTGCCATATTTGTCCTAAAAAATGGAACAGATTGGTTTTACAAGGCTATAATGTTTCCGAAAGATTTAGATGGAATGGCAAGCATACCAGTCTGATCAGGGCCTGCACTGTTTGCTGAGACCAGTCTGTCCCAATACTTAGAAATTTTACATTATCAACCTGTTGTGATATATGCTATTTGCTGACTTTGTTTAAACAGCATTCAGAATATGTGATCTGAAGTTAGCTGGGTAGAAAAAATATCAAAATTGGATCACTTGCCAGAGCTCTAGATAAGAGGGAGTATCTGATGATAATTAGAGATAATTTTTCTTATTTCTCATTTAAACCATATGTTGTGACCCCTCATCTGAACCGTCTGGTCGAGACGGTTCAGATGAGGGGTCACAATATATGTTTTTATAGAGAATTAACAAAAATTATCCCTAATTATCACCAAATACTCCCTCTTATCTAGAGCTCTGACTTGCCTTGTGGTTCAGATAATACTATAAACTGACACTGAATTCCTTTAAAAATGTGCTGATTTATTTACACTGTATGTTTTTATCCCCCGACCGAAAGGTTCGGGGGATATAGCGATGAGCCTGGCGTCCGTCCGTCCGTCCGTCTGTCCGTCCGTCCGTCCGTCCGTAAACACTTTCTTGTCCGCTCTGTATCTTGAATACCCTTTGGAATATTTTCATGATACTTCACAGTTATGTAGAACAGGTCATGGCGATGTGTCGCGTACAAGAATGGTAACTCTTGCTATTGTGCTTTTTGAATTATCTCCCCTTTGGTGATTTTTTGGCAGATTCGTGTCCGCTCTGTAACTTGAATACCCTTTGGAATATTTTCATGATACTTCACAGATATATAGAACAGGTCATGACGATGTGTCGCGAACAAGAATGACAACTCTTGCTTTCTTACTTTTTGAGTTATTTCCCCTTGATAGTTTTAGGTGTGATTTTTTGGCAGATTCGTGTCCGCTCTATAACTAGAATACCCTTTGGAATATTCTCATGATTCTTCACAGATATGTAGAACAGGTCATGACGGTGTGTCGCGAACAAGAATGACAACTCTTGCTTTCTTACTTTTTGAGTTATTTCCCCTTGATCATTTTAGGTATGATTTCGTGTCCGCTCTATAACTTGAATACCTTTTGGAATATTTTCATGATACTTCACAGATATGTAGAACAGGTCATGACGATATGTCGCGAACAAGAAAGACAACTCCTGCTTTCTTACTTTTTGAGTTATTACCCCTTGATGGTTTTAGGTGTGATTTCGTGTCCGCTCTATAACTTGAATACCTTTTGGAATATTTTCATGATACTTCACAGATATGTAGAACAGGTCTTGTTGATGTGTCACGAACAAGAATGACAACTCTTGCTTTCTTACTTTTGGAGTTATTTCCCTTTGATGATTTTAAGTGTCCGCTCCATAGCTTGAATACCTTTTGAAATATTTTCATGATACTTCACAGATATGCAGAATAGGTCATGACAATTTGTCTCATACATGAATGATAACTCTTGCTTTTAAACCTAGTGAATTATTTCCCTTTGGTAGTTTGAGCTGCTGTTTGAGTCTCTGCTCCATAACTGTATAACCCTGGCCAGCTCCAGAATTTGAATAACCGTGAACCTTTTAGAATATTGATGATCATGCTGTGATATCTTATCAGTGTTCCTAACTCTCTCTTACCCTTCCACATTCCCGTGCCCCCTCTCGCACCCCCCCCCCCCCCCCCCCCCCCACAAAAAAAAAAAAAAAGAAAAAAATTTTCCAGATTTGGATTCTTTGTCCAAATTCACTTACTAGAGAGCTCAAAATTAGGTTTGTAGAGCTTGTACTTTAGAAGTTATTCACACATTTTGAAAGTTGAATGTATCGTATGCTATACAATTGTGTATATGGTGGCTGTTTGAGATATTACCTCTTTTTAGCAGTCAAGCATACTGTTTTAGTCTGAGTGTTAGATAATCATGTATCTGTTAACAGTTAATGTCAATTAGAAGCATATATTACTAATATGTGTTTTGAAGTGCACCCTTTTTACCAAGGCCCATAGGGGTCTTCGGTCGGGGGATTTGCCATCTCCTCTGATGGCTATTTTTTTAGAAATTTTGTGCAAGTAAAATAGAGCGGCAGAGCTCCAGATAAAGTAGGCACTGATGATAAGTTGAGAATTGTTTTCCGCATTTCTTTATAAAAACAAGACATCTCTGACAGTATATATTATGATTTCCTGAAAATACTGTTCTAATGAGGGGTCATAATCGGAGCTGGAAAATTCTATAAATTTTCAAGTGTCTTGCATGACAAAATATATGGTGATTTCAAGAAGCAGTCAGAATTTTCACTTGTACTCTATCAAGGGGCACTCATCATGGCGAGTGAGTGAGTAGAATTTTCCAATTCTGTTACTTTACGTTTTAGAGAAAGAGAAAATATATCCCACAGGTGTCAGTATTAAAAAGCCCATCTTATCTGGATCTATGTGAGAGCTGCAACACCGTAAAAGGTACGTCTGCAAAAAGTAAATACATCAGTCTGGGACTTATAATGTTAGCCAGAGCATTTATTTTGCTCTATAGATTCCACAGGGTCCATACATACAGTGTGTGAATAGCAAATACTCTGACCATGGGCCGTATTCATAAAACAACTTAAGTCGTTGCTATGCTGTTGCTAAGGCTAAATTTCTTTGAAGGAGATTCTCTACAACTATGAAATTTGCTCTGGAGGAACAGTCTTAAAGACTGTTCCTCCAGAGCAAATTTCATAGTTGTAGGGAATCTCCTTTATAGATATTTAGCCTTAGCAACCGCATAGCAACGACTTAAATGGCTTTATGAATATGGCCCCATATTGCATGGACATGCAGGCCATGTTCTCATATGCATTAAAAGCACTTTTGTTTTAAACCATTCAGTGCTTATAGCACTTACACAGCAGGAAAAATTGTATTCTCTTGCCTGGCAGCTGGACATACCGTATTAATCCTAATAAACGCCCCCACTCTAATAATTGCACCCTTGCCTCTATTCTGAAAATAATGTTAAAGCCCCTGCTCTAATAAATGCCTAGGAGCGGCTGTAGTGTAGTAACACTCCAGACTACCAATCCAGGGGTCGCAAGATCGATCCCCCGCTTCTCCGGTCTTTTGGATGAGACTTTAAACCGAGGACCTGTCTCCATATGACTTCGTTGTTGGTGGGACGTTAAACCCGAGTTCACTCACCATAATAAATGCCCCCCTGCCTCTATTCTGAAAATAATGTAAAATTGCATGAATTCCTGTTTGCTTCTCTGTATAAGGTAGCTCTTTGAAATGCAATCTACTCATAAAGGAAAGAATTTGCTCCTAGAGGAGCAAATTCTTTTATTTAAGAGTTGACCCCTACTGAGAAGTGAGACAAAAATAGTAGTTGCTTCCTCTGAAAGAACACCCATCACCTTTATATTGCTTATAAGAGGTGTCTTGGCAGTGGCTGATTCACTACTTTTAGGCTCTAAATAACGCCCCCCTTTTGCAAAATGCAATGCCCCGGGGCGTTGTTTAGGATTAATTTGAAATTTTTCTAGCCTGTGCTTACTTTGTTGAAGAGAATGATGTCCACTTTATCATGCCTTTACTCTATTTATTTGGTTATAAGATGGAAGCCTATCCTTCCAAAATTACTGCAAATCTGTGTATCAGTCTTGTGTGGTTCAGCTATAAAATGAATCTCTTCCAAAACAATCTCAAAGATCTCGATCTATAGTACAGAATACTTTATTCAGCATTGTTATATACCTAATGAGACTACTATACTGTTGTAATCGACCGCATTTTACGTTGGTTCCCTTCTATTTTTAATTGTCGCAGTGCGACAGAATCGCTGTCACAGGGTTTCAACACTGTTAAAACATGGGTGCGCCAGGGCTTAAACACCATTAAAGCCTGCTTTTGTGTCGTCTGCAGAGCTCTGGAATCAAGATGGCTTCCATGAGAAGGTATATAACAATGACGATAAAACATTCTTTGTTGCTGTTTTCCCAAGCCCTCGTGTATTAACATGTTGCAGCCCTCACCGCTGTGCGGTTTGTGCTGCAACACGTTAGTACACTCGGGCTTGGCAAACGTTAAGACACAAAAAAGAATGTTTTATCCTCGTATTAATCACTATACAATGTTTTTAGCATACAAAGCAGAAGTGAGATGGATCCAGATCTTTGAGATTGTTTTGGAAGGGAAAAGCCCATCTTGTAATTGAAGATATATGGTAAACTTAGATGATAGCAATTCAGAGCTCTAGATAAGACAGAGTATTTGGTGATAATTAGGGATAATTTTTGTTAATTCTGCATAAAATCATATGTTGTAACCCCTCATCTGAACCGTCTCGATGAGATGGTTCAGATGAGGGGTCACAACATGTGGTTATAATGAGAAACAAGAAAAATTATCCTTAATTATTATCAAATACTCTCTCTTATCTAGAGGCCTGAGCATGTTGAATTTAATGCAACAGTATCTCATGCAATACATATTGTATGAATCTTTGCCCCAGCTTTGATAGATGCTGGCGGTTGAAATGAATTTCATAAATCATGTCACCAACATTATTTTGGCATAGCTTAAACATGTTAAATATAACATCATGTAACTTGCTTGCAATATGCTTTGTGTTCTTGTTTAATTTTACATCTTCTAGCTAAAATGATGCTTGATAAATGGAAAATTATGTGCATTTCTCTTTAAATCATGTTTACCAGGCAAGAGCAGAAAATGCTGGATGGCTTGGCAAATCTCATCATTCCTACACATTTTCTGATCTTGCTTCTCGATACGAGAATTGAAATACACACACACTAATCTCAGTATTTTTCCAGACAACTAAGGGTAAGAGTCTCCACTAGTCATAAAACTCATTGGCTGATTCTTGTAAAGAGAAATTTACTTAGGAATTGACTGACAGTTTATTATGATTAATTTTTATCGATAAGACAATTTTTATCAGTGAGACTATAGCTCTGCCCACTAACAGAGTTTAATCCTTTGCCGGTGGGTACAGAATCTAGGCTTTTAATTTAATGTTAACAAAATTATTCATGTATATTCACTGTATTGATATAACATAATCAGCTGTGCACTTTCATTTTTATGCCCTCGAAGGAACTTCGGGTGGCATATTAAAATCGCACCATTCGTCCCTCCGACTGTCCGTCCGTCCGTTACAAATCGTGTCTCAGCTATAACTTTAAAACTACTGAAGCAAATTTGATGAAACTTCACAGACAGATAAAGCATAATGAGAAGGTGTGTCGCTCGCAAGACTTAGGTCCCTATGCCCAAGGTCAAGGCCACAATTGGATCAAAGGTCAAATTGTGTCTCAAAATAGTGTCTCGGTGATAATTTTAAAACTACTGAAGCAAATTTGATGAAACTTCACAGAAAGATAAAGCATAATGAGAAGGTGTGTCGGGCACAAGACTTAGGTCCCTACGCCCAAGGTCAAGGCCACATTTGGGTCAAAAGTCAAATGTATCTCAGAATTGGGTTTCAGCGATTACTTATAAACTACTGACGCAAATTTAATGAAACTTCACAGAAAGATGAAATATAATGAGAAGGTGTGTTGCACATAAGATTTGGGTTGCCAGGTTCAAGGTCAAGGTCACAGTTACGGGTCAAAGGTGAAATCTCGCCTCTGTGATAACTTAAAACCTGCTGAAGCAAATGTCATCAAACTGCACAGAAAGGTAAACCATAATGAGAAGGTATGTTACACACAATATTTATGATCCCAAATCCAAGGTCAAGGTCACAATCTGGGGTCAGAGGTCAAATCATGTCTGGGCAAGTACTCAGAAAAGTACCAAAGCAAACTTTAAAGAAAGATAAAGCCTAATGAGAAGATTTACCATGCACAAGACATAGGTTTCCACACCCAAGGTCAAGGTCATAGCCCGAGGTCAAAGGTCAAGTTATTTATCCTCAATTACCTAAAAACCACTGAAGCAAACTTCATGAAAAGGTATAAAACAATGAGTAAATATGTCCCAAACAAATTATGGTTCTGTTGCTCAAAGTCAGGATCACAGTCAGGGCTCAGAGGTCAAATCATATCTCTGAACTGACTCAAAGCTGCTGAAGCAAATTTCATCAAGTTTCACTGAAAGGTAAAGCATGATAAAATGGTAACGTAAAGAAAAATAATGTATAATGATAAGTTATGTAAGGTGTGACATTTAGGCTCCCACACCCAATGTCAAGGACACAACACAGTTTGGTTAGTGGTTGAATGTAGTCCCCTTGAACGGAAAAGTAAAATGAAATGAGAATGTATATCTTGTGCAAGACTCGGGTTCTTTGCCCAAGGTCAAGGTCACAAATAGGGCTCAGAGGTCACTTTAAGGGGCCTTCGGGGGCATTTGTTACACACTGTAACATTTCTTGTTTTTCTACAAACAAATGAAACTAAAAAGTCTACAAACACAAAAATGTTCCCCAAAAAGTGAGGGGTAGTTCTGGATATTGAGGGTTGAATTCTGCATGAATTAAAGGGGTCATTATTTAGTCTTAGTTCACCATGGTGAATTAGCATATTAACCCTAATAGACGCCCCTGTTCTAATAAATGCCCCCTGCCTCTTTTCCGAAAATAATGTTACATTATGTTGCATGTTGCTCTTAAAGGATAGAATTTGCTCCTAGAGGAGCAGATTCTTTCCTTTAAGAGTTGACCTCTAGAAAAAGAGGCAAAAAAGTAAAAAATTTTAAGTTACCCATAATCATAGAGGTAATTTGGCGGTGGCTGATTTACTACACTTTATGCTCTAAATAAAGGCCCCCCCCCCCTTTCACAAAATGCAATGCCCTGGGGCATTTATTGGGACCATGGTAGTTATCACTATAAGAGTTAACAGAGTTTCCCTGAATTTGTATAGATTAACTGCCTCATCTAGTAGCCATACTTCGATGATGTAGCATGTTATAAATTTGTCTTAATAACAGCAATACTTTTACAACAAAGTTGTCATTATAACTGCAAATTTTTTAACTACAGCAAAATTTTTGAGTAACAGATGACATAAATCCAACCACCAGAAACAGGTTTAGTTGAGAAAAATGTCTGACACTGTTGGTATTTAGAGGCTCTCTACTGTGAATAACGAGGCAGGTGCTATATAGCAATCTGTAGAATTTGTGTTTATACAGCTTCAGCACTTTTGTTTATTGTTAAGATTTCTATTTGTTCCATAAGGTATGAATATATTTTTATTGTTTTGATTTATGAGCTATATTTATGCAATTTCTACTTTTACAGTGGCATTTCTTAAAATCTTTCTGTTTGTGCTTTTTATAGTTATTTTGATCTGAAAACAGATAGCCAATATGGGCTGTGGCACGACAAAACCAACAGAGTGGCATTTACACCCACGGAAGACTCGGATCAGCCTGGACATCTGCCAAGTCTGATCAGTCTTTGCTGTCTGCATGGAGGTAGCTTAGACCCTTAGCTACCCTTTAAATGCCCAGCAAAGACTCTGATCAGACTAGGCAGATGCCCAGGCTGATCTGAGAGTTTGCTGGGCTCACATGCCACCTCACATGCCATGTTGGTTTTGTTGTGTCTCTGTTAATATTATTTTGATCTGAAAACTAACAGCAAATATATAGTATATTAAAAGGTTTTGAAAATCTGCTGTTTGTTTGTTACTTCCAAGTCCAGCCCGTCTTAGTATAACTCGTGTTGGTGCAGCATTAAATGCAAGTTCACTCAACCTTTCACCCAAGTCGAGAGGAATGTACAAGTAACCATACCAAGAAAGCACAGTCTATATAAAGTTGAATGAAAACACTTCAGGGAAGTAACTCTGCCAGTTTCATTTTTCATTTTTGCCTCCTTTCACAGTAGGGTTCAACTCTTAGAGGAAGAATTGGCTCGCCAAGGACCAAAATGGAGCAGCAAAGAGCAAAAAACAGCAAAAATAATGTAAGAATATTTTTAATATTCCTATAATTCACACAAAAACATTTCTCACCACAGTATAACATGCAAAGGAAAATGGTAATAGTTTAATTAAGCCACAACAAGACAAAACGAACAAAGTGGCATGTGTGACCAGTGAAGACCCAGATCAACCTGGGCATCCGCCCAGTCTGAGAAGACTCTTTGCTGTGCACTAAAAGGGTAGCTGTGGCTCTAAGCTAGCTCTGTGCGGACAGCAAAGACTCTGATCAGACTGGGCAGATGCCTAGGCTGATCCGAGTTTGCTGGGCAGACATGCGTGTCACTTTGTTGGTTTGTCGTGCCACAGCTCAATTATGTAAAGTGATGTATGGTGAAAGCACATAATCTGTTTCAAAAGGAAAAACAACCTTTGCTTATTATGCGAACAGTACAGACCAGCCTGCTATCATATCTGCAAGTTGATCAAGACTGCTACTATAACAGTCAACTTTACTGAAAAATCAAGCCCATTAGCATATTTACATACAGCAAAGATGGGCACACTTTCATGGGGAGATACTCTGCCAGTTTTATTTCTGCCATCCCTCAACAAGTAGCCCAAAGGGCAACAATTGCTCACCTGAGAGACACTGTAAACCTATAGGGATATTTAAGATGCTCAAGGGCAGCTCACTCCACAGTCAGTGGTCCAATCAGGCTGAAAATTAAACTCATCCAAAACATTATGTATGCCCTCATTTAATATATGCAAGTTTAAAAAGTATTTGATCAAGAGCACAATAGACAGAGCTGTCAAGGGCAGCTAACTTCGTAGTGGTTGGCCTGATCTAGCCAAAATTTGAACTTGTTTAAGATATTATGCATTTCCTCATTACCTGCAAGTTTGAAAAGGATCGGATCAGTAGAAACCAAGAAAAAGTGGCGACATTGATTTTTGGATGCTCAGGGCAGGTACTCCATAGTCAGTAGTGAGATCTAGCCGAAATGCTAACTAATCCAAGCTTTTATGCATATCCTCATTACCTGCAAGTATGAAGAGGATCCGATGAAAAATGAAAACGTGATGACGTTGTTTTCTCCATTATAACACTATGGGATTTTTTTCAAACGCTCAAGGGCAGCTAACTCCTAGTCTGTGCTCGAATCCGGCCAAATTTCGAACTCATCCAAGCTCTTATGTATGTCATCATTACCTGCAAGTATGATAAGGATCTAATCAAAAACCTTGATTGCAGCACCCTGAAAGTCAAACTTGCTCCAGATATTGTCATGCCCTACATTTGTGTGAAATTATTTTAGAATCCGTTGAGAAATGTAGGTGCTAGAGCGATGACAAAGTTTTTTCTAAAAATAGCCACAGTGACCTTGACCTTGGGCGCAGCATCCTGAAAGTCAATCTTGCTTGAGATATTGTCATACCCTACATTTGTGTCAAGTTATTTCAAAATCCATGGAGAAATGAAGGTGCTAGGGCGATGACAAAGTTTTTCTAAAAATAGCCACAGTGACCTTGACCTTGGGCACAGCACCCTGAAAGTCAAACTTGCTCGAGATATTGTCATGCCCTACATTTGTGTGAATTTATTTTAAAATCCATTGAGAAATGTAGGTGCTAGAGCGCTGACAAAGTTTTTCTAAAAATAGCCACAGTGACCTTGACCTTGGGTGCAGCACCCTGGAAGTCGAACTTGCTTGAGATATTGTCATACCCTACATTTGTGTCAAGTTATTTCAAAATCCATGGAGAAATGAAGGTGCTAGGGCGATGACAAAGTTTTTCTAAAAATAGCCACAGTGACCTTGACCTTGGGCACAGCACCCTGAAAGTCAAACTTGCTCGAGATATTGTCATGCCCTACATTTGCATGAATTTATTTTAAAATCCATTGAGAAATGTAGGTGCTAGAGCGCTGACAAAGTTTTTCTAAAAATAGCCACAGTGACCTTGACCTTGGGTGCAGCACCCTGGAAGTTAAACTTGCTCGAGATATTGTCATACCCTACATTTGTGTGAAGTTATTTCAAAATCCATTCAGAAATGAAGGTGCTAGGGCGATGACAAAGTTTTTCTAAAAATAGCCACAGTGACCTTGACCTTGGGCACAGCACCCTGAAAGTCGAACTTGCTCGAGATATTGTCATGCCCTACATTTGTGTGAAGTTATTTTAAAATCCATTGAGAAAATGTAGGTGCTAGAGCGCTGACAAAGTTTTTCTAAAAATAGCCACAGTGACCTTGACCTTGAGCGCAGCATCCTGAAAGTCGAACTTGCTCGAGATATTGTCATGCCCTACATTTGTGTGAAGTTATTTTAAAATCCATTGAGAAATGTAGGTGCTAGGGCGATGACAAAGTTTTTCTAAAAATAGCCACAGTGACCTTGACCTTGGGCACAGCACCCTGAAAGTCGAACTTGCTCGAGATATTGTCATGCCCTACATTTGTGTGAAGTTATTTTAAAATCCATTGAGAAATGTAGGTGCTAGAGCGCTGACAAAGTTTTTCTAAAAATAGCCACAGTGACCTTGACCTTGGGCGCAGCATCCTGAAAGTCAAACTTGCTCGAGATATTGTCATGCCCTACATTTGTGTGAAGTTATTTTAAAATCCATTGAGAAATGTAGGTGCTAGAGCGCTGACAAAGTTTTTCTAAAAATAGCCACAGTGACCTTGACCTTGGGCGCAGCATCCTGAAAGTCAAACTTGCTCGAGATATTGTCATGCCCTACATTTGTGTGATGTTATTTTAAAATCCGTTGAGAAATGTATGCAATAGAGCCATGACAAAGTTTTTCTAAAAATATGTGATGACGTTGTTTTCACCATTATAACACTATGGGATTTTTTTCAAACGCTCAAGGGCAGCTAACTCCGTAGCCTGTGCTCGAATCCGGCCAAATTTCGAACTCATCCAAGCTCTTATGTATGTCATCATTACCTGCAAGTATGATAAGGATCTAAGCAAAAACAGTTGAGAAAACGTGATGACGCCATTTTCCCCATTATAACCCTATGGGATTTTTTTCAAACGCTCAAGGGCAGCTAACTCCGTAGTCTTTGCTCGAATCCGACCAAATTTCGAACTCATCCAAGCTCTTGTGTATGTCATCATTACCTGCAAGTATGATAAGGATCTAATCAAAAACAGTCGAGAAAACGTGATGACGCCGTTTTCCCCATTATAACCCTATGGGGGCTATCTGTTGCCATGGAAACCAGAGTTCTGAGCTGATCTGCACCAAAACCTAATGCAGCCTTTCCCCCACCCCAATGATGCTTCAGATAAAATTTGATTGCGATCAGCCCACTGGTTTCTGAGATATTTATGTTTGAAAGTGTTGACGCACGCACGCACCCACGCACGGACGACGGCTCGACTCCCATCCTATAAGCTCACCTCTGAGCCTTCGGCTCAGGTGAGCTAAAAATGAGGGTCAACTCTTCAAGGAAAGAATTTGCTCCCCTGGGAGCAAATTTTTTCCTTTAAGAGTAGACCCCATTATGGAATAGCTATATTATCCAGGGAAGCGAACAGGTCACAGAAGTTGTTTCAAACAGCAGAAAAACCTTTGCCCCTTTAATAAGAGTTTTGTCTGGAGAAACTCTGGACTTGCATGTAATGCATAAATGAGCTGGGACATGACAAAACCAACAAAGTGGCATGTGCACCCAGGGAAATCTTCCCTGTCCGCATGGATCTAGCTTAGATCTTTAGTTACCCTTTAAGCATACAGCCAAGACTCTGATAAGCCTGGGTGGATGCCCGGGTTGATCTGATTCTTTGCATGGCGCACATGCCACTTTGTTGGTTTTGTCTTGTCCCAGCTCATATGCAAACTGCATATGCCCTGAACAGCCTGTTCACATGTGCTATCTCATCAGGACAGTAAGAATACCATAAAATTCTAAGTATTGGGACAGATAGGTCTGAGCAAACAGTGCAGCCCCAGATCAGTTTGCTTCTGAAGAAGCAGTCTAATCAGAGCCTTCCTTATTTGAGATTGCATTGTTTGAATTCAATACTGCATTGTAAAACCAAACCATTCCCCATTTTCAGGAAAATTAATTACTTCAGGAGTCCCAAGTTTTAGAATTTATCATATGACGTCGCCTCTGAGAGTGTAATAAAGCCATGCATTAAAAACGATAATCCACTAGTGGATTAAATATGCAAATTACGTCGTAACGTTATGCGTTGACGCCCATAAAAACGTTGCATTTTTCTAGTGCAAAATTTGCTTAAAAAATGCTATTTTAGTGTCATATGATAAATAGAATTTTGCATTCGTGCTCCTGTATTATTGAATTTATTAAACTCGTTGGGGAAAAAGATAAGATGCTCGCTCGGCAAAGCCTCGCATCTTATCTTTTTCCCCAACTCATTTAATAAATTCAATAATACATGAGCACTCATGTAAGATCCTCTATTTAACACTGTCCAGTTCTTGTCTGTGTGACCGATAAGATAACATGGGTGCATGTAGGATCTGTTTTCTCATCACAACCCCAAACTTTCCACTAATACTCCTAATCAATTTAATGCACAGTAATTTTGAGATATTGAGCAGAGCAGAATGATCTTACTCTGCTGTTTCTACAAAACAGAAATTTTCTCATGATAAGGCTCCATTATTTGTTTTCAAAGGCTCGAATCACAGCAAAGCATTTTTAAACTCTCCTGAAATAGTAACAATATAATGAAATTTGGAAGCATGCATTCTCATTCGTATCAATAAATATTTCCTAAAGGTACATGTACCTTAAAATAAAAAAAAAAAATCAACAATAAGTAAGCACCAATGATCTGCACTTACAAAAATGAATACGTCCTGAACAGTTTCTTTTAATTAGCTACTATGAAATAAGTCATGTCAAAATTCATTTATCTTTCATGTTGGCTTGAAAACAACTACAAATAGTTAGTACAGGTTAAGGAGAAACTTATATCGAAGTATATACTTCGACCGAGGTATAAAAATAGCATTAGGATTGAGAGATTCTTCATCTGTAACCATATAGAATATAATTGCAAAATTACAAGTATTGTGTTTTCAATGTTGATGAAAATCAAGTTGGAATAATGCAAAGAAATTTGAATTTTCTGCCGTTGCGTTTTTGTAAAAGAACCACATTCTTTTGTAAACATATTTCTTCTCATTCCCTGATATTTCTGGAATTGCAGTCCAGTGATATCTCTGACATGATCCCAGCATGTAGACTGTGACACAGAAGTGAATACATCTGTCCAATTATGGAGGGCATCTCAAAGATAAACTTGTGTTTAAATTTTCCTCAATTTGCATAACACGCACAGGGGAAGTTGAATTTTTTACAAAATCATAAAAGGTTTGTTATCCTTTTCACTGTATGTTCATATATACTAGAGACAACTTCTAACCAACCACTAAAGTATATAATTTTTTCCACAAAACAAAAAAGACTATCGAACATATGTTTCCATCTTTGATTAAACCGATATATTGGCAAAACAAGTCAGGTAATCTCGTCAGTTTACCTTTAAATTAGTGAAAAATACAGGTACCCCAGTTTCAGAAAATTACAACATTTCAGCAGTTTGTCATGATTTGGACAGAATCACGTTTCTGAATCTAATCCACATATGCTTATCACTTGTGTGAACATTTGAGCTGCAACACGACAAAACCAACAATGTGGTTGTGCGCCCAGTGCAGACTCAGATCAGCCTGGACATCTGCCTGGTCAGACTCTTTATTAAGTGCTCAGTATGTAGCTAAGGGTCTAAGCTACCTCCATGCGGACAGCGAAGACTCTGATCAGACTGGGCAGATGCCCTGGCTAATCTGAGTCTGCACTGGGCGCACAACCACATTGTTGGTTTTGTCGTGTCGCGGCTCATTTATAAAATGATTAACTGAACTTGAGAATGCATCATAAAGCATCATTCTAAAACAGAATTCGAAATTTCAGTCAAATTTCAAAACCTTCCCAACCATAGTCCTAATCCTTGCAAATTTTGAAACTGGGTGTACATGTGAATCCTCTGCTGCCAAGAAAACGGTAGTAATGATATTGATCTCAAATCTTTGAAACCTTTACATGACTTATTGGCTGTACTGAATATAAGAAAATTATATCCAGATACCATCTACTAATATCACTGTTCAAGAAAAAGCAAGTGGTCAGTTAGAATTTGTGCTTAGTATAAAATTTTGCACTTCTGCTTCATTTCAACTGCAGACATGATCATGCTTTAATTTCCACTCATTTTCATACTTGGATCAAAGTATATACACCTCGATCGAAGTATATATTTCGATCTAAGTTTCTCCCTAACCAGTAGTACAATGTTCTTTCCATTAAGTTCCAGGGAAAGCAACTCTACCATTTTTACCTTTGCCTCCCTTCTCAATAGGGGTCAACGAATTTGTGAAAGGACCTGGTATGATAAGGCCCATATTTGGGCCCCAGAAAATTCAATTTTCAAAAGTTCTATTTCGATAATAAAAATATTATACATAGGAAAGCTCCAACCTAGAATGTTACAGCAAACACAAAATTAATCAGTTCCTGTCTAAAATATCTGTGTTTTTCTCTTGAACATACCCATCCCCCCAGCAAATTTGGACGAAAATAACGAATTTTGTAGCCTTTTCAGCTTTCAAAATATATGAGCCCGGCCTCCAGCACATTTTATATTTTGTCTGCAGACAAAGTTTAGATATATTAAGATGTCATGAAAATATTAAATGTGCTGGAGACCGGGCTCTATGTTTATTTTTAATTTTTTTGTAACCAAACTGGCACCTTTTGAAAATATTTCCAGCGTTCTCAACATAAAAACACCAATATCTCAGCTTATAGACAAAATAAACATATGTTGTGACGACTCATTTTCTTAGTTAGAACATAAGGAATAATTTGGTACACATTTTATTTCGATCTGTTGGAATTTTTTGGTTAGCGTCTCTGGACTTGCCTAAGTGAGTGGGTAGGGTACCTGGACAGGCCTCGTACAATGTATCGGGGTTAGCAGTGCTATCCAACGTATATGCATTTCATCAAAAGCCTGTTTTCAAGAGCTTTCAAAAGCAATTGTGACTGTCATAATTTTTTAAAGGAAAAACTATTAAACACATTTTTTCTTGCAATTTTCCTGAATATTATTGAAACAACACAGGCACATCAGAAATCGTGTCATTCTGAGAATTCACAAAGGCAAAACATATTATTTCGGTTTGTCCCGTACACACAAATGATAAGCAATAGAAACCATGTAATTTTAAGAGAATTTGAATGGGGGCCAAAAACGGCCCTTATCATACCAGGTCCTTTCTGCCTTTAAGAGTAGACCTCTTTTGAAAAGGTTTTGTTGTTTAGGGATCCAAGGTCACAGAAGAGCTGCAACATGACAAAACCAGTAAAGTGGCATGTGCATCCAGCGAAGAGACTCAGATCAGCCTGGGCATCTGCCCAGTCTGATCCGAGTCTTTGCTGTCTGCGTGGAGCTTGCTTAGCCCCTTAGCTACCCTTTAAGCACACAGCAAAGACACTGATCAGACTGAGCATATGCTCATGCTGATCTTAGTCTTCGCTATGCATATGTGCAACTTTGTTGGTTTTGGCACGTTGCAGCTAAGGAAATGTCTTCCTTTGAAAAAATTGAGAAAATCTTGGTGGTGTACTCATACACTTAAACTCAAAATAACTGAAAGACTGTTTCATACTGCTCATACTTTTGCTGCATAATACTGATCAGTTCCATGTTAACTGTTCTGTTTTTTTTCAGTGAAATTTCTTATCAATTCTTCATAGACAAGAAAAGCTACATTCTTTGAGCACAAACTTCATTTTCTCTTCTTGGTTCATAAAACTGTGTAATGTGAGGCAAGATCTCATTTATAAAAGAGTCCAAAACAAATGCTTTAGTGGAATACATCCATACTGAAGCTGCATACATCGGAAAAGTAATGCCTTTGTCATATTCTGGTAGTTGCATGCTAGACAATTATCATCAAGACCCATCCTTATCTGGAGAACACACCTACGTATTTAAACTGTCCTCATTTTAATTTATAATCTTTCTTTAGTTTCAGTATATCTCCCACACTGTATACACTGGAACTGTGGCTCGAGAGTTTGTCCAATACTGACTTCATTCCTGAAAGTAAATATCATGTGGGTAATAATCTAAACACAAAACTCTGAATTTTATTGTACATTACCAAAAAAACACTTTGTATGAAGGGGAATATCGATAGAAGTGTTTTGTTCCAGACAAATAGCGGATCTTACACTCGTGGTCATTTCATATGAAATGAACACGAGTTTAAGATTCTGTTTATCATACGACACTTTCAAATGGAATTTTAACGCCTTCAAACTGAACATTATTTTCATAAGAAAACGCATTGTTGACATGGACATTGATGTTACCTGTACGCACCAAAGTGTTATTACACGTTATTATACAATTTTTATGACACAACGTTATCCACTGAATAAAAGCAAGGTCATATGATAAAACAACTTATACTATATTTTCATAACAACTTATACCATGTTCTAATGCACTTGCGTATGTAACGCGATGTCAGATTGGATAACATCAAAAATTTGCAACAGTATATCCTGCGATATACTGTTGGAAACTCCACGTCATTAGGTAACGTTGCTTCTTATTGGTTGACTTCTGGTTTGACGTCTCTGAAAGCGTTTGCTATGGGTACAAAATAGCTCACTTCTAACGGTAAAAATGTGAAAAGTGCATTAGAATGGGGATAACTGTACTGAAAATTGTCATTTGGTGAGGTAAAGCTTCAATTTTATGGTCGCAAATTTTGTTTTATGGCTCCGCTAGCACGTCGCCGTAAAACGAAATTTCTGACCATAAGATCGCCGATTTACCTCCCCAAAAGACAATTTTGAATACAGTTATCTCCTAATTTTTTGCTGATTTAGTTACCATAAACCAACTTACTTGTGTGTTCTTCTGCTGACATAAACATTGACACTGTTCCAAATCTTGACACAGACGATAAATTCTTTAACAGCTGGAAACCTTCGTCCATTTCACCTGTACACAAACACATAATATTAGAATAATAGTCACTGCATGAAGAACATATGCATGTCAAAGGCCTAACTCTGCCGTCAAGGTCCACCTTTCACAAGTGTACAGAAAGATTTGGTTACTCTGAACTCTCATTTTCTGTAGCAAATGTCATCATTTTATATGAAGCCAATTACTAAGATACAATGATCTCACAGTTGGGGAAAGATCGCGGTTGTTGTTGTTTTATTGTTTTACATCCAACAGCTATGGTCATGTCGGGATGGTCAGTTACCCTAACCACACTATTCCTGGGCAGGCTTAGACCTCCTAAGCGTTTAACCAGTACCAAGTGCACATACTTTCACCAGTAACTGACAACTGCCCTTCTTGAATCAGTGGAAGGAGAAAAGTAACTATGTAGCCAGACTGGGTATCGAAAGCGGGACCTCTGGCTCTTGAGTCAGACGCCCTACCGACTGCCCTATGCAGCCTGGTGAAAGATCGCGGTCTTGAAGTATCCCTCTTAACAGCTTTCTTAAAATACATATGAGCCGCGACACGAGAAACCAACAAAGTGGCAGTGCGCCCAGCGCAGACTCAGATCAGCCTGGGCATCCGCCCAGTCTGATCAGAGTCTTCGCTGTCCTCATGGAGGTAGCTTAGTCCCTTAGCTACCATTTAAGCGCTTAGCAAAGAGTCTGACCAGACTGGGTGGATGCCAAAGCTGATCTGAGTCTGCGAAGGGCGTACAACCACTTTGTTGGTTTTCTCGTGTCGCGGCTCATATGCTATTAACATAGGAAACTAGGACCCGAAAACTGCAGTTTACAACATTAAAATCACCTTTGTAAGACCTGAGATAGAACTAATTTTCTTATCCAGTTTGAGATAATTCAAAACTTACCTTTTGGTATATAATATTCAGCTACACATTTTACCATCACATTTAACATCGGACCATCTAGTTTATTGCTTATCACTGAAACAAACATGAAGCATGTGTTTACAAAATCAGAAATGCATGATGTGTATACAAACAGTAATACTGTGTCGTGCCTAAATTTTGGAACACCTGAAAATATTTAATTTTCCATTTGGGACAAATGGAAAATTTATTTTGGGTGTCCAAATTCTTGAGCACATTATGGTACATGCATAAATACTTCAAACTTTTTCTTCTTAAAAAAGATTTTCATGATAAAGAGACACATGTCCTGTGCTGCATTATCAGGCCTGAATTCCGTGATTGCTGTGTCTTGCCTTTGTGTTTTGTCACAAACAGAGAGCTACACCAGAGTACTCAAAGGAAGTTTACTTTCTCCCTGGAAAAGAAGTACATAATGATATGTCTTACTAGTCCTGTCTAGCAGTTATACAAACTGCAATGGCCAAACCAGCCTTTGAAAATGCAGACTAGTCAGGAATGGGCAATTTTCTCAGACGGTAACTGTATCCCAAACTGTATCACACAGCAAACTGTGTACAGACTGGGCATGCCTATTTTGCATTTTAACTGTACCCCAAAAACATCATACAGCAAACTGTGAACAGACTAGGCATGCCTATTTTGCATTTTAACTGTATCCCAAAAATATCATAAAGCAAACTGTGTACAGACTGGGCATGACTATTCTGCATTTTAACTGTACCCCAAACATATCATACAGCAAACTGTGTACAGACTGGGCATGACTATTTTGCATTTTAACTGTACCCCAAAAATATCATACAGCAAACTGTGTACAGACTGGGCATGACCATTCTGCCTATTCTGCATTTTAACTGTACCCCAAAACTATCATACAGCAAACTGTGTACAGACTGGGCATGACTATTTTGCATTTTAACAGTATCCCAAAAATATCATACAGCAAACTGTGTACAGACTAGGCATGCCTATTTTGCATTTAAACAGTATCCCATAAAAAACATCATACAGCAAACTCACACTGAAGAATCGATGGTCGCCCATAATTCAGTGAACGCGCAGCCAATCAGTAAACGCGTAGTTTATTTTAGTTTTTTGGAGCGGGGTACTGCTACTTAAAGTGGTAGATGATGTTATTATATGTGTTATAACCACTTCTATTGCCCTTTATCTAAAGCTAATCATAATAATCTGCTGCTATTTTGAAATTAATTTTGTCAAAACAAGTTATTAGAAAAATTATAAGGAACCGATTGGCCTGCAAGATGAGTTTCGTGTCAGAAATCTTCTAAACGCCGGTTTTTCCCCATAAAACAAAGCTCATGATGTAAATTTGCTATTGTAAGTGGTTACGACGGAAGGTAATCCTGAACCTATAAAAGTTTCGTGCCATAAGATGCAGGAATTTAGGAGATACAACCCATTTTAGCAATGTACGATCTAAATCAGTGACTGCGCAAACTGTATCAGTGAACGAGTAGCACAATAATCTGTGTGTACGAAGCAAACGCGCTGCGTTGTACGAAGTGAAAGGGAAAAAGTGTACGCATTGAACGCGTCGGAAAGGTCGCCATTAAAGCCAGAGCTACATTTAGCTTAAAATTACAACCTGAACTCATCTAAATTGCGTACCCCTAATCCCATCTTGTATCATGGCCTACTTTATTTTCCTTTGAAGTATCCCGTTCAGCAACATTTTTTTTTTAATTTGCACTGTTACAAAATACTGAGGAAGAACTCTAGTCGGAGCTAAACTCTACTTTCATTTTACAATGAAATGTGCCGAAATTTGGTCCATCTTTCATGTAAGACCATCACAAAAAGAGGGTTGGTGGGTGGGCAATGTACAGATAGATCTACTATATAATTAAAAATAGTGCCCCTTTATAAGCACTGCTTCACAAGACATCTTTCAGTAGCGCAGCGGCAATAGCGCTACTTCACAAGACAGCTTCTGATAGTAGCGTAGCGGCAATAGCATTACTTCACAGGACAGCCCCTGATACTAGCGCAGCGGCAATAGCGCTACTTCACAAGACAGCTTCTGATAGTAGCGTAGCGGCAATAGCATTACTTCAGAGGACAGCCCCTGATACTAGCGCAGCGGCAATAGCGCTACTTCAGAAGACAGCCCCTGATACTAGCGTAGCGGCAATAACGCTACTTCAGAAGACAGCCCCTTGTAACAGCGCAGCGGCAATAGCGCTACCTCAGAAGACATCCCCTTATAGTAGCGCAGCGGCAATAACGCTACTTCAGAAGACATTCCCTTATAGTAGCGTAGCGGCAATAGCGCTACTTCTGAAGACATTCCCTTATAGTAGCGCAGCGGCATTAGCGCTACAACAGGAGACAACCGCTTTTAGTAGTGCAGCGGCAATAGCGCTATTTCAAAAGACTTCCCCTTGTAACAGCGCAGCAGCAATAGCGCTACTTCAGAAGACGTCCCCTTATGGGTACATTCCACTAAATATTCATGAGGACTTGCCCCGCCTATTTCGGGGAGAGCATTAGGTCTACATTGTAAGAGAGATGACGTCATCTGTCAATCATGCATGTTAGATTTCTTGCAGTATAAAAAAAGACCAACAAATGATAGTTACAAAAAGGCATATTTAATTGAGAAATATTTTACCAGAAGGAGATGGGGTTGATTTTGGTAACTGATCCCCTAGGAAAAAAGTATGCTCTTTTTTGGTGTACGAATCGATGGTTGCCATACTCAGCCTAGCTTAGCGGCTCACTGAGATGGGAAGGCAGTGGATGTTTTCATTTCAAATTGATAGGCTAGGATGACACTTTAAAGCAAGACAGGTTTGGAAAACTTTGTATGTACAGTTTTGTAATAAAATGACCAGATGTTAACATTGTCGTCTATGGAAAATTAATGGTGGAATGCAACCTTATAGTAGCGCAGCGGCAATAGCGCTATTTCAGAAGACATTCCCTTATAGTAGCGGTGCCGCTTTAGCGCTACTACAGAAGACAGCTCCTTTTAGTAGCGCAGCGGCAATAGCGCTACTTCAGAAGACATCCCCTTATAGTAGCGCAGCGGCAATAGCGCTACTTCAGAAGGCATTCACTTATAGTAGTGCAGTGGCATTGGCACTACTACAGGAGACAGCCCCTTTTAATAGCGCAGCGGCACTAGCGCTAGTACAGAAGACATCACCTTTGATAAAGCAGTGGAGCTGTGCAACTTTAGAAGTCGTCACCTTTCGGTAGCTCAGCATTTTATTCATCCCTGAGTCCTCAGTCATAACTCCAAAATTCAAAAATTGTGTTATCTTTATGGTAATACTTTAGACTTTTTTGATCAGACATATCAGACCAACTCCCTACAGGGTCAGTGCAACCAGGTGGAACCAAGATGATCTTGGGAACTGGAAAGGGTCACAAGCAATGCCCAGGTTGAGCTGAACCAGGCCAATTGTCACCTTAATAAATGGCCTGAGAATGTCACAACAATGCTTATTCAGTGTTACTGCACCTTAATTTCTGGAAGCAATGAATCCAAATCTACCTGACACATGACAACCATTTACAACAAGATCCTTATGCAAGGGCCCGAAGGGCACGGGATCGCAGGGCCGAAGGCCCCTGGTTTAAGGCTATCTTGGCGGTGATGTTCATTACTGAGCCATCTTGGCGGTGGCCCCTACTCGGATTCTTTTCAATTGTAGCACTGCATACTATCAAGCATGATCGAATCAGCTCTTTACCGGATACTCACCGGATACTAGGCAAGCATCATGGCCGAAGGCCGCTGGAACAAAGCTCCCTACAGGGTCAGTGTACCAGACGAAGTCAAGTTGATCCTGGGAACCGGTGAGGGTCACAAACAATGCCCAGGTTGAGCTGCTCTACTAAAGGGTGAAGTCTTCTTAAGTGACGCTAATGCCGCTGCGCTACTAGAGGGTGACGTCTCCGGAAGTGGCGCTAATGCCGTTGGGCTTCTACAGGGGGAAGTCTTCTTAAAGGGCGCTAATGCCGCTGCGCTACTCTAGGGTGAAGTATCCTGAAGTGGCGCTTATAACGCTGCGCTGCTACAAGGGAAAGTCTTTTTTAGTGGCGCTAATGTCGCTGCGCTACTAGAGGGGGAAGTGTCCTGAAGTGGCGCTGATGCCGCTGCGCTACTACAGGGGGAAGTCTCCTGAAGTGGCGCTTATGGCGCTTATGGCGCTGTGCTACTAAAGGGTGAAGTCTCCTGAAGTGGCGCTAATGCCGCTGCGCTACTAGAGGGTAAGTCTTCCTAAGTGGCGCTAATGCCGCTGCACTACTAAAAGGTGAAGTCTTCTTAAGTGGCGCTAATGCCGCTGCGCTACTTGCGGGTGAAGTCTCCTGAAGTGGCACTGATGCTGCTGCACTAGAGTGTTAAGTCCCCTGAACTGGTGCTAATGCGGTAGTGCTGGTTATGCTATGCTATAGGAGAATATCTTTTAAATTTTTTCGTGATTTCTTACATGAAAGAATAACCCGGAATATATGTGCGGATATCTTAGTTGTACATGTGTATACTGCACAATTCTGCCAATTTGATTGACGAAAAGAGTCATAGTGCGTATGCAAACAACATACATTCAGATCAGCTTGCGCACTCGGTAAGTCTGAGTAGTGTCACATAAACAATGTATGGAACCTCAGGAATCAGTATTGCGAACATCAAAGACTCTTGTCAGACTACAGACTGAGCCAAGCTTTCACAGTTCGCACTTGACTGACGATCCATGGTGTTGGTCGAAGCTTTGTTTAATTTCATTCGATGAAAGAATAAGACCGTCTCAGATTAGGGACGAGTCATTTATCATCAGGTGTGTGTTTTACAGTTTATTAAAGTCTCATTTTGGTGTACATCACATTATATACACACATATATACATATATTAAAACAAACATATAAAATACACCAAACCATTCTGTACAGAATTATAAGAGACTACATAAAAAAGTAAGTTTCACCTAAAACTTTCTATCACAGTTGATTACCAACCTACTGTTACGAAATGGATCTAATCGTTCACTATGTCGTCGAGATTATTTTAATCCTTTCAATCAGTAAGGCTACAGTTTTTAGGGTAACTGTGGTAATAAAACGTTTACGGAAATTGTGACTACGTTATGCATGGGTTGTTTGTGAATACCTCTCGTGGACAGCATATTGCATGATTTTAAGGTGAATACCTGCACGAGTCTTTTGATTGTGGAAAGCGCTTTGCATGATTTTAATGTGAGACGCATAGTATTTATACGCCTATCTTTTAATGAAAAGTTAGACGTGGCTGTTTAATTCTTGATGGATGTTATATTGTTGTGTGCCCAGATTCTGTGTTAAGACCTAGAAGGGTAAGATTTTATTATATTTATTTAGAATAGTTTGGCTAAGAATGAAAAATGTGACTTCTGATTGATATGGTATGATTATATGTGTCGACTGATTTGATTTTGTTGGCAGTGATCAGGCTGCGCATGTGTCGACCGATTTTGTTAGTAAGCATGCTGCGCATAATATTTGTATATTAGGAAGTTTTGTAAATTTCGGAAATAGTTTATATCACTGATGTTGGTTGCAATGGTGTGCGTCTATTTGACGTCCAGTGACGTCAATTGCATTCATGTTATTCATGTGACGTCAGTTGCATTCATGTTATTGCGACGTCAGCACTTTTATATTAGTTTCACTGGTGTCCAGTGACGTCAATTGCATTCATATTATTCATGTGACGTCAGTTGCATTCATGTTATTCATATGAAGTCAGTTGCATCATGTTATTGCGACGTCAGCACTTTTTATATTAGTTTCACGTATACGTGGCCTATAGAAGTAGATTGATTTGTAATGGAATTAATTTATATACTCGTGACGTCAATTGACGCCATAGCATGCACCGCATTAAGGGTTTTTTCCATAAGTTATAATGGTAGCATTTGGTCATCATGCGTTTGATTTGCCTTCATTAGACGGCGTCATATGGTATAACATCATTGATGTCATGATGTCAGATCAAACGTTATGATCCCAAATGTGTGAGAAACGCTTATTCAGCTATTATATTCTATGGCAAATGGTATTACGCTTAGTTTAAAGAAATGAATTAATACATATGCGAGTTAGATTTTGGTCAATCAATTTAATGTAAATAAGCCATTGTTTAGATTATTCATGTTTTATGTGGGGTATGTCATGGTAATGCCTGTTGACGTCAGTATACTTCTTGACAATGTTTGACGTCAGATCCTTCGACGCACATGCGTGGTAGGATCTACGTTTCTTCATTGGCGGAAGTGGTAAACACACTTTTAGCTTTACATCGTGAGCGCGAGTCGTGTCTAGTGACACGGCTGGCGTGTGCACGTTATGCTCGGCATTCGCCGAGGGCGTTGTATGGTATTTCCAAGACAGGCCCACGTCTTACGTATTGTTATTATGTAGTTACAATGTATTAAGTGTAAGTTCGTTATTTTTAGGCACATCAAGTCCGGCAGTCAGCTGTTAGGGCTTAGAGCCACGTCTCACCTGGAGATTCGATAAACGTCTCCAGGTTAATACCAACCCGGGTAGAGGCAGTTACAACGCCGTTTGTGCATGGTTCCCAAGCAGAGGCGGGAAGCACAAAATGTAGGCGGAAGTGGTTAGCACAGTTTTGCCAGATTCTGTGATAAGATCTGAAGGTCACATCAAGTGTGGGACAGTGTTCGTCCACTAAGGTGTTTTAATATATATAGACTGGTCCCTGGTACAATCCAGGGAGCGACCAGTATATAATCGTGCACGTGTTTATATGAGTTGGTGTTCCTCATGATATATGGACTGGCCCATGACATGATCCAGGGAACGACGAATTGAAGTCTACCAACATAAGGCCTTGTTTTTTTTGTATGAGCTCAAACTGACGTCTTTTGTTCTTTGTGTTTTCCTTTAGTTCATGGCGCTGAGCCGAGTACGGTGTTGACGTCAGACGGTAATCTATTTGCGTATTGTACGCAAATCGATTACAGATTTGAAACAAACACCTTACTTGGGCCAGCGACATGAACTGATATGTGTTGTATATTATTGTAATTGTGACAGTTGTAAATTGTATTGTTGTATATAGAATTTACATTATATATAAACTTCAAAAATTCTAACGTTGTTAGGGTTTCCTTGTTAGCGTATTACACTAGTAGATAACCCTTTAACCGGAAGTCACCCTCCGCCGTCCTGGCGACGCATAAGGCTCTACACCCGTGTCGACCGAGTGTAAAACCTTCTGCGTAACATGGTGTCAAGAAGTAACGGGATTTGACTTCTGGTTAATATCTGCCAGTGTAAGACATTGACAATATATACAGAATCTAGGCACAATTTTGTCAGACATTTTTTTTTATTATTATTGACTTTCTGATTGTTCTTTTCTAAGGTAACGTAAGGCTGTGAATTTTAGGGGAGCAATTTTGCCACTAAATTCTTGTAAATGTAACCTACACTCAATTAAGGTCAACTATCCTTATTCCCTACGTGATGAAGTGCGATAGCCCATGCATTATTTTGTGATAAAATGTAACAGGTTGCATATCTGAGTGGGGAAACTGAGGTATATAGACCTGAATTGTCTTGGCACGGATGATACATATTTAGTTTTAAGGTCCGTTTGAGTACCTTGGCACTGCTGTTGCATGACAATCTGTTAGTTCATTAATTCAAACGTTTGTACGTGGTATCGTAACCGTTACTGAGGTCCATTTTATGTCCTGATTTAGTAACGTAGGTCACTCGTAACGTTATATAATATCGTTACAATGAATTAAACCTAATAGCGGAATCTTAAGTTTGATTTACCGTTGGTATCTTATATGGTTTTGTAAGGTAGGACGTACAGTTGTCGTGTCAGTGTTAATACGTTGCGTTACATACGTTACGTTTGTATATCCGATACGCTAGATCAAGTTGGGCGTAATTGTATGTGGGTTATTTACGTCATCTAATTACGTCATCTAATAGTGAAAAGTAATTCTCGGCAAAGTCAACGTCAGTTTATGACGTCATTTCCGGTCTGTTATGAACGTAACTTTAATGGCTACGTCCAGATCGCGAATATACTAATTAATCAACGTTTTAGTTGGATTAGTTCGTTATTATTATTGTTAACGTTTTAGTTAACGTGTGTGACTATAAGTGAACATCGGTTTCAGTTAAGTTTACGTGAGCATTACGTTAAGCGTCATGGATCAGTTAGTTAAGACGGGAAAAGAGTTAGGTTATGAGGGGCAGGCATTGCAGGAATTTGTAAAGCAACAGCAAGAGACTGAGAGGGCAGAAAGGCACGCGGTAAGGGCACTTGATAAAGAAAAGATTGCGCAGGCCGATAAAGACAGGGAAATTGAGTTAGCTAAGATCGCGGCGGAGAAAGAGAGGATCGCAGCGGAGAAAGAGAGGATCGCGCAGGCTGAAAAAGATAGGGAAGTTGAATTGGCTAAGATTGCGGCAGATAGGGAAATCGAGATGGCGCGGATTGAAAGTATAGAGCGGCAAGCCGAGAAAGATAGGGAAGCTAGGTTGTATCAAGTCGAAAGCGATAAGGAAGCAAAGTTGTCGAGCGAAGTTGAGTTAGAAAAGTTGAAGTATAGTTTTGAATTGCAGCAACGCGAGTTGAAGAATCAGATAGATTTGCAGAAGGTAACGTTTAGGGTTGAATTAGAAAAACAGAAGTCTGAAAAGTTAGCGCATGCGCGAGATCCCAAGTTACCGTATTTTGATGAAAGTAAGGACAAAATGGATAGTTACTTATCAAGGTTTGAGAAATACGCGACGGCGAACAAATGGGATAAAAACGTTTGGGCTGCATATTTAAGCGCATTACTTAAAGGTCGCGCGCTTGATGTCTATGATAGATTGTCTGTAGATGATGCAGCAGATTATGACAAGTTGAAAGATGCGTTGTTAAAGAATTTTGATATGACTGAACGCGGATTTAGGAAGAAATTTCGCTATGATAGGCCTGAAAAGTCCGAAACGTTTATTCAGTTTAGTAGTAGACTTAGGTCGTATCTTAATAAATGGTTAAAAATGGCGAAAGTAGACCAGTCTTACGAAGCTGTTTGCGATTTTTTCGCTAGAGATCAGTTTTTAGAATCCTGTAGTAAAGAACTATATGTTCATTTGAAACCGAAAACATTCACGAATCTAGGTGAGATGGCTAGGGAAGCAGATCTATTTGCAGAAGCACGTGGCGGTGTCTACGCTTGTGTTAATAAGGGGCAGCGTGATAGTAAGGGCGTAACTCAGAGTAGATCTGATAATAAGCCGAGTGCGAAGCCAGAGATAAAATGTAGTATTTGTGGTAAGGGACATTTAACATATAAATGTTTTAAGAATCCCGATAGGAAGCAAGCATATAGTGCGGAGGTAGGTGCAAGTGCAAGCGGGTATAGCGGAAGTAAGGGGAGTAGTTATGCACCGAAAGATGAGACACAAAGATCACAGAGTAAGAGCGATACTGTACAGACGAAGGGTAGTAATTCAGATCGTGGCCGTGGTCGGGGTTATTCCCGCGGACGTGGTCGGGGTGGCGGACATCAAATGAGATTTTGTAAAACTACAATGAATAGGTCTCATGAAATTGAAGGTCTCTATAAGAGTAAGGAAGAAAGTCCATTAATCAATGATAACGTGGATAGGGAAGGTGTCTGTTACTTTTTAAGGTCGCGATTACCAACAGCGCAGGGTACGGTTAATGGTAAGACTGTTGTAGTTTTAAGGGACACAGGTTGTACTGGGTGTGTCGTTCGTAGAAACTTGGTTTCTAATGATCAGTTACTTGGTAGAGAATCTGATGTAACTTTGATTGATGAATCTACCCAAAGGTATCCCTTAGCAATGGTTGACATAGATTGTCCATTTTTCACAGGAAAAACTGAGGCATTGTGCATGGAAGATACATTGTATGACCTGGTTATTGGAAATATTGACGGGTCAAAACTTCCCGATATGTCCCATTTTGCAATGGCGGCAGTGACTAGGTCACAAGCTAAGCAAGGTGAAGAGGTCTATAGGAAACTTAAAGTTCCTGATCAAATTATTGCTAGTGATAAGGAGGCATTGAAGCAGGCCCAAGTTGTTGACCCTAAATTGAATGGCATAAGGCAAAGAGTGGAATCTGGGAATGTGACTATTAGTCGTGGATTGAACCGAGGTGAAACTAAGTTTATTCGAAAGAAAGATTTATTGTATAGGCAGTTTACTAAGGGAAACAAGGTCACTTTGCAACTTATTATCCCTGAAGGTTTTCGTGAAAAGGTGTTAAGATTGGCGCACGAAACCTTGATGTCAGGTCATTTGGGCATAAAGAAAACTATGGATAGAGTTTTAACTGAGTTCTTTTGGCCTGGAGTTTGTGGTGATGTGGCAAGGTTTTGTAAATCTTGTGACATATGTCAAAGGACTATTCAAAAAGGTCGTGTCACTAAGGTACCTTTAGGAAAGTTGCCACAGATTGACACACCATTTAAACGAGTCGCTGTTGATATAGTTGGACCGATAGAACCTCGTTCTGACAGGAAATCCCGCTATATTTTAACAATGATAGACTATGCGACGAGATATCCCGAGGCGGTAGCGTTACCCGGCATTGAAACGGAACGCGTAGCCGAAGCGTTGGTTGAAATGTTCAGTAGATTAGGAATACCGAGTGAAATGCTAATCGAGCATGATAGTAAGATCACGATTGACGTCATGAGAGAGGTTAGTAGGTTGTTGTCGCTTCAAGATCTGACAACTATTCCTTATCAATCTACTGGTAAAGGACCCGTGGAGAAATTCCATGATACATTGAAACAGATATTACGTGAAATGTGCGTAGAACGTCCGAATGACTGGGACAGGTATCTCCCAGCATTATTATTCGCAGTAAGGGAAGTTCCGCAAGAGTCATTAGGTTTTTCCCCGTTTGAACTGTTGTATGGGCGTAATGTTAGGGGTCCTATCCAAATATTAAAGGAATTATGGTCTGTAGAGGAAACTGACCAACGTGCGTTATTGACGTATCAGTACGTTATTGATCTAAAAGAACGTTTAGAAAGAACGTGTAAGTTAGCACAGGATATTGTACGGAAAGTACAGGTAAAGCAGAATGCTTATTATGATAAACGCGCGAGGTCGCGTAAGTTTGACGTCGGAGACAAAGTACTTTTGCTACTCCCGAACGAGTGCAATAAATTGTTACTTCAATGGAACGGGCCATATGAAGTTGTCGAAGTAGTCAATGTAATGAACTACAAGATTAACGTCAAGGGCGTCGTGAATACTTATCCTGCTAACATGATTAAGCAGTACGTTCAACGTCAAAAGAACGTGTCGTCTGCAGTTGTTAATGCACGTGACAATGCTGGATCAGAGGATCACAGTGATCCGAATGTCCAAAGAGTTAACATTTGTACGTCAGAGGACGTATCCCAATATGACTTTATACGTGTAAACGTAAAGCCCGACGACGTAACGTCGACTCAGAAAGCAAATATGGAAGAACATGGTGGCGATAGTAGGTTAGAGGCCGAGGCAACGGATCCTGTGGGATCTGTCGTGCAAAGTAGGTGTAATGTCAAAGACAACGTTAATTTTACGTCTGATACACTTAAAGGTGGCGATTTCCACCTAGTGTTCGATCAGACTTACCCATACTTCCCCATTCCATTTGAGGCACGACAGGTACGACACAGAGAATTGATTGACTTTGGGATTAGGTAAATCCGTGGCCAAGATAATTTGGGGGCGGACTACCTTAGTAGATAGTTTGGCCACGTTATGCATCGCACCGTTGTTGTGTATATAGCTAGTTTTCCAGTTTTGACATAGCCTACGATTCGATCGCATTTCGTACTATTTCAGAAAAGAAACATTGTTATGTTTTTTTCTCCCTAAGGGGAAACCTATGTTACGAAATGGATCTAATCGTTCACTATGTCGTCGAGATTATTTTAATCCTTTCAATCAGTAAGGCTACAGTTTTTAGGGTAACTGTGGTAATAAAACGTTTACGGAAATTGTGACTACGTTATGCATGGGTTGTTTGTGAATACCTCTCGTGGACAGCATATTGCATGATTTTAAGGTGAATACCTGCACGAGTCTTTTGATTGTGGAAAGCGCTTTGCATGATTTTAATGTGAGACGCATAGTATTTATACGCCTATCTTTTAATGAAAAGTTAGACGTGGCTGTTTAATTCTTGATGGATGTTATATTGTTGTGTGCCCAGATTCTGTGTTAAGACCTAGAAGGGTAAGATTTTATTATATTTATTTAGAATAGTTTGGCTAAGAATGAAAAATGTGACTTCTGATTGATATGGTATGATTATATGTGTCGACTGATTTGATTTTGTTGGCAGTGATCAGGCTGCGCATGTGTCGACCGATTTTGTTAGTAAGCATGCTGCGCATAATATTTGTATATTAGGAAGTTTTGTAAATTTCGGAAATAGTTTATATCACTGATGTTGGTTGCAATGGTGTGCGTCTATTTGACGTCCAGTGACGTCAATTGCATTCATGTTATTCATGTGACGTCAGTTGCATTCATGTTATTGCGACGTCAGCACTTTTATATTAGTTTCACTGGTGTCCAGTGACGTCAATTGCATTCATATTATTCATGTGACGTCAGTTGCATTCATGTTATTCATATGAAGTCAGTTGCATCATGTTATTGCGACGTCAGCACTTTTTATATTAGTTTCACGTATACGTGGCCTATAGAAGTAGATTGATTTGTAATGGAATTAATTTATATACTCGTGACGTCAATTGACGCCATAGCATGCACCGCATTAAGGGTTTTTTCCATAAGTTATAATGGTAGCATTTGGTCATCATGCGTTTGATTTGCCTTCATTAGACGGCGTCATATGGTATAACATCATTGATGTCATGATGTCAGATCAAACGTTATGATCCCAAATGTGTGAGAAACGCTTATTCAGCTATTATATTCTATGGCAAATGGTATTACGCTTAGTTTAAAGAAATGAATTAATACATATGCGAGTTAGATTTTGGTCAATCAATTTAATGTAAATAAGCCATTGTTTAGATTATTCATGTTTTATGTGGGGTATGTCATGGTAATGCCTGTTGACGTCAGTATACTTCTTGACAATGTTTGACGTCAGATCCTTCGACGCACATGCGTGGTAGGATCTACGTTTCTTCATTGGCGGAAGTGGTAAACACACTTTTAGCTTTACATCGTGAGCGCGAGTCGTGTCTAGTGACACGGCTGGCGTGTGCACGTTATGCTCGGCATTCGCCGAGGGCGTTGTATGGTATTTCCAAGACAGGCCCACGTCTTACGTATTGTTATTATGTAGTTACAATGTATTAAGTGTAAGTTCGTTATTTTTAGGCACATCAAGTCCGGCAGTCAGCTGTTAGGGCTTAGAGCCACGTCTCACCTGGAGATTCGATAAACGTCTCCAGGTTAATACCAACCCGGGTAGAGGCAGTTACAACGCCGTTTGTGCATGGTTCCCAAGCAGAGGCGGGAAGCACAAAATGTAGGCGGAAGTGGTTAGCACAGTTTTGCCAGATTCTGTGATAAGATCTGAAGGTCACATCAAGTGTGGGACAGTGTTCGTCCACTAAGGTGTTTTAATATATATAGACTGGTCCCTGGTACAATCCAGGGAGCGACCAGTATATAATCGTGCACGTGTTTATATGAGTTGGTGTTCCTCATGATATATGGACTGGCCCATGACATGATCCAGGGAACGACGAATTGAAGTCTACCAACATAAGGCCTTGTTTTTTTTGTATGAGCTCAAACTGACGTCTTTTGTTCTTTGTGTTTTCCTTTAGTTCATGGCGCTGAGCCGAGTACGGTGTTGACGTCAGACGGTAATCTATTTGCGTATTGTACGCAAATCGATTACAGATTTGAAACAAACACCTTACTTGGGCCAGCGACATGAACTGATATGTGTTGTATATTATTGTAATTGTGACAGTTGTAAATTGTATTGTTGTATATAGAATTTACATTATATATAAACTTCAAAAATTCTAACGTTGTTAGGGTTTCCTTGTTAGCGTATTACACTAGTAGATAACCCTTTAACCGGAAGTCACCCTCCGCCGTCCTGGCGACGCATAAGGCTCTACACCCGTGTCGACCGAGTGTAAAACCTTCTGCGTAACACCTACATATAGCTGGACTCTCCCGCCCCGAATATATGGAAGAGTTACTGACATCCAGGGCCGAGTTCCAAGTGATTGGGAGGGAGCCCCATCTACATGTTCCTGGGCCCAGGGTGTACAAAGTAGCTGTCTATACTACACTGGAGCGCCGTTATAACGCGGGTGTCGGGAGACATAAAATAGAGCCGCGTTATAAGTGATCAGCGCGTAATAACGATCTTCACAGAAATACCCCACCCACTAATGGAAAAACCCCATGTTTACATGTTCGTAGCGCTTATTTAGCCCTTACGAGGTAGATAGACATGTTTACCGCTTACCTGACACAACGAAAGTCATTGCTGAAGTAAGCTTTCAGTCCCTATGTTCTTACTTATTGTGAAAAATGCGCTGCAAAACGGTTGAAAACCATTTGCAAAGCGAAAGTACAATCGGAACACATCGGCCAATTCCGTATCCTGAATTAAACCTATATCGACGAGGATGTCCGATTGAGCGAAAAGTAGACTTGTTCGAGTTAATTCCCTTGTATACACACTTGCAAAAAGGTACCTTCGGACGAATATAATATACTTATTTGCGCGAGTACTGACGTCGCTTAAAAAAAATTCTAAGCAGCCTACAGATAACCAAATCGGATTAAGCTTCGTTTTGTTTTTTCCATTTATAAAATTATTTTATAATGTTTTCTTTGGAAGTAATCAGTGACTGCTACGCACAGCCTTTTTCCTGAGGGTCGGCTTGTGTATTGTGTATATGAGGTGACCTTCGCTAATTGGTGACACGTGATATGCGCTAATTATCGAAGTCTTTCACACCTTGGCAAGACAACCGACGCTTTGATTGTCTGTGATAACTTTTGACACTCTGTTGATTAAAATTATGTAAACAACCCAATTAACTTTTAATGGTTATTTTCTATTCCAATGTCGTGAACACCGACTGAAACCGCCGAAAAATCAGCGATCTGTAGAAAAAATTTGGGAGCCACAGGACAACCGCGTTATACCGATTACCGCGATATATCGGTCCGCGATATAACGGCGCTCCAGTGTATTAAGACAGGATCCCAAAAATATTTTGTTTGATTCTTGACAAAATTTCAGCCTTTTCTTTGAGATGCTTATAGTGGACTACAGTCCGGATCCGCTTGAATAACAACTTTTTCTTGTGCTGAATCGAACATTATTTTTTTTTTCTAGATTCAACTAGAATGTGTCTATAGGCCACGGATGCTCCCGCCTTGTTTTATAATTATATATCTGTGTGTATAAAATATGAATCCAATACATTAATCTTTTCAAAAGATAGTGAACGGAAACCATTTTTCATACAAAATGAAGTCGAAAAAGGGCCATAACTCCTACAATAATTGACGGATTTTACCCAACATCGAATTTGACATGTATTTTATGATTACATACCTGTGTATAAAATATGAATTCAATACACTAATGTTTTCAAAAGATTTCGAACGGAAACCATTTTTTGTCACTCAAAATGAAGTCGAAAAAAGGCCATCTCCAACAGTAATATACGGATTTTACCCAACATCGAACTTGACCAGTATTTAATGATTATATACCTGTGTATAGAACATGAATTCAATACACCAATGTTTTCAAAAGGTATCGAACGGAAACCATTTCGTAAGGGACGTACGTACAAGACGGAAGGACGGACGTACGTACAGGACGCACAGGGCGTACCTACAGGGCGTACGTACAGACAGCAGTGATACTATAGGCCCTCCCCCCCCCCCCCCCCATTTTTAATGGCGGGGGCATAAAAACGTCTTTGGTTATTATCCGAAAATCTTTTGTTTGATATAGAAATGTGGGTTAGTCAGGGTCGATCAAGCGTCTTCGGCATTTTAGTACATTGTCAGGGTGAGAGTAAACAAAGAGTTCCGTGACATTTTGAAAGTCTCCATAAAACGAGCAGCTATAGCAACTGTACTCAGGGGTATTCACCATCTCGTACCTCTGTAAAACACGGAAGAGTACTTAAAACTAAAGTCACGCATAACTAACACCAAGTGGTAAACCCACTGACAAATTTTGTGGACTTCCAGGCAGATAATACAAAACTTGCGCATTCACTGGCAACATATTACGCATGCACTTGGTGCAATATTAGCGTTCACTGGGTACACTACAATTGGTGGCTTACACGTTTACTTCGTTCACGGTGTCGCGTTCACTGATACAAATTACTCGTTCATTGATTTTCAGCGTACAATCATATAATACAGAATATCTTATAAACTAAACGACAGACAATGACGAAATTTAATGTATTTGTAGCAATATACTTGATTCTACTTCTGCTTGCAGAAAACATCAAACAGAATATAGCGTACTGTGGTAAAAGAAGAAAACATTGTTATTTTCTACGTTTTTAAGATAATGAACATAATAAAACGGGTTTTAGCCGACTCCTTGAGATATTCGCAAAGGTTTATTATCATAATATGAAACATACCATTACAGCCAAGTAATGTATGTACAGATGTATTTTCAGAACATCTTATATAAACACGAAAATCCGCACAGAAGCTGACCACACACGTAAAATTAAAACACTTTTACTGCGCGTTCACTGATTGGCTGCGCGTTCACTGAATTCTGGGCGACCATCGATTCCTCAGTGTGAAACTGTGCAAAGTCTGGACATGCCTCTTTTGCATTTTAATGTACCCCAAAAATATCATACAGCAAACTGTGCACAGTCTGGGCATGTCTATTTTGCATTTGCTTTAAGATGTTTCACACTTGACAATGGTTACATGTAAATGTACGTCTGATCTGACAAAACAGACAATTATCTCTAAATTTAATTGCATTTGTATCATGTATTTATTCTGTTATGGGATAGGGGTTTTCCCTTCCATAACAATCCCAAAAATCTAGATCTATCTTACAAGTTTATAAGTATCTTTCATGGGTGTGTGGTGCGGATAGAAAAATCCGTCACGAGGGTCACTCTTTGGCATCACGAGGATTGCTTGCCTCCTGATGCCGATTTTTCTATCCGCACCTCACACCCATGATAGATACTTTTTCTTGCACACCATGTTTTGTTTTAACTTTCAAACTTCTTAAAAAGCATAATTTTAGGGCTTGATAGGTTTCTACATGTATTTGATTTTGAAAGAGAGCGCTGCTTTCAACGACCGCCAGTCGGTTCTTTACGTCAAAGTCTGGCATGCATAAGCTGCCGTCATTTTTGCCGTCTTCATGACGTCATCATCTAACAAGAGGCCCACGGGCCACAAAGCTCACCAGATCTCTAGCTCAAAATTGCTATAAAATTTGTATAGGCTCAAAATTGCTGTCACATTTGTACGGGCTAATACAAAGTACACAACTACAAAGTCTCAGTCTGACAGTCTGTTGAGTTGATAACAAAATATATAACTATTTTCCATATATTGATTGCAGTAAATGCCATTTTTTAAGTTTCCCCATTACAAGTCGATGCAACTCTTAAGTTGCCATAGCAACCACACTAAAGAGCCGATTTTATAAAAAAAACCCCATAAATTTTCAATCCCCCAACCTAAGGATACTACAGATGAAATCTAGGCCTTAGCGGCCCAGTGGCTTCTGAGGAGATAAATTTTTTTTAAGTATTTTTTTTTTGCATTTTTTGCATTTTGGTTTCCATGGCAACCAAAAAAAGGAGCAGTGGCCAAACAAAATACATAGCTAATAAGAGACTTCTCAAGGAACTATCTACAAAAGTTTTGTCAACATATCTGCAATGGCTTGGCAGTAAATGCCTTTTTTTCAATTTTCCCCATTATAAGTCAATGCAACTCTAAGTTGCCATAGCAACCAAACAAAGAGGCCGATTTTCATAAAAAACACAAACTTTCAATCCCCCAACCCAAGGATGCCATAGATGAAATCTGGGCCATATCGGCCCAGTGGCTTCAGAGGAGATAATTTTTTAAGTATTTCTTTCCCGTTTTTTTACATTTCGGTTTCCATGGCAACCAATAAAAGGAGCAGTGGGCCAAAAAACATATAGCTGATAGTAGACATCTCAAGGAACATTTCTATAAAAGTTTTGTCAGCATATCTGCAATGGCTTGGCAGTAAATGCCTTTTTTCAATTTTCCCCATTATAAGTCAATGGGAACTCTAAGTTGCCATAGCAACCAAACAAAAAGGCCAGTTTTCATAAAAAACACAAACTTTCAATCTCCCAGCCCAAGGATGCCACAGATGAAATCTGGGCCTTATCGGCCCAGTAGCTTCAGAGGAGATAATTTTTTAAGTTTTTTTTTTTTCATTTTTTTGCATTTCGGTTTCCATGGCAACCAATAAAAAGAGCAGTGGGCCAAAAAACATAAAGCTGATAGAAGACATCTCAAGGAACATTTCTATAAAAGCTTCATCAACATATCTGCAATGGTTTGGCAGAAATGCCATTTTTCAATTTTCCCCATTATAAGTCAATGGAAACTCTAAGTTGCCATAGCAACCAAACTAAAAGGCCAATTTTCATAAAAAACACAAACTTTCAATCCCCCAGCCCAAGGATGCCACAGATGAAATTTGGGCCCAATCGGCCCAGTGGCTTCAGAGGAGATGTCGTTTAAAAGTGTTGACGGACGACAGACGACGACGACATACGACGACGACATACGACGACGACGACGACGGACCACTGCCTATCCTATAAGCTCCCCCGGAGCCTTCGGCTCTGGTGAGCTAAAAAGCCAACGTCACTTGACGACGCAGGTGTGTGACTTCCAATACAACCAATGCATTGAATACTCGTGATTTTTATCCGGCCCTGGGTAGGAACACCTGGGTAAGGTAAGATTTTCTATCCCAGGTGAAAAAAATGGCATTTTCTATCCGGTGTGCAAGAAGGATCTAGATTTTTGAAATTGTTTTGGAACAGAAAAACCTATCTAACAGCTGAACTACAAAACTTATATACAGAAGACCCTCTCTACAATGACAGCATTTGTTCCAAAATATTTTGAGGTTAAACTGAATTTGCTGCTATAAAGAATACACATTTTGTACAAAACGGCCATTCTGTGCATATCAAAATGACATTAAAAAGAATATTCTGTTTTATCATATGACGTCGCATCTGAGAGTGTAATAAAGCCATGCATTAAATACAATAAGATAATCCACTAGTGGATTAAATATGCAAATTACGTCGTAACGTTATGCACTGACGTCCATAAAACGTTGCGTTTTCTACTGGCGAAATCATGACATTTTAGTGCAAAAATGCTAATAAAATGCGATTTTAGTGTCATATGATAAATAGAATCTTGCATTTGTGCTCCTGTATTATTAGATTTATTAAACTCGTTGGAGAAAATTGATAAGATGCTCCACATAGCCTCGCATCTTATCGATTTACCCAAATCGTTTAATAAATTCAATAATACATGAGCACTCATGTAAGATCAGGGATACAGACTAGCGGTCGCCCACTCGCCCACTGCGAGTAAAAAATCGGCTGGGCGCCTAAAATTAAAATGACAGTCGCCCAGTTTGCGATCGTGAGCAGTCGGCGAGTGTCTGGCATGTTTTCGGCTTGGAGTAAAATCCGTCATCTCAAAGGGTATTGCTAACTTCCGCGCCGATATCTGCTAAGAATATACGGTGTTCCGTCATACTTGTGTGTTGGATTTTACTCACTATTGAGAAAAACAACATGGCCGCCTCCTCGTAATGTAAGATAGACTGACAGATAGATTTGGCAGCTAAAAATCTTAGCCGTTTATGCATTTTATGAGCGTAATGTGGCGATACATCGCTAGTGTTTCACAACCGATTGCTCAAAGGAAGCAAAACCCTGAAGAAAGGAGGGTTTATGAAGAAAGGAGGGTTTACTACAAAGCCTACGGAAACGGTGCAATTCTCGCGCAGATTCTGAATAAAGGATTCTCACGTTTTAAATGTGGGCCCCTAAATTTCTGGCTGGGCGACTAGTTTTCAGTTTTTAGGGGCCCAGCTTGCTCCTATGAACAAGAATTCCGCGGAATGCTATGTCGCACCTGCATTGGGCTTCCACAGTAGTAAAGACTTTAGTTAAAAGAATTTGTATGAGAAAGGGACAAAAATGCTAGTGTCCACACAATTTTCGATGTAAAATTTTACTAAGTCAGAAGAGCATAGAATATAGGCCAAGAGTAGGAATAATTGCAGCATCCCTCATGAACGTTCTAAGAATAAACTTTATGCCAGGTGTGATGACTACAGGTATCATACTTTCAGACAAAAGGACTAAAACGCTAGGACTGACATAATTTTGGGTGTAAAATTTTGCAAAGTCAGCAGAGCATTAAATATATGTCAAGGGTAAATTAATTGCAACAGCCCTTGAAAACATTCTATGAAGAAACTTGATGCCAGGTTTGATGATTCTAGTTATCATAGTTCGTGAGAAATGGACTTACACACTAGAGTCGACATAATTTTGAATATCAAATTTTTCAAAGTCAGCAGAGCCTGAAATATAGGTCAAAGTAAAAAAAGAGCAACAGCCCTCGAGAACATTCTTAGAAGAAGCTTGATGCCAGGTTTGATGATTCTAGGTATCATAGTTTGCGAGAAATGGACTTAATAGCTAGGGTCGACGTAATTGTGGAGGGACCATTTTACAAAGTCAGCAGAGCATGAAACATAGGTCAAGGGTAAAAATAAGAGCAACAGTCCTCGAGAACATTCTAAGAAGAAGCTTTATGCCAGGTTTGATGATTGTCGGTATCATAGTTAGCGAGAAATGGACTTAAATGCTAGGGTCGACGCTAGGGTCGACGTAATTGTTGACGGACTGTTTTACAAAGTCAGTAGCGCATAAATTATAGGTCAGGGGTGAAAATAAGCGCAAAAACCCTCGAGAACATTCTAAGAAGAAGCTTTATGCCAGGTTTGATGATTGTAGGTATCATAGTTTGCGAGAAATGGACTTAAACACTAGGGTCGACGTAATTGTTGACGGACGGACGTACGGACGGACGGACTGACGGACGGACGAACGGAATGACTGACGGACGGACGGAAAAGTGAACTCCTATATCGCACCTTGCTAAAGCAGGTGCGACAAAAAACTTGATGCCAGGTTTGATGATTCTAGTTATCATAGTTCGTGAGAAATGGACTTACACACTAGAGTCGACATAATTTTGAATATCAAATTTTTCAAAGTCAGCAGAGCCTGAAATATAGGTCAAAGTAAAAAAAGAGCAACAGCCCTCGAGAACATTCTTAGAAGAAGCTTGATGCCAGGTTTGATGATTCTAGGTATCATAGTTTGCGAGAAATGGACTTAATAGCTAGGGTCGACGTAATTGTGGAGGGACCATTTTACAAAGTCAGCAGAGCATGAAACATAGGTCAAGGGTAAAAATAAGAGCAACAGTCCTCGAGAACATTCTAAGAAGAAGCTTTATGCCAGGTTTGATGATTGTCGGTATCATAGTTAGCGAGAAATGGACTTAAATGCTAGGGTCGACGTAATTGTTGACGGACTGTTTTACAAAGTCAGTAGCGCATAAATTATAGGTCAGGGGTGAAAATAAGCGCAAAAACCCTCGAGAACATTCTAAGAAGAAGCTTTATGCCAGGTTTGATGATTGTAGGTATCATAGTTTGCGAGAAATGGACTTAAACACTAGGGTCGACGTAATTGTTGACGGACGGACGTACGGACGGACGGACTGACGGACGGACGAACGGAATGACTGACGGACGGACGGAAAAGTGAACTCCTATATCGCACCTTGCTAAAGCAGGTGCGACAAAAATTAGTTAGTCTGTATCCCTGAAGATCCTTTATGTAATGACTGTACATATATGGGTCAATATTTGGAAGGGGAAACCTTCCTTATAGCCAGATGAATACGGTAATCTCTATTGAAATTTTGGATGATTGGAAAACTCACCAGAAGAGAGATCTTTGGCAGGAATTTGTCTGAGCAAATCGTAATATGGCTGCAAGGACTCAGATTTCTTTAAGGCATTCCAGGCTGATATGAACTCATATGGTGTGGCTTTTTCTAATTTTGGTGTAGTAGGTGGGACCTTAGGTAAACCTGTACTAGTCTCTTTGATTTGTGACTTTTTCTTTGATTTTTTACTGTCTTTTGTACTAGGGATGGTATTCCTGTCAGGCTGTGTCTCACTTCCTGTGGGTTTTCTGTCAGGCTCTTTCTGAACTGTGTCACTTATGTGTGTTGTTTTGTCTTTGTTGTTAACAAGTTTATGTTGAGACTTATTATGGCTTGGCGAGCTCAATTCTTCAACTTTTGGTTTTGCTACTTCACTTTTTGATTTAGAATGGCTGCCTGACTTTGTATCACCTGTAAGAAATAAAAATTATTAACCACATAATTATATGGTTTCTCAAAAATGTACAATAACTCCAGCTTGTTATCTTTTAGCGATGCTCATGAACACAAAAAGCTCAATCTGCAGTGTTGCTAAGACATATCTGTCCCAATACTTAAACTTTTTACAGCAGTAAAAAATTTTATAACCAAAGAATCTATAATAGAAATTGCCAAAGTGTACAAATATTTAATTTAATACTCGTAATTTAATGCATTTTAGGAGTGTTTTCTTAAATATATGATTCAAACTTTTTGTCGAGGACATGTATAAAGTAAATTTTAAACCACTTACAAACATACAGCTACGTCTGATTGGATAACATAGAAGTTTGCCACAGTATACTCTGCAATATACTGTTGCAAAGGACCTCTGACGGTTGTAATGTTAATTTGCCTATAAAAATAGTCAAAATTAAATTTTTGATATGCCAAAGAATTTCTCTTGAAATTTGTTGCTCTCAACTTCCCCTAACTGGCCATGAATTCAATTTCTGATTACTTTGCACATAGACTTCAATTTTTGGTGGAATAAGCCAAATTTTGTAATTAAACGTAATGGAAACAGGAAAAGTTTTTTAAAGATACTTTTCCCCCCGTGCCTCAGCTAGCCACTTTGCATGTATGTGTGTACTATCATAATACACATTATATGTGAGTGGCTTGCTGAGGCACGGGGGGAAAAGATAGTCTACAGCTGAAAAACTGAAAAAGTGGGTGGGGTACTTACACCCTTTATATCTAAAAATAGGCTAAAGTCCTTAGTACTGAAAAAATATTGCATAATATCAGTAACAGTAGTGTGTATGTCAGTTTTAGCATAGTTATCAATTAAGATTTTGATATCTTAGAAAACCAAATAAATGGACTTATTTTCAGAGACTGAAAAATTCACATACCCCTCTTGATAAAATTGGTCTATGTTAGTCTAGAGGCATGATAATTTTTCAAAATCACTGTTAAAATGTCTTTATAGTACACAAGGCTACATATTAATGCCAAATATTTCAACTTTTGCTGCCCGAGGAAGGTGCAGTAATTTGTCGAAAAATGGGCAAATATGCATTGATACTGTCAGAGATCCTTCAATGTCATTAAGAAATTTCGCTTCTCAGTGGCTGACGCTAGGAATGACGTCAAAAGTCCCTGCTTTGGTGCAGAGTAGTATGCTCTGAACTGTGAATACATGAAAAAGTTCATTTGAATGGGGATGACGGTATTGAAACTTGTCATTTTGGGAGGTATATTGTCAGTTTAATGGCTGTTAACTGTGTTTTATGGCTCCGCTATGGTGTCATAGTAAAACAAAACTTCCCACCATAAAGGCAACAATTAACTTTTTGAGTAAAGTTATCCCCTAAATGAGCCACAACATGACAAAACCAACAAAGTGGCATTTGTGCCACGCAAAGACTCAGATCAGTCTGGGCTTTCACCCAGTCTGATCAGAATCTTTGCTGTGTGCTTAAAGGGTAGCTAAGGGTTTGAGCAACTGTCATGCGGACAGCAAAGACTCTGATCAGACTGGGCGGATGCCCAGGCTGATCTGCGTCTTTGCATGGCACACATGCCACTTTGTTGGTTTTGTCATGTAGCGGCTCAAATAATGTCAAGGTTACCTTGAGAATCCTCATCACTTTCCACCTCCTCAATTACCATCCGTTTACGCTGTTTTGTGTCAGCTTTTTCTTTTGTTTTTGATCGATGATCTCTTTCCTCTTTTAATGATACAGGCATATCCTTTTTCAACTTGTCAAGCTCCTGACATAAGTATAGAGAAATTAGCATAACAACATCTTTCCTAATTTTGAACTTTCTTACACAATAGAAACAACTTTATATTGGTACCCTGAAAATTCTAAAAATTGGGACACCTAATCACCGTAATTGTCCTAAACATGGAAAAGTTTGGTTTTACAATGCAGTAATGCATCTGAAAGATGTAGATGGAATGGCAAAGGGTGTAGACCCTCATCAGACTGCTCCTTTGCGAGCTGTCTGATCTGGGTCTGCACAGTTTGCTCAGACCTATCTGTTCCAATACTTAAAATTTTTAACATTAGATAGCATTGATGCCCCAGCTTATGATAGTCAAGTGAACTGCTATTAAAATATTCAGTGACAGAGATGTTTTATTTCTAAAATATATGATAAACATACCAGAAATAAATATGATAGACTAGACTAGCAAACCCCATATTTAAAAAAAAAAGATATATTTATTTATTTTTGATGTGTTTTATGGCCCTTTCAAGATTATTTCACTTATGTTGAGCTGATTGTTAAGCAGAGGTGGTGAAAACTGGGAGCTACCCAGGTAAAAATACTTGACTTCCACAAGCAGAACATGGCTTTCTTACTTATTTGTCAAGCAAGGCTCGAACCCATAGTGGTGAGAGAGCTAATGTTAAAGTCAGCACTATTACCCACTTGGCCACAGAGGCTTGTGACAAGGAATGTATCAGTTTAAACTACATTGAAATCAGAATAGCTTTGCAGCTAACAACTATGTAAATATCAAGTGACAGATGTGTACAGTATTAGTATTAGTTTTCAAACAAGCTTAGCTTTTGAAAAAGCTTGAGAGGTTATCCCTTAGCAAATGAATCTATAGGATGCAAGTGGTAGAGCAGAAAAATGGCAGCAATACAAGTTAATTTTATTGTATTCTTGGATTTGTTGAAGCTGTAGGTAAGTGGCGAGTTTGACAGTTTTTTTTCTTTTTGTCTAGTGACTGCTTGTAACAGGTGAGCTTCAGTGCTATTATTTTTTGTTAGATGACCTGTACTGTTTAGTAATGGCTCTTCGTAAGTGGACTGTGCTCTATGGTAAGTGCTTGTATTAGGTGAGATTCTTGTATTAGGCGAGATGAAGTCTTCAGAATAAGTTTTACAGCTCATGTCTTAGCAATGCTGGAAGGGACCCTGCAGCTGGGTGCGCCAAACTATGGGAGCAAGTACCGGTAAATAGTGGAACCTGCATTTAGCATTAATCAAGTAGAACTTGTTATTGATCTGCACTGTAAAGTGCTTAGATATGTCCTAAAACTACTACTCTTTTCCCACTGTGGGTTCACATATGCTTCATGGCCTTGTTATGGGGATATGAAATTCCAGTTTTACTTGACTGTTGCATTTGGATAATGGCACCGAATACACAATAATATTTATTCACCTGTTAGAGTCAAAAATCATAGGAAGCGATTCCTGTAATGTGTTTATTGGCCCAGATAACCCATGATAACCCGAGACAGACAACCTGTACAAGCTGCCATATTTCTGGTCTTCGATTTCCTTTTTTTTTTTTGAAAGCGTAAATGAATAGTGTTACCTTTGTTACCTGTGTTATCTTAGGTAACAGAAAATACACTACTGGGAAAAGAGTAGTAGTTTCAGGACATATATAGAAGTGCTAACTGAACTTTCAAGTAACTGTTTGTATAAGGTGACATAAAGGGTTTTAAGATACACTGTCGAGCCGTTATACCGCGGACCGATATATTGCGGAATTCGGTATAATGCGGTTGTCCTATGTCGCCCATTATTTTTCAACAGATCGCCGATTTTTCCGTCGGTGTTCATGACATTTGAATAGAACCATTAAAAGTTAATAGGGTTGTTTACATAATTTTAATCAACAGCGTGTCAAAACTTATCACAGACAATCAAAGTGTCGGTTATCTTGCCAAGGTGTGAACACTGGTCATTTTTTTTAAGACTTCGATAATTAGCGCATGTCACGTGTCAACCAATTTGGCCAACAGCGAAGGTCACCTCATATACACAATACACAAGCCGACGCTCGGGGAAAAGGCTGTGCGTAGCAGTCACTGATTACTTCCAAAGAAAACATTATAAAAGAATTTTATAAATGGAAAAAAAAACAAAAAACAACAAAGCTTAAACCCCATTTGGTTATCTGTAGGCTGATTAGAGTTTTTTTGGCAACGTCAGTACTCGCGCAAATAAGTATATTTTATTCGTCCGAAGGTACCTTTTTGCAAGTGTATATACAAGGGAATTAACTCGAACAAGTCTACTTTCGCTCAATCAGACATCCTCGTCGATATAGGAATTGGCCGATGTGTTACGATTGTACTTTCGCTTTGTAAATGGTTTTCAACCGTTTTGCAGCGCATTTTTCACAATGTTAGAACATAGGGACTGAAAGACTACTTCAGCGATGACTTTCATTGCGTCAGGTAAGCAGTAAACATGTCTATCTACCTTGTTAGGGCTAAATAAGCGCAACGAACATTTAAACATGGGTTTTTTCATTAGTGGGTGGGGTATTTCCGAGAAGATCGTTATAACGCGCGATCACTTATAACGCGGCTCGATTTTATGTCTCCCGACACCAGCGTTATAACGGCGCTCCAGTGTATAAGCTATAAAGATCATGCATTAGTGATGCTGGTGAGAACCCTGTAGCAGGGTGTGCCAATTGTAGAAGTACCCGGAATTAGTGGGACCTGTAGGAAACGGCGAAAGCAAAGCAAAAGGAAACGTCGTACAATCGAGTACGAATTCCTATCTTAATATGGTTATCCCCGAGGGGATAACCAATAAAGGATGTTTCACTTGTATGTGTGAACATTTTTACAAACTACATACTACATGCAGATAGTTTTCTATGTCATGCTTAATCAAATTTTTTACATATACTGCTCTTTTTGCTGTGTTATGAGAAAATGTGTCTTCAGCCATCAGGGTAGAGTTGGGTAACTTCGGACATGGGGGTAAATTCAAACATACCATTGCAAACAGTGAAATTCCAGATGAGACGGCTCATAATGAGCTGTCTCATCAGGATTTTCACTGTTTGGCCAGTTATTTTTTGTTTTAATTCCAAACAACTGACATATAAAGGGAACATTGTCACTGTCCAAATTTACCCGCTGTCCGAAGTTACCCGACTCTCCCCTACGGCAGAAATCTCTGCCATTTTACAAAGGGAAACAACTTTTGTGACTTCCAGATTTACTCCCACACAGCGAATTCTTCTCTTTTTAAGCAATAGATTCTTTTAAGAGTTAACCCCTCTTTGACATGGGAGGCAAAAATGAAAACGGCAAAGTCGTTTCCCCTAAAAGTGTGTCCATTGATCTTATCACAGGGGTTCACATGACACAACTCAAGTATATACCTCTCTCCACAATTTCTTCATCGCCTCCATTTCTTTCTTTGCTGCTGTGTTCGTGGGATCCACTTTCAACAACTGGTTTAAATCTTCTATACCCTTTTTGTTCTGACCAAGCATCTACAGTTATAAGATGTAATCATGACAGTAAGATTTTTATGGATTTGAGTTGCCCAAATTGTTAGCTTTGGCTCAACAAAGGTAACTAATAATAACTCCAGGATTATTTTCCTAATTCCAAATTCTAGCAAATTAGAGAATTAGTCACACAAATACAGAAACTAGCCTGAAACAACCGCAGACTTGGCTATTGTACTTTCAAAGTGTGACGAAAAATATGTGTTAGGGAAATCTGGTGCATTGGTCAGGAAAAAGTCAGAGAATTTTCAAATTTGATTGTGGGAACTCTGTCAGAGGGTATATTGTGTGTTTTTTTTTAGATATTTCCTGACAGTTCTTTATGAAATGTTGTAGCTTCTCATTAGTGTTTGATGAGGCTCAAACAATAACTATTTTTTTCCATCTTACCTTTCTTGCTTGAGCTCTCCTAAATAACCCCTTAACATTGTCTTTTTCTAAGGACAAGGCACTAGTACAGTCTTCCTCAGCTTTCTCTGGCTGAAATTTGCATAAAAAAGTTCAGATACTAGATCATTCTAGAATTTCATAAACTATATTTCTACTAATATATGCCCTGGGGGAATTGCAATTCACAAGGCCAAAAATGGTATTTTAAAAACAAACTTTGGGCAATAACTGACAAATTGTGGTGGTCAAAAGCCAAGTTTATTGAAATTTTGGCTATTTTTTTCACAGAACAAAGTGAGGGGTGTTTATTAGGGAGTGGACATTTATTTGAGGAAGTACAGTCTCATTCCTCTTAAAAATCATAGGAAAGGTGGTTTTCCAGATATTTTCCTGAAAACACCTTATGGAAATGCAAACTTTAGACCTTGATCAGACTGGAGGAGTAGTCTGAACAAAGTTTACACTAGCTGCACTGGTATTTTTGTCACAACATGAGGTTTAAACTGTTTAAACATTTACCACAACTGAATGGTTTATTTAAGGAAGGAATTCCATTTTTCTGATGTCTATCGAAGTATAAACTACATTTGGTCGCATGCAAAGTAAGTGAACCCCTAAGGGGGTCATGTAAGCTTTGCTAGCATCCCAATGTAGTTTATAATTCGATAAATACCAGAAAATTAAGTTCATTGCTTATATAACATTCTTTTCTATCTATCATTTGACCACAAATTTGCGTTAGGGGCTACAGTTGAAGAAGAAAAACATTTATATGCAGTTTTTCTACTAAAAGCGGAACAGCCTCGTCGACGTAACAACGATGTCTTAATGTCGCTTACGTCCAATCAGACTGGAGATCTATGGTTTAGTTTGACGTCACTTAACTTCATGTACTGTCGCGCGAAACAGTGTAGTTATTGAAGTATAAACTCCATTACGTTCTAATGGTTTACCATAGGGCTTTTCAATAAATGCACGGATAATGTAAATATAGAAAGTTTGGTACATGTATTACCTGTACAACCAAATTCATACACAGATATTTTCAACCCATTAATAATTTATACGACAAATATTTTCTTCCACAGTATTTCGTAAAATGCAATGTAAAAGGTGTCTATAATACTACTTTATCTTTTTCTCACCTGATTCAATTTGATATAGCAAAGAGCCCTGTTGGTGTAGACGGCCACCTGGTCCGGCATTGCTTCCATACATTTATTGTAGCATGGCACAGCTTCAGAAAATTTGCCCTGAAACAAACGTACATCTATGCAAACTTTTAGCAACTTTTACATGTATATAAAAACGTCAGAATGACCTGCTTTGAAACTAAAGAAAGTCAGCAGGGGCTCACTTCCAATAACAATTTAGTTAATATGAAATAGGTGTTACCTAAATGCCTGCAAAAGCAGATGTTTTTTTTTCTTTTACAAAGCTGAGGGCATATAATCTGCAGCAATTTAACTTCTAGTTAGTTCAGGACCTAGTTTTGTATCAAACACTAATGACAATTAATCGCTAATCTACCATTAAAGTCCTAAGGACAAATTAGTTCATGACGGCATTAAGTCCGGTTGTATCAAACGTTCATTAAATCGTCATAAGTTAACGATGCGCTTATGACGAGTTTGTCATTAAATCAGAGATAACATATAAAATATACCATTGTGATGGCAATGGGATTTTCATTTTCCGAGCCACTTATGATTTAAGCACATGTAGTTTATCGTTCACAGGGATGTACAACTTTGCCTGTGTACTGCTTGCTCATGTTCCTGTGCAATGTCTACTGTGACAGAAGTTTTACATACATATAAAGCATGCACTCATGTTGCCGTTGTATACTGTTTTCTTTGTACGGTGTTGGTCGGGGAGGGTGATGGTGCTGGGTAAGTTTCAGTGCCTGGACATCCTACTAATTTGGCTAATTGCAGGGCAAGGGACTACTGTGCTTGCAGTGGGTACAGCTTGTTTGGACATTTTTTCTCTCTTTTATCGTTTCACTTTTCTTTCTCCTGCTCTCTATCTATCTCTATAGACTAAAATACTGTCTCAAAAAGCTGTTTAACCCAAACTAACCAACCAACTGTTTTATTTCTACGGCAAACTTTGTGCTGTGTTTGGTCTACTGTGTACTGCTTACTTTCTGCTGTGTCTTGCTCACTATATACTGCCTATTCCAAATAGTTTTTGCGGGTACGCGAGATCATGCGCGCACACATCAAGCTTTTGCTCAAACTCTGGCATGTGTACAAAGTCAATGTGGCAGTTGAAAGTAACCAGTAGACCGAAAGCAGTATACAGCAATAGTTTTGGGCAAGCATACAAGTAGGGATATACCCTGCAGGAAAACAAGATTGAACAAATATGGATTCAACGTCGGTTTAGCGTCATGACGTTGAACCAACGTTGTTTCAATGTTGATCGAACGGTGGGTGCCAAATATATAGGCTCCAAGGATGGGAATGGCATGAATAGAAAGGGTACATTCCTTGCAGGCACGCAACGCTGATTCAACGTTGTAGGAAGGATGTGTAAGCTCCCAAAATGGGAATGGATACAAAGAGGAACACACTCTGCAGGCAAACAACACTTGTCCAAGTGTACCCAAGACGTAGGCTCCCAAAGGCAAACAAAGGGGTACACACCCTTCAGGCACACACCATTTCATCAATTTTGTGTGCCGGATTTGAAGGCTTCCAGAATGGAATTTCATGCATACACAGAAGTACATACCCTGTATGCACACAACTTTTATTCAACGTTTTGTGACCGACATGTAGGCCCCCAGAATGGGGTGTCATCTTACAAAGGGTACATATCTTGCAGGAACACAACAATAATTCAATGCTGTGTACCCGATATTTAGGCTCCTAGAATGGATGCAAAGAGATAATTATCCTGTAGGCACATAACGTTGATTCAACGTTGAGTGTCCGATGCATGGGATTCATCTTACAAAGGGTTCATATCCAGCAGGCACACAACGCTGATTCAAAGTTGTGACCCGATGTGTTAGCTCCTAGAATGGAATTGTCATACATAGAGAGGGGTATATACCCTGCAGGCACACAAATCTGGGTCAGCGTTGGAGACTCAATGTGTAGAATCCCAGAATCGGGATGTCATAAATACAAAGAGGCAAATGCCCAGTTGTTCAACGTTTGGTGTCCTATGCAACATTGATACTACATCGTTATCTGATATGAAGGCTCTTAAAATGAAAATGCCATGCATACAAACGCTTCATACTATGCAGTCACACAAAATTATTTCAAAGTAATGGGCCTGATATGTCATTCATTTATGTTATTCAATCTCCTAGAATGGAGATTGTGCATACAAAGGGGTATATACCCTCTAGGCATACATCATTAAATCAATTTTGTGTGCCCGATATGATGGTTCCCAGAATGGGATGTCATGCATATGAATGGTTACATTCCCCGTTGGCCAGACGTTGAATCAACATTGTGAATCCGATGCCTATGCCCGAAAATGGGAATGTCATCCGACAAAAGCTACATGTACTCTGCAGGCACACAATGTTTGTTCATCGTTGAATGCCCGATGTGTAAGCTCCAAAAACGGGATGTCAGGCATACAAATTTATACACACACTGTAGACACACAACGTTGTGTGTCCGATGTTGAGAATCCCAGAATGGGGATGTCATGTATATGAAGGGGTACATACTCTGGAGGTTGTGTGTATGATATGTAGGGTCCAAGAATGGGAATGTCAACTAATAAAGGGTACATATCCTTTAGGCACACGACGTTGATTCAACGTTGGATGCCCGATATGACGGCACCTAAATTGGTATCGTTTGCATAGAGGGGTCCATACACTGTAGGCACCCTAATTGAATCAACATTGAGTCCCATGTTCAGGCTCCTAGAATTGGAATGTCATCTTACAAAGGTGACATATCCTGCAGGCACATTACGACGATTCAACGTTGTGTGTCCGATGTGTAGGCTCCCAGAATGGAAGTGACATTCATACAAAGTGGCACATACCCTGCAGGCACACAATGTTGTTTCATCGTTGAGTGCCCAACATGTAGGTACGCGAATGGGATGCCGTGCATACAAAGGGGTACATACCCAGCAGGCACACATCCTTTTTTCAACGTTGTGTATCCATGTGTTGGCTTCCAGAATGGGAATGTCATGCATATGAAGGGGTGCATATCCTGCAGGCACATAACGTTGATCCAATGTACCCAATTGTGTAGACTCTCAGTTTGGGGATCTGTATTTAAACAACGTTCGATAGCCCAATGTGTAGGCTCCCGGAGATCCAAGAATGTCTCACCCAACAGATTGTCAAAACAGGCCATAAGTTTTATTAAAAGTCAGATATTGATAGTGCCCTGCTTGCATTGTCTTATGACGTCATCATGTCGTGACCAGCTGGTCGTGAAACACTTCAAAACAATGGTCAATGCTGTTTGTAAACATACTTTGACAATGCCAATGGGAAAGTGAAGCAAGTTTTTTACAGAACAAGACCTGTCATAGGGCCAGGATAGCTCGCCTGACAGCGCCTTGTCCATCACATAAAAAACTTTAACGTAAAACTTTAACATTTTGCTAACGCTGACGCAGACGCTAACGCCTGGGGTAGTACAATAGCTCTTCCTGAACTTCGTTCAGGCGAGCTAACATGTCGCCCAAGGGCAACGATCGCTCACCTGTCAGTATACGCTCAATTTATATAAAATTGGTAGTACCACAGTCCCAGTTGCTACATACCAAGTTTCAAGGCAATTGGCCCAGTGGTTCTGGAGAAGATTTTTCAAGGTTTTTGCCATTATATGGGCATGGTGGCCATCTTGGTCATGTGAGTGGACCAAATATATAAACTTTGTTTCCCGCTTTGCCTGAAGGCTGCATTTGAAATTAAATTGAAATCTGCCCAGTAGTTTAAGAGGAGAAGTCCTTTAAAAATGTTGACACATTACAGACAAACCACCTTTAGCCAAGATAACTAGATCCATATATGGGCATGGTGGCCATCTTGGTCATGTGACCCAGACCCCGGGTATAAACTTTCGTTCCCCCATCCCACTGAGACTCCATATGAAATTTGGCTTCAATCGGCCCAGTGGTTTCAGAGGAGAAGATGTTTGAAAATCTTGACGACGGATGTTCCGACGGAATGACCTTGACCTTTAGTGACATAATATCTTCATCTGGTCATTTAGTCGACCATGTATACCAAGTATTGTACCTAATACTTAAATAGTTTCTGAGAAATCCACTGTTTAAGTGTTTTCCCATATAAAAGCCTAACGTACCAAAGTTGACCATGCCGTAAATTACGTCAAGGTCAACGCAAGGTCATGATTTGTATAAAATATGATGGGCCCACATGCCCAATGCTACATACCAAGTTTCAAGGTCACAGGCCTTTTGGTTCTGGAGAAGAAGTTTTTTGAAGGGTTTTTACCATATATGGGCATGGCGGCCATCTTGGTCATGTGACCCAGACCCCGGGTATAAAATTTCGTTCCACTATCCCACTGAGACTCCATATGAAATTTGGCTTCAATCCATATGAAATTTGGCTTCAATCCGCCCAGTGGTTTCAGAGGAGAAGATGTTTGAAAATCTTGACGACGGATGGTCTGACGGAATGACCTTAACATAATATCTTCATCTGGTCATTTAGTCAACCATGTATACCAAGTATTGTACCTTGGACTTAAATAGTTTCTGAGAAATCCACTGTTTAAGCGTTTTCCCATATAAAAGCCTAACGTACCAAAGTTGACCATCCCGTAAATTAGGTCAAGGTCAACGCAAGGTCATGATTTGTATAAACTATGATGGGCCCGCATGCCCGATGCTACATACCAAGTTTCAAGGTCATAGGCCTTTTGGTTCTATAGAAGAAGATTTTTGAAGGGTTTATACCATATATGGGCATGGCGGCCATCTTGGTCATGTGACCCAGACCCTAGGTATAAACTTTCGTTTCCCCATCCCACTGAGACTCCATATGAAATTTGGCTTCAATCCGCCCAGTGGTTTCAGAGGAGAAGATGTTTGAAAATCTTGACAAAGGATGGTCCGAGGGAATGACCTTGACCTTTAGTGACATAATATCTTCATCTGGTCATTTAGTCAACCATGTATACCAAGTATTGTACCTTGGACTTAAATAGTTTCTGAGAAATCCACTGTTTAAGCGTTTTCCCATATAAAAGCCTAACGTACCAAAGTTGACCATCCCGTAAATTAGGTCAAGGTCACCACAAGGTCATGATTTGTATAAATTATGATGGGCCTGCATGCCCGATGCTACACACCAAGTTTCAAGGTCATAGGTCTTTTGGTTCTGGAGAAGAAGATTTTTGAAGGGTTTATACCATATATGGGCATGGCAACCATCTTGGTCATGTGACCCAGACCCCGGGTATAAACTTTCGTTCCCCCATCCCACTGAGACTCCATATGAAATTTGGCTTCAATCCGCCCAGTGGTTTCAGAGGAGAAGATGTTTGAAAATCTTGATGACGGATGGTCTGACGGAATGACCTTGACCTTCAGTGACATAATATCTTCATCTGGTCATTTAGTCGACCATGTATACCAAGTATTGTACCTTAGACTTAAATAGTTTCTGAGAAATCCACTGTTTAAGCGTTTTCCCATATAAAAGCCTAACGTACCAAAGTTGACCATCCCGTAAATTAGGTCAAGGTCACCACAAGGTCATGATTTGTATAAACTATGATGGGCCCGCATGCCCGATGCTACATACCAAGTTTCAGGGTCATAGGCCTTTTGGTTCTGGAGAAGAAGATTTTTGAAGGGTTTTTACCATATATGGGCATGGCAGCCATCTTGGTCATGTGACCTGGGCCAAATATATAAACTTTCGTTCCCCCATCCTGTTAAGGCTCTATATGAAATTTGGCTTCAATCCACCCAGTGGTTTCTGAGAAGAAGATGTTTAAAAGTGTGGACGCAGACGACGCCGACGCCGACGACGGACCAAGGCTATACTATAAGCTCACCTTCACAGGTGAGCTAAAAATGTATGGATAGCCAAGCTTTGGATAATTTACAATTACTGGATGACATTTGAATGGCTTTTAAGGTTCATGCTCTGCATGGAACTCATTGCACATCGAGGTATTTTGTTTCTGTCCACCAATTTCCATCTCCTTCTCATTCTACATTGGCCATGTTGTCTTTAAAATAGTCGCTTTTCCGAAATATCAAGTTCGAATCTTACGATGGCGGCCATCTTATCAAATTGAATCGACGCACAAGATTAATGCCAGTCGACTTGTGGTTTATGACGTATTGTTTGTTTATTTATCTTTTTGCTGATAAACAGCTAATTCAGTTACCGTTTACTTACTTGGACTTCTAATTGGATTGACTGCCTTTAAAAATAGAACAAAAAAAAAATAAATGTTGAAGAAAACTTTTTTTGGTCACTCTCTCTGAAGCGGGACTTCATCAAGAAAGAGCATGTGATCAAGGATGGATCTCAGCTTAGTGTTATTTTGCATTACAGAAACCGGACAAATCCAATAAAAATGGCCTAACAGCGCAGCCATATTTGTCCAAAAGTTTCAAGCTGGAAGGTGTTGGATTTCCTCTTTGTGGAAATAGTTTTTTTTTAATGATGCATGTTATCTATAGGCGTGCAACAGTACGGACGCGCTTTGCGCTGCTCACGCGCGTTGCTTTTGCACCTATAACACATGGGCTCCTGCCTCTAAAATAACCCCAAATATCTAAATCAAGACCACTTAATTCTACTATATCACAGGTGTTTTCCTTCCAAACATTTCCAAAAATCTAGATCCATCTTGTAAGATGTATCCAGACTTATGAAGTTTTTTGGGAGCAGAAAAAAACCCATCTTACATTCAAATAAATATGGTATATCCAAAACAGTGCCAGAGGATTAATGCAAAGCTTATGCACATGTCAACTTACAGCAGAGCTCCGGATAAGAGGGAGTAACAGGGATAATTTTTCTTATTTCTCAACAAAAACATATGTAGTGACCCCTCATTAGAACCATCTCAACAAGATGGTTCTAATGAGGGGTCACAACATATGTTTCTATGAAGAAATAAAGAAAATTATCCCTGTTACCCCTTCTTACCTGGAGCACTGCTTACAGTGGACAGATATATGGACAAAGATGGAAAGGCAAAAGCTATATAACCCTCAAAATACTTGTCTGCCTGAGGTATCATGAATATTCAGCATCTACACTAGCTAAGACACATACAGTATGTGAACGGCTAAAAGAGCTTTCTTTCTGACCTCTGATCTCACTTGCACATCGCCAGTCATGCTATATATGAACCACAACATTCCACTTTGGTGGTCTATGAAGTCACATAAGTTTGTACTATAAAAACTGTAAGTATTAGGGTAGATGCATCTGAGCAAACCCTTGAGACCCAGATCAGACTGCAGTCTAGTCAGGGTCTACACTGTTTGCCTTTCCATCTACATCTTTTTGATGCATTGCTGCTTTGTAAACCCATTTTGTTCCATTTTAGAGCAATTACTGAAATTATTTTAAGTGTCCCAAATTTTAATTTTTTTTTCATGGTAAAATTGGCAATGGAACCATGTTTAGGGTAGGAAAGATTCTTGCCTAAAGTGGGGCTTGAACCCGGGTTGACAGATCAGCAGGCCAGCCCTTAACCCACTGAGCTACCGGAGCTACCCAAAATTAACAAGAATTTGCACTGAGTTGTGGAGTAAGTTTTAACATTTTGACCCAAAGCAACCACTGTTATGCAGGTAGAGTGTTCATTTCTGTATAAATCTGTTTCTTAAGTTACACGCTTTAGTAATGAAGTGGTTTTGCTCACGAAAATTGGATATTTCAACAAGTGATTTTTCACAAACTGTGACAAAATGCTGAATTTTGTGAATTTAACAAGAGGGCCATGGTGGCCCTGAATCGCTCACCTGAGCATTAATCAGTTCACTGGCTCTGGTGAAGATTTATAAGAGTTTTTACCATACATGGGAATGGCGGCCACCTTGGTCATGTGACCAAGGTCATTTGAAGAACTTTCAATCCTTTGACCCATGTGCAGGCTCCATATGAAATTTGATCTGCCCAGTGGTTTCAGAGATGTTTGAAAATGTTTATGGATGGATGAAAGAGGCAGCTTACACCAATACTGTAAGGCTCAATCAGGTGAGCTGAAAATGGCAGAGTCGCTTCTCCGAAAAGTTCCCGTTCATGTTGAGTTCCTTTGATGGATTTGAACTAGACTTAACTAGGCAAACACAGATGATAGAATGGTAGCATCATTATCTCACTGTGGTGAAACTAATGTATTCCAAGGAGTTTGTGGCTAGCATCATTGCAATGTTAGTTCTGATTCTTGCAACATAACTTAATTTAGATTTGACCTAGTGACCTAGCTTTTGACCTGACATGACCCAGTTTCAAACCGGATATTGTAAGAATAAACATTCTGACAAAGTTTCATTGAGATTGGATCAAAACTGTGCCCTCTGGAGCGTATACAAGGTCGTTCTTATATTTGACCTAGTGACCTAGTTTTTGATCCGACACAAACCAGTTTCAAACTTACCTAGATTTCATAAAGGTAAACATTCTGACAGAGTTTCATGAAGATTGGATCAAAACTGTGCCCTCTAGGGTGTACACAAAGTTTTTCTTCGATTTGACCTAAGGACCTAGTTTCTGATCTGACGTGACTCAGTTTCATAAGGGGCATATATATATGGACAATAAACATTTTGACATAGTTTCATGAAGATTGGATCAAAACTGTTCCTTCTAGTGCGTACACGAGGTTTTTCTAAGATTTGACCTAGTGACCTAGTTTTTGACCTGACATGACCTACTTTCAAACTTGGCCTAGAGTTTATGGAGATAAACATTCTGACAAAGTTTCATAAAGATTGGATCAAAACTGTGTCCTCTAGAGCATACACACGGTTTTTCTATGATTTGACCAAGTGACCTAGTTTTTGGCCCTACATAACCCAGTTTCAAATTTGTCCTTCATATTATGAGGATAAACATTCTGATAAAGTTTCATGAACTTTGGATCAAAACTGTGCCTTCTACAGCGTACACAAGGTTTTTCTAAGATTTGACCTAGTGACCTAGTTTTTGACCCGACATGACCCAATTTCGAACTTGGCCTAGAGTTTATGGAGATAAATATTTTGACAATGTTTTATAAAGATTGGATCAAAACTGTGTCCTCTAGAGCGTACACAATGTTTTCTATGATTTGACCTAGTGACCTAGCTTTTGACCAGACATGACCCAGTTTCGTACTTGTCCTAGATATTATAAAGATAAACATTCTGACAAAGTTTCATGAACTTTGGATGAAAACTGTGTCTTCTAGAGTGTACACTAGGTTTTTCTACGATTTGACCTAGTGACCTAGTTTTTGACCCTACATGACCCAGTTTCAAACTTGGCCTAGATTTTATGGAGATATATATTCTGACAATGTTTCATATAGATTGGATCAAAACTGTGTCCTCTAGAGCGTACACAAGGTTTTTCTATGATTTAACCTAGTGACCTAGTTTTTGACCCGACGTGACCCAGTTTCAAACTTATCCTAGATATTATGAGGATAAACATTCTGACTAAGTTTCATGAACTTTGGATGAAAACTGTGCCTTCTAGAGCGTACACAAGGTTTTTCTAAGATTTGACCTAGTGACCTAGTTTTTGACCCGACGTGACCCAGTTTCGAACTTGTCCTAGATATCATAAAGATAAACACTCTGACAAAGTTTCATGAACTTTGGATGAAAACTGTGCCTTCTAGAGTGTACACAAGGTTTTTCAAAGATTTGACCTAATGACCTAGTTTTTGACCTGACATGACCCAGTTTCGAACTTGGCCTAGAGTTTATGGAGATATATATTCTGACAATGTTTCATATAGATTGGATCAAAACTGTGTCCTCTAGAGCGTACACAAGGTTTTTCGATGATTTGACCTAGTGACCTAGTTTTTGACCCGACGTGACCCAGTTTCAAACTTATCCTAGATATTATGAGGATAAACATTCTGACTAAGTTTCATGAACTTTGGATGAAAACTGTGCCTTCTAGAGCGTACACAAGGTTTTTCTAAGATTTGACCTAGTGACCTAGTTTTTGACCCGACGTGACCCAGTTTCGAACTTGTCCTAGATATCATAAAGATAAACACTCTGACAAAGTTTCATGAACTTTGGATGAAAACTGTGCCTTCTAGAGTGTACACAAGGTTTTTCAAAGATTTGACCTAATGACCTAGTTTTTGACCTGACATGACCCAGTTTCGAACTTGGCCTAGAGTTTATGGAGATATATATTCTGACAATGTTTCATATAGATTGGATCAAAACTGTGTCCTCTAGAGCGTACACAAGGTTTTTCGATGATTTGACCTAGTGACCTAGTTTTTGACCCGACATGACCCAGTTTCAAACTTGTCCTAGATATTATAAAGATAAACATTCTGACTAAGTTTCATGAACTTTGGATGAAAACTGTGCCTTCTAGAGCGTACACAAGGTTTTTCTAAGATTTGACCTAGTGACCTAGTTTTTGACCCGACGTGACCCAGTTTCGAACTTGTCCTAGATATCATAAAGATAAACATTCTGACAAAGTTTCATGAACTTTGGATGAAAACTGTGCCTTCTAGAGTGTACACAAGGTTTTTCTAAGATTTGACCTAGTGACCTAGTTTTTGACCCGATGTGACCCAGTTTCGAACTTGTCCTAGATTTTATAAAGATAAACATTCTGACAAAGTTTCATGAACTTTGGATGAAAACTGTGCCTTCTAGAGTGTACACAAGGTTTTTCTAAGATTTGACCTAGTGACCTAGTTTTTGACCCGACATGACCCAGTTTCGAACTTGGCCTAGATTTTATGGAGATAAACATTCTGACAAAGTTTCAGAAAGATTGGATCAAAACTGTGCCCGCTAGAGTGTACACAAGCAAAAGTTGACGGACGTCCGGACGGACGTCCGGACGGACGGACGACGGACATCAGGGTATCCCAAAAGCTCACCCTGAGCACTTCGTGCTCAGGCGAGCTAAAAATGGGGGAACTTATGTTCTTCAGCGCAGCATGGATGTAATGTTAGGGCTTTTGTCAAACCTTTTCATGTTAAGTTCACTGACACATGTGCCTATCTGTGGATGTAAACAGAACTTAGAAATTGTAACGGGGTTTGTTGAAAATCTATAAAATGTAAGTGGCCTGTTAGAACTTTTGGCTTGTATATTTACCATCATCATGGTAAATACTGAACAAATTTCGCGGAACATAGTGTCTCCCCTGTCTCTGCATTGTCACAAAACAGATGTAAACCAGAAAACTCAATGAAAAGTTTACACTGCCAACAACTAACATGACGATGACCCTGGAAAAGTAATGCCTAAGTCTTGCTGATGCTAGTCGTAGGCAAGACAAAACCAAGACCGAAGACTCCCTACATTTATACCTTTTTAACAAACTCGTTCCCTTCAGCTTTAAACTTTTCAAACTTTTCTGCAGCACTCAGCTCTTTAACTTCTTCCTTTTTGTCTTCAACGAGTTTGTCTGTCTTTTGATTGGCAAAATTATCTGTCTTTTGATTGGCTAAATTAGACTGGGCTATAGAACATGTCAGCTGTGGAGTGGGAACCGGATTATTGCCCACAACTTGAGAGGTTGGTTTCCCTTCTGGGTCAATGATTTCTGGTATCTGCCAAGGGGAAACAGATGGCAGCTGAAACTTTTCTCGCCATCTTGGACCGTCCTTCTGATGCAACAGTTCTTGACATCTAAAAGTAGCAAAAATGTCAATCATAAATGTTACTTCATATATGCCACCATTTTGGAAAAGAAATCTCCAGAAACGACATTTCAAGATAAGGTGGAATTTTGAGGCTAACTCTGAGATAATTTTTCTTATTTCTCCATGAAAGCAAATCACTGAGATGGTTCTAATGAAGAGTCACAACATATCGCTTGATGATGAAATATGGTGATTCATCAGAATAGTTTCTCTCACAGTGGGACACCATTAAACAGCTTCACTGAGGATTCTGCAACAATTTTACATGTACTAACTTATCCTTAATTTCTTAAAATCAGATATATAGCTGCCCCTCATCAAACAGTTCTAATCACTACAGAAACTCTGGTTTTACCAACAATCTTCATTTTTACAGAGCTCCTGATAAGCTGGGGTTTTAAGGACAATTCTGGGATAATTTTTCTTATTTCTCAAGCAAAATATATGCCAGTAATGTGACACCTCATTAGAACCATCTTTGTGAGCTGGTTCTAATGAGGGGTCACAACATATGTTCTATGCCAAAGTATGGAAAATTCTCCCTAAATAATCTCTCTGACCCTTTCTTACCTGGAACATGATCTTAAACTGTCTTACCTCTTTGTTCCTAGATGTGCCTGGTCCATTCTGTTGTCTAGTAGCAACACATGCCTGTAATCTATATATGCTAGTCTTGGCCTGTAAATGAAATACCGTATAACTCTATACGTCAGGATATCTAAAATAATTACCGTAACCGTCCTAAAAATTGAACAGGTTGGTTTGTTAATGCATTTTTGTATCCAAAAGATGCAGATGGAATGGCAAACAGTGTAGAGCCTGAACAGACTGCTCCATAAGGAGCAGTCTGATCTTGGTCTGCACTGTTTGCTTAGACCTATCTGTCTCAATACTTAGAATTTTACAGCAATAATATGAAATCAAGTGTGCTTATATTTTTTTGCCAAAAAATGTGGAGCTTTTGCGAAACTCCTCATATTTTTTTCATCATGGTGGTGTTTTTGCATACAATAAAATACAGTATTCGAACAACTGTCTATGACGTCAAGTGCAACATTTTGTTTAAAATTTTTATCAATTTTATTTAGATGAAGTGTCAGACCACAGGAATTTTTTTGGACCAAATGTCTCATTCACTGTAAGGAACGTAAGCATTGGAGTAAATTTGTAATCAGCTAAAAGACATCTTGGTGATAGAGTGATAATGTAACACATCATACTGCAGTTGTTCAGCAATAAGACTTGATTTCCCCCTCGAACAAACCCACAAATTTAGATCCATCTTTAAGTACAAGATGAAACTAGATTTTTTGGGATTATTTTGGAAGGTAAAATCCTTATATCAGAATTAATACAACTGATATGAATAGTTGGGGTCATTTTGAAGGAAATGTCCCCACCTTATAACAGAATAAACACTGTAGATTTAAATGACACTTTTAGATGAAGAACTATATGAGCCACAACATAACAAAATTAACAAAGTGGCATGTGCACCAAGCAAAGACTCAGATCACCCTGAGCATACGCCGTTCTGGTTAGACTCTTTGGTGTGTGCTTAAAGTGCATCTTAGAGTCTAAGCTAGCTCCATGCAGACAGCAAAGACTCAGATCAGACTGGGCAAATGCCCAAGCTGATCTGAGTCTGCCCTGGGCGCACATGCCACTTTGTTGGTTTTGTTATGTCATGGCTAGCTTTAAATAGTTCTCTTTCAAATCCTTTGACTTCTTGTTTGTCATTTGTAATTAAACATGTATACGTGACTGAAATAAATATGTTTAAAACTGAATGACAACTTATGACCAAGATACTATACTCTGTTTCATTGAGTAGTTTTGTTCTTACCTTTCTAGATGTTCATAAGCCATTGCTCTTCGTAATAATGGTTTCACACTATGTGGGATGAGTTGTAAAGACCTTGTACAGTCTCGCACAGTCCCTGAGAGATCACCGGTTTTGAGCTGACATGCTGCTCTATTGCTGTACATCAGAGATAAGTTCACAACCTGATTGTCCTCTGGAAATACATGCACACTGTAAAAATTCTAAAATTTGGGATGGATGACTTGCGAGTTTACGTCCTTGTTAACAGCATTTCAGTCATATCAGGATGATGGGCGGGTGATAATGAAAGGCTGTGTGCAATGGAACCCTGTTTACAACTGAAAAGATCCACGCCTACAGTGGGGCTCGAACCCAGAACCGCTAGATCAGCAGGCCAGCATTTAACCTACTGAGCTACCGGGGCTCCTCTAAAAATTGGGACACAAAATAGTTATCCCATTTGTCCTAACAAGACCTGCCTGCATACAGAATAGCTCCCCTGACAGCGCCTTGCCCATCATATGAGTCACATCATGTGACCTCCAACAACATGGTAATTTTGTCATGTGATATTAAGATCATTCTTCTGTTCCACACAGAGTGATCAGAGATCTCACTGCTGGTTTTTGGCTTGGACCACTTCCATAGAAGGCCGATATAACAGGCAAAGGCTCTGATCAGACTGCACTTCAGTGCAGTCTGATCAGAGCCTTTGGTTGTCACTAATGCCACATTGTTGGAAATCACATGATGTGGCTCATATATGAAACTTTAACCAAAACTTCCAGTGCAGGTGCTGATGTGGAAGCTGACACAGACATTGATGGAGCCCCGGTAGCTCAGTAGGGTAAGCGCTGGCCGGCTGATCTAGCGGTCCTGGGTTAGAGGCCCGCTGCAGGCCTTTCATTATCACCCATCCATCATCCTGATACGACTGAAATACAGTTGAAAAGGACACAAAATTGCAAGGCATCTATCTATCCATACAGACATTAATGCCAATGCCAATCCTATACTTCTGTAAATGCGAGCTAAAACTAAAAATAGAAAAGTTTCGTTCTACAATGTGTTACTGAGTCTAAAGATGCAGATGAAACAGTAAACAGTGTAGGCCCTGATCAGAAGCAGTCTGATGTGGATCTGCACTGTTTGCTCAGACCTAGCTATCCCAAAACTTAGAATTTCAAGTGTAAGTATGAAAACTGAAAGTATGTGACATGCTGGTTGTTTTAGGTTTAATAGCCCTTTGAGACAGTATTTCAGTCTATATCAGGCCGACAGTATTTCAGTCTATATCAGGCCGACAGTTTTTCAGTCTATATCAGGCCGTCTCCCAGAGAGAGGGAGAGAGAAAAGAGAAATGATAGGTGAGAGAAAAAAAATCCAAACAACCCCTGCCCACACCTACTGCAAGCACAGTAGGCCCTTGCCCTACTTTTATCCAACAAGTAGGACACCCCAGCACTGGCAGTTATAACCAGCACCATTGCCCAACAACCACCCCCATGTGACATGTAAAAAGTGTGCTTGATGCATCTGCTAACAGAAAAAGGATCAGCCCAGCCTTTGCTGTCTGAATACATAATGGGACTGGATTACGACTGTGAGCTAAGCACTTAAGGCATATGGGTACATCTCCTTTTTGTAAAGGGGAGCAGCTTTCTTGACTTCCTGTTTGCTTCCTTGGAGGAACAAGCCCTTCTTAAAGGGGTTCAACTCTAAAAGGAAAGAATTTGCTCCTCCAGTTCTACTCTTAAAGGAAAGAATTTGCTCCTGGAGCTTCAACTATCAAAGGAAAGAATTTGTTCCTCCAGTTCTACTCTTAAAGGAAAGAATTTGCTCCTGGAGGAGCAAATTCTTTCCTTTAAGAGTTGACCCCTATTGAGAAGGGAGCAAAATGAAAATGGCAGAGTTGCTTCCCCTGAAAGTGTACCCTTTCGCCTTAATTGCTATTCTCCTCAGTAATTAGATCTCTTATGAAATACACTAATTTCCAAAGTAAAAAGTTGTTGCTGTTCTGGGTTAAACGGCCCTTTGAAGCAGTATTTTAGCCGATATCCGAGAGAGAGGGAGAAATCGAAGTTAAAAGATAGGCCATGATCAGGAACTAATACAATCAGATCCCATATCCCACCCTCAAAACATTTTACGTGAAAAGTTTAAACTGCACATACCATGTTCAAGAATCCCAATGATCTTGCTATAAATACTGATTGCCTCTCCATACTGTCCATTTTTAAACAGCATGTTTCCTTCTTCACGTAGTTTAAGACAATTATCAGGAAATGGTCTCTGATAAAAGACTGGCCGGGTTAGAGAATCCCGTACAGGTATTTGATCATCCGTCTCTGAGTTGTCCTCTGATTTCGCATCACTTTCTGTATCTTCTGATTCTTTTTCACTTTCCTGCAGTTCACTTGTAGCACCATCTTTGGTTTGTTGTTCTGTTTTGAGATCAGTCCCGGTTTCCACTGTATTAGCACTGTTACTTTCATTGATCAGTTCACTTGACTCTGCACCTTCTTTCACAATGTGTTTACTAGTTTCACTTATTTTCCCAGAGTCAGTTTCAGAAATTGCTTTGTTCTCATTAGGCTGCACCTGAGGATTTTCCTGCTTATCTATATTGTCTTTTTTACTGGCTGATTCTGGTAATTTTTTACTTTCTTTTTCAACTTCATCAGCACTCCAAATATCTTTACTATTTACAGAATCTCCGCCAGCATGGCCCACATGCCCATTAACAAGTGGTGTCTTTTTATTTGTTTTATTTTGTTCTAATTCTGATGGATCCACATCTCCGTTCACCATATTTTTCTCCTTAATTGAATTAGAGACATCTGCAACAGATGTATCTCCGGAAGCATCATCTTTGACAGAATCTTTAGATCTATTTTCTGTTTCATTGTCACTTCCCTCTACATCTTCTATTACCATTCTCCTTCCTTTGTTCTTTTTTTCTTTTCTTTCTTTCTCCACTTCTTGTAACAAATCCTAACCAATCAAAATCAAAAACTAGTTTAAGGCACTCTTACAATGCTTAGGTATTGGTACATCTAAGACCATTACTTTCCATTTGTCCCATATGCAAAATTAATGGTTATTAGGTGTCCAAATATTTGCTTAAGTATTTGAACACGTAAAACTATTTTCATTTGTCCAAAATAGAAAATTAATGTTTTTTAGGTGTCAAAATATTTGCTTAAGTAATGGGACACATAAAAAACAATAATTTTCCATTTGTTCCAAATGGATATTAATGGTTTTTAGACGTCCATTATCAAAACACATTAGGGTATATGGATAAATTGCTACCTTTTTGCCACCATAATTTACAAGGGAAACAACTTTTGCAATACATGTATAGTATTTGCTTCCCTGGTGAGAGCATCCCTTTTTCAAAGAGGGCTGCTCCTAAAAGAAACAATTTACATCTCAGAGCTCCAGACAACTTTTTTACCCAGTTTAGTATTTACTTATCAAAATTCAAACCCAGAAAGTAACTAAAGAATTTGGTCAGTAAAGATACTGATCAAATTCAGAGGCTGTTTAGTAACTTTTTACAAACTTGATCATCTCTTTCAGAGAAGAGTAGCTGGTCGTTTTGCTATTGGTTTGGTGTTGTAATCGTTTTGTGTTTAAAAACACTTCCTTCTGACGCATGAGACAAGCTGTAATCTAAGCGTTTTACACATAGTATAGCAGGTTTTGGAACGGCTTGGGGTGTTGCCTTGGGGCAGGGATTTTCCAACCATTTTGAACTTGGGGCTATGACTTTGGGGAAAATAGCGCTGAAATCTGCCAAACTGGGAAGAATCTGATAATTAATGAAAAAAAAAAAATTTGATGTAATCATTAATTGAGCAGTAAACATGGACATTGGTTTGACTGACCTGATGTTGTTTTCATTCTGGAATAGCATGACGAGTATTTGTCTGAAATTGTGTCAGACTGTGATTTTGTCAAGGCTGAAATTGTGCCTGGAGATTGGATGCCGGCTGGTGATACCTGAAGGTCGCCGGCCGCCTGACCCTGTTTCCTGTTACCACACATCATGTGATAATCGGCTGATCTTTGCTGGCAAGAGTTCACTAATATTAACCACTGGCTTGCCAAAGCCAAAGTTTTCCAGCTTTGCACAACCTGGAGGGGCCATTTTTTCACTATTTCATCAAGTAACAAAGATGTTTTTGCAACATGTTTGTTCAAAGGAAAATGAAAGTAGCAATGCAATCAACCGGAAAGATCATGAGCCTTTAACTGATTGGGTAACTATTTATGGACAAGGCTCAGTAAATTCCAATACTCATGCTTGTTCCCAGTCTAGTCATAAAAAATACCAGCTCAGCGGAAAACAGAATGCTTAAAATAGATACCATGTGCTTCCGTTCTCGGAAAAAGGTTGACTGCGCATGCTCAGTCAGCGCATGCGCTGAAGCAATGATTAGTAAATGCTAAAAATAAGTAATATATTCTGGCTGTCAATAAATGGTTGACCCTGCATGCTTTAGTGTATATACGTGGCAAATTTGAGCTGCTATCGTAAACTGAGAAATAACTACCGTATTTGGTACGACTAAAATTTGAAGGCACTTCGTATTTTGTCATTTTTGGTCCCCATTTTACACAAATACGAAGCTTATCTGGCTCTCTGCATCTGCAAAGATGCATTGGTTTTGTTGATTTTATGTTCTTTTAGCAAAATATGCAGAACTGACACAGTACAAGAAGTTTAACAAACAGACACTTGATTTTATGTGTATTGTAAGACTTACGGTACATGGGTACACTTTCAGGGAAGCAACTCTGCTTTTTCTCTTTTTACCACACTTCACAATAGGGGTCAACTCTTAAAGAAAAGAATTTGCTCCTCCAGGAGCAAATTCTTTTCTTCAAAGGTTGACTTGATTTAACAAGGGCTTCGCAAGCGGCGCATAATACGCCCGTTTTAATGTCATAAAGGAATTATAGAATGAACAAGATTGTTTACAAAAGGACAGACAGGCAGACAAACAGGGGAAACCACACTTTAATTAATGACGGCAACATTATTCAAATATTTAACACATCAAATTATATTAGTATACAAAAAATCAGCTTCCAAGGTGAAGTGGCTCCTAAGCTGAGTAATGCCAAAGTCAAACAAGGGAGATAATTCATAAACCTAATATACTAGATAAACCATGCCTTGTTCTAATACATTCTCTTGACAATATACACATCTCCATAAAGTTGTGTTAAAATATTCTGAATGCTTAAGGATTTACAGAGTAAATAGGAAATTTATGCAAGGGCAGATAATCCAGTAAGCAAGCCATTGTTCAGGATACATTGCCCCATTATTACACACCTTCTTACAAAGTTTCATTCTAGCATTTCAAAGGGTTAAAGAGATATGGAGTGAATGGAAATGCCTAAAAATAATGATCAAAGGGAGGTTACTCCAAAATTAAGAAAGGGGCAGCAACCATTCGTATATGTGACACATCATCTTGTGATCATGCACATTGCTATGAAGTTTCATCATGATATTCCAAACAGTTACCGAGTTAATGTATGCACAACATAAGTATACACAAAAATAGCTGAAAAGAATAAAAGGGATGTAACTCAGAAACAAAGAGCAACCATTGTTGTACACAACACATCATTGGGACTTCATACACATTGCTATGAAGTTTCATGAAGGTATCCCAAACAGTTATCTAGTTATGGCGCGCACAAGACCTGCATGGAAAAAACAATCAAAGGGGCATAACTTGGAAATTAAGAAAGGGGGAGCAACCATTCTTGTATGCGATACATTCCCCCTACCTATTACATATGCCTACAAAATTTCATGAAGATATTCCAAATGGTTACTGAGTTATGGCACACCTAAGAATGTTTACGGACGGAGGAAAGGGAGTTTACTCCAAAATTAAGAAAGGGGAGCAACCATTCTTATATGCGACATATTATCTTGTGATCATGCATATTGCTATAAAGTTTCATCATGATATTCCAAACAGTTACCGAGTTAATGTATGCACAACATTAGTATACACAAAAATAGTCGAAAAGAACTAATAAAAGGGGCATAACTTTGAAACCAAGGAAGGGGGAGCTACCATTGTTGTACGCGACACATCGTTGGGACTTCATACACATTGCTATGAAGTTTCATGAAAATATCCCAAACGGTTATCTAGTTCTGGCGCGCACAAGACCTGTAGGGTAAAAAACAATCAAAGGGGCATAACTTTGAAACCAAGGAAGGGGGAGCAACCATTCATGTACGTGACACGTTCCCCCTACCTAATACATATGCCTACAAAATTTCATGAAGATATCCCAAATGGTTACTGAGTTATGGCGTGCACAAGAATGTTTACGGACGGACGGACGGACAGACGGACGGACGGACGGACAGCGCCATGACATAATACGTCCGTTTTTTCAAAACGGGCGTATAAAAAGGGTTTCTTTGTCCAGTAAAGCAAACAGCAAGTCACAGAAGTTGCTTCCCTTTGCAAAATTGGATAAAAACACAGAAGTGTACCCATTCACCACGTCAAAGTCTGTGTTACACTAAAAAGGCTTTGAAAAACTGGAAGCAGGAGTATAGTACACTCACTTGCGCTCTTTTGTTGTTTGGCTCCTTTTGTAGAACTTTGTCGAGATCTTTCTTGGCCTTGTCAAACTGCTTCAACCCTTTACGAGCAGTGGCTTGTCTTAGAAGAGCTGTCAACAATAAATTTTTCATTTTACTTCTGCTTTCAGTAGACATTTACCAGAAATTACCTTATTTTTACCCTTCAAGTGCCAAAAAAGCAGACGAAAAAATTTACGTCAGCAAACCTGCAGAAATTTTTTTTTGTCCATGCTATATCATATTGAGAATTCATAAACTAGACGGCAAACAGTGTAGACCTAGATAAGGTAGCTCATTATGAGCAGCCTCATTTGGATCTACACTGTTTGCAAATTCAGCTAATCTTATTTTGGTCTTTTAAGGCTTAATACATTATTTGTGCCATACGTGGACAGTTCCAGAAAAAAACATGTAAACAGAGGAGAGAGGCACTTTTCTCCTCCTACTCCCATACCCCAAACCAACTGCCCTTGCCCCTATTCATTCTTCCATGCTCCTAAAGTGCTCTTGTTAAATGTGACTATAGGAATCTCTTTCAAACCTTTCGTAACAGATAGTGAATGGTCCTACAGTTATTACAACACTTGCAAAACTGGGCTCAGCATCCACAGCTTAATATTACTGTTAAGTCAACTAGTACATACAAAATCAAAAGTTAATTTTTTTTTGCAGAAAAATGTGAGGAGTTTTTGCAGTGCAAAAGCTCATTACATTTCTTTAGCAAATTAAATGGCAGTGTCTTTGCCTACAATATGCCTGAAAATATAACTTCTTGTTACCTAAGAGCTTTGTTAGTTTTGAACAAACAGGTCCAGAAATCCAACACAGAAATCAACTAGAAATGTGTCCACAGTACACAGATGCCCCCGCCTAGTGCTTTAAGTAAGATGGCGTCTTGATTAAGGTACTGGCACTTGTAGTATATAACTAGGTTCATAGAGGCAGACTTGTATAATATAAAAGGCCACAGGCCAAAAGTTGCCTGAAGTTTGAAATGTCACACAAACTGCAGCCCTTTATACAGTTTAAGAGTCACTGAAAGGCCAAAGTAGAAGGTCAGTGGACCATGATATATGGATCATCATGACCTGATTTTCGTATATTTCTGTTGTACTTATAAATCCTCAAATGAAATTTCAAATGGCTACAATACAGGTCTCTTACAAAAATCTTAACCTTGCAAAAAGTCTGAAGTCATTGGACCCTGACATATGGATCTTCATGATCTGATTCTTGTATATTCCGGTTGTACTCACATATATTAATCCTCATACAAAATTTCAAGTTGCTACAATAATAGGAACCCTAAAATCTACCTCTAAGAAAAATCTTAACCTTGCAAAAGTTGCCTAAGTCCGAAGTCAGTGGACCCTGACATAACAATCATAATGCCCTGATTCTAATGAATTTATAATGTACTTATAGATATAAAGCCTCATACCAAATGTTAAGTTGCTACAATAATAAGAACCCTAAAATCTACCTCTTACAAAAATCTTAACCTTGAACAATTAGCCTAAGTCCGAAATCAGTGCAGTTTGACATATGGATCATTATGCCCTGATACTTGTGTATTTCTGTTGAACTTATACATATATACCCTCAAACAAAATTTCAAGTTGCTACAATAATAGGAACCCTAAAATCTACCTCTTACAAAAATCTTAACCTTGCAAAATTTGCCTTAGTCCGAAGTCAGTGAACCGTGACATATGGATCATCATACCCCGATTCTTGTGTATTCCTGTTGTACTTATAGATATAAATCATCATACGAAATTTCAAGAAGCTACAATAATAGGAACCCTGAAATCTACCTCTTACAAAAATCTTTACCTGAGTCTAACAGGATCACATACGTACGTACTGACAGACAGACGTACGTTCGCACAACCCAAACATATATATGCCCCCCGGCGTCATATGATGCGGGGGCATAAAACTACTAAAATGTTCTAATCCTCACAAATAAGCCTAAAGATTACAGTATAAAGTGTGTTACATTCTGAAACAATTCATGAATTTTTTTTTGACAACTACTAAGATAAATTTTATGACAGACAATAAGCTTTGGTTTAATTCATTTCTACACAACAAGAATTCCACAGGAGGCGGTGTCTTGTCTGTCTGAGTGTTGTCACAAAACACTTGATGCCCATATCCCGGTAATACTGACACTGATACCAAAAAAAGTAATACCTATTTCTTGCTTCTGCTATTTACTGGTGAGAGTAAAACTAGCAAAGCAATTTCAGCATACCATTCATAGCTTCAACATTACCTTTTAAATTTTCTGGCTCGAGCTTTAGAACTCTATCAGTGTCTGTTATAGCCTTCATCCAATCTTCTGTCTTCAAATCTACAAAGAATTGAAACAAGTCATTTGTAACAGAATTTGCAAAAGCGTATGACAAGAATCAGGGTAACTGCATGTGCTCTCTACTGTAAAAATTCCAAACCAGAGGGCCAATGGCCCTATATCGCTCACCTGAGCACTGAGGTTATGTTGGAAAAACTAAGTTGCCACAGCAACAAAACAACATGCACAACAGCAATAAAACACACCATTTATGTAGAGGATAATATCACAAACATTTATGCAAAAAATAAGCTTTATCCCCCCTTAATGGCTTCTGAGAAGAAGATCTTTGGCAAAAAAAAAAAAAAAAAAAAAAAAAATGAAAAAATTGAAAATTTGGCCCTTCAATTGCAACGGCAACCAATCAAAATCAGGTCTTTGGGCAAAATTCTTATAGCTGATAGAGGACTACTCTAGGAACATTTCTGTAAGCTTTTGTCAAAATATCTGCCGTAACACAGAAATAAATACCAAATGTCCACTTTCCCCATTGTAAGTCTATGGAAACTTTAAGTTGCCATAGCAACCAGTTCACATGGGCAATGATAATATGAAATATACTTTAGGTAGAGGCTAATGTTATTAATATGTATGCAAAGTATGCATGTGCTCTCTGCTGTAAAAATTCCAAACCAGAGGGCCAATGGCCCTATATCGCTCACCTGAGCACTGAGGTTATGTTGGAAAAACTAAGTAGCCACAGCAACAAAACAACATGCACAACAGCAATAAAACACACCATTTATGTAGAGGATAATATCACAAACATTTATGCAAAAAATAAGCTTTATCCCCCCTTAATGGCTTCTGAGAAGAAGATCTTTGGCAAAAAAAAAAAAAAAAAAAAAAAATGAAAAAATTGAAAATTTGGCCCTTCAATTGCAATGGCACCCAATCAAAATCAGGTCTTTGGGCAAAATTCTTATAGCTGATAGAGGACTACTCTAGGAACATTTCTGTAAAGCTTTTGTCAAAATATCTGCCGTAACACAGAAATAAATACCAAATGTCCACTTTCCCCATTGTAAGTCTATGGAAACTTTAAGTTGCCATAGCAACCAGTTCACATGGGCAATGATAATATGAAATATACTTTAGGTAGAGGCTAATGTTATTAATATGTATGCAAAGTATCAGCTTCATCCTCCTCATGGCTTCACTTTCCTCATTATAAGTCAATGGAAACTATAAGTTGACATAGCAACCAAAGTTCTTATTTGGTTGGAAGAAAAAACAAAATTCATGTAGAGGCTTCTGTCATCAACATGTTTGCACAATATCGGCTTCATCCCCCATATGGCTTCTGAGCAGAAGATTTTTTCATTTTTTCTTCCGAAAATTTACCCTATATTTTGCCATGGCAACCAATCAAATTCAGCGATTTGGAGAAAATTCATATGAAATATAGAGGACTATTCAAGAAACATTTCTGTAGAAAGAAAATCTAAATAAAAGCCGTGAGACAGCAAAAATTGCCAATTTCCATTTTCCCCATTATAAGTCAATGGAAACTCTTAGTTGCCATAGCAACCAAACTGCTGGAGTAATTGCCATGAAAAACAGTAATTCTATAGAGGCTAGTACTAAGATTCTTTCTGTAAAGTTTGAGCTTTATTGGCCACACAGTTTATGCAGAGATGATTTTTTAATATTTTTCCATTTTTCACTATTCTGTTGCAATGGCAACCAGCCAAGTTGTGCAATTTGCATAAATTTAATAAGGCTGGTTAAAGACTACTCCAGGTACATTTCTATAAAAGTTTTGTCAAAATATCTGCAGTGGCATAGCAACAAATGCAAATTTTCTATTTTGCCATTATAAGTCAATGGCAACTTTAAGTTCCCATAGCAACCAAACTGCTAGAGCAATTGCCAAGAAAAACAGTCCTTTTATAGAGGGCAGTGCCAAGATCCTTTCCGTGAAGTTTGAGCTTTATTGGTTGCATAGTTTCTGAGGAGATGATTTTTGAATATTTTTTCTATTTTTAACCATTCGGTTGCCATGGCAACCAGCCAAATTGTACAATTGACAAAAATTTCATGTGGTTGATGGAGGACTACTCAAGGAACATTTCTGTAAAAGTTTTGTCAAAACATCTGCAGTGACATAGCAATAAATGCAAATTTTCTATTTTTCCCATAGAAGTCAATGGAAACTTTAAGTTGCCATAGCAACCAAAGTTCAGAAGCAATTTAGATAAAAAACAGTATTATTGGTTCCCCCTGCCTATAGATGCTATATATGAAATTTGGTAACAATCGGCCCTGTAGTTTCAGAGGAGATGTCGTTTGAAAATGTTGACGGACGGACGACGGATGCCTGCCTATACTATAAGCTCACCTGTGAGCCTTTGGCTCAGGTGAGCTAAAAATCGGGGCAACCAAAATAGTTTCAAAAACTGCCCTTAAAATGGAGCCATCTGGTCCAAAAGTTTCATATAAAATGGCAAACAATGTATACATTGATCAAATTGCTCCAATAAGAGCAGCCTGATCTGGGTCTGCACTATTTGCTCTAACCTATCTGACCCAATACTCAGAATGTTTATGCCAGTCAGGCCATATGACATTCTTTTTTTTTTAAATCTATAGGACGACTGTAAGCTGAAAGTTTCAATTTTTTTCAGAAGTCATATTTCATTTTCAAATGCAAACTCTTTTCTTTTACACGGAGATGGTTCCCAAATTAAAAGGGAGGCAAAAATAAAAACTAAAGGATTTCTTCCCTTTTAAATGTATCCATTTACCTTAAACATGTTCTAGAATATTGGCCAAATACATAAATGGACATTCTGGCCATCTAAAAACACACATAGATGAAAGTGACTAATAACTCACATGCAAGGGCTCTGTTGTTGTAGGAAGCAGCAGTGGGTTGTAGTGAAATACTTCTGGAGTAATACACTATGGCTTCCTTATAATCTCCTGACTTGAATGCCTGAAACATGGATAGTGCAAAAAGATCATTCAATATTTACTGCTTATGAGAAAATAGCTTCGAAAAAAGACCATACATTAAGAGACTGAGATCACCGCATAAGTGCAGTCTGATCAGAGTCCAGAGCGCTAGATAGATGGATGGATGATTTTACAGTGGTGCTCGAACCCTGGACCGCTATATCAGCAGGCCAGTGCTTAACTTACTGAGCTACCAGGGCTCAAGCTCTTGATAAGGAGCACTTGGTGATAATTAGGAATAATTGTTAATTCTGAATAAAAAATATATTGTGACCCCTCATCTGAACCATCTCGCTGAGATGGTTCAGATGAGGGGTCACAACATATGGTTTCAATGAGAAATAAGAAAAATTATCCCTCAATTATTATCAAATACCTCCTCTTATCTAGAGCTCTGTGAGTCTTCCATGCTTGCATTACCAATCTATAGATTTATCTATCACTGGTATTTATACATGTATTTTCATGAATGCCAGAAAAACTGAGGTTCTATGTTACTCCATTAAGGAATTCAGACTCTACACATCTCAAGAAAATATAATTCTCCATCCTTTTTCATTCTTCTTTTGTACTAAAACATACTTACTGACATCTCAACTGAACAACCCTGTAATAGTATTCTAATAATAATATTCTAATCATATGCCATAACATGTGTGTTCATAATGACAACTTCACTTCCAATTTCCACTTTCGGTAAATGGGCATACTTACATGGCAGGAAAGTCTACCTTTATCTTTCTCATTCCTTTCTGAATGGGAGTCAACTCTAAAGGGGAAGAATTTGCTCCCTTAAGAGCAAATTATTTCCTTTAAGAGTAGACTCCATTTTAGAAGGGCAAGGAAGGCCAACAGGAAGTCACGAAAGATGTTTCCTGCCGTAAAAAAACTGCAGAAAAACATTTAGGTGTATCTATTCACCTTAATACCTGGAGCTCAAATATACAGACCTCATTTCCTTTGTCCTTCTCTCTATTTGCTTTCATTAACTTCTCACTTTCTGTTAATCCTGTAACAAGCAAAATATAAACATCATGCCATAAATATTTAAAAAATTTGGACACGTAAAATAATTACCATTATTGTATGTCCTAAAAAACTGGAACAGTTTGGTTTATTGAAGCAGTAATGTACCCAAAAGATGTAGATGGAATGGAATGGCAAACAGTGTAGACTCTGATCAGGAGCAGTCTGATCTGGTTCTGCACTATTTGCTCAGGCTATCTGTCTCAATACCAAGATCTTTTACCGCAGTTAATCGCTGTTTTTACCAAGAGACTGAAAATCTGATGAAAATATTATTTCAGGATTTATTGTATCTCCGATGAAAATCTAGAAATGAGGATAGTCATGTGGTGACCGTCTAAATTTCCATGGAAGAATAGTTTTTGTTCCCCTAGGAATTCAGTATGGCTGCCACATACTACTGTGTCTGCAGCAAAATGATCTTTTAGTTTATTTCTCACTAGGAATAATTTCTACATGAACTAGAAAATGTGTTAATGAAACACTATGCCCCCAACCATATGCTTGTCTCTAGAGAAGGTTCATCCAATAATGCTTGTACCTTTGTACCATAGGCTTACAATGCACTAAGTCGAAAAAGGGGCTTAACTCAGTCAAAAATTTACGAATTGTTTTCGAAAGTTAATCAGGTCATCTACACCTTGGGCAATATCAACCTGCAAAAATCATGATCCTAGCATCAGGGGTTCTCCAGATATTTTGTTCACAAGCTTCCATAGGCAAATAATGCACTAAGTTGAAAAAGGGGCATAACTCAATCCAAAATTTACAAATTATTTTCAAAAGTTAATCAGGTCATCTACACCACAGGCAGTATCTTCCTGCATAAAATCATGCTCCTAGCATCAGGTGTTCTTGAGATATTTTGTTCACAAGGTTCCATAGACTTACAATGCACTAAGTCGAAAAAGGGGCATAACTCAATAAAAAATTCATGATTTCTTTTCAAAAGTTGATCAGGTCATCTACACCACAGGCAGTATCTTCCTGCATAAAATCATGCTCCTAACATCAGGGGTTCTTGAGATATTTTGTTCACAAGGTTCCATAGGCTTACAATGCACTAAGTCGAAAAAGGGGCATAACTTTGTCAAAAATTCACAAATTTGTTTCAAAAGTTAATCAGGTCATCTACACCTTGGGCATTCTCATCCTGCAAAAACTCATGATCCTAGCATCAGGGGTTCTTGAGATATTTTGTTCACAAGTTTCCACAGGCTAAGTCGAAAAAGGGGCATAACTCTGGAAATACATGACCGGCGGAAAAATAAAACAAGGGCTTCGCAAGCGGCGCATAATACGCCCGTTTTAATGTCGTAAAGGAAATATAGAATGAACAAGACTGTTTACAAAAGGACAGACAGGCAGACAAACAGGAGAAACCACACTTTGATTAATGACGGCAATATTATTTAAATATTTAACACATCAAATACTATTAGTATACCAAAAATCAGCTTCCAAGGTGAAGTGGCTCTTAAGCTGAGTAATGCTAAAGTCAAGCAAGGGAGATAATTCATAGACTAAATATACTAGATATACCATTCTTGGTTCTAATACATTCCCTTGACAATATACACATCTCCATAAAGTTGTGTTAAAATATTCTAACCGATTAAGGAGTTACAGAGTAAACAGGAAATTTATGCATGGGCAGATAATCCAGTAAGCAAGCCAGAGTCATGGTTATTGCTCAGGATTCATTGCTCCATTATTACACACATTCCTACAAAGTTTCATTCTAATATTTCAAAGGGTTAAGGAGATATGGAGTGAATGGTAATGCCTAAAAATAATGATCAAAGGGAGGTTACTCCCAAAATTAAGAAAGGAGGAGCCACGATTCTTATTTGTGACACATCATCTTGTGATCATGCACATTGCTATAAAGTTTCATCATGATATTCCTAACAGTTACTGAGTTAATGTATGCACAACATAAGTATACACAAAAATAGCCGAAAAGAACTAACAAAAAGGGATGTAACTCAGAAACAAAGAAAGGGAGAGCAACCATTGTTGTACGTGACACATTGTTAAGACTTCATACACATTGCTATGAAGTTTCATGAAGATATCCCAAACAGTTATCTAGTTATGGCGCGCACAAGACCTGCAGGGAAAAAAAACAATCAAAGGGGCATAACTTTGAAACCAAGGAAGAGGGAGCAACCATTCTTGTACGCGACACTTTCCCCCTACCTAATACATATGCCTACAAAATTTCATGGAGATATCCCAAACGGTTACTGAGTTATGGCGCGCACAAGAATGTTTACGGACGGACGGACGGACAGCGCCATGACATAATACGTCCGTTTTTTCAAAACGGGGGTATAAAAATACAGGTCTGCTTATTTTCCATACTGATCATGTGTATAAAGTTTCAAGTTCCTAGTTCTTATTGTTCATGACTATATGTAAGGGTACCTTTGTACCATAGGCTTCAATGCACTAAGTCGAAAAAGGGGAATAACTTGATCAAAAATTCACGATTTTTTTTCAAAAGTTAATCAGGTCATCTACACCACAGGCAGTATCTTCCTGCAACAAAATCATGCTCCTAGCTTCAGGTGTTCTTGAGATATTTTGTTCACAAGGTTCCATAGACTTACAATGCACTAAGTCGAAAAAGGGGCATAACTCAATAAAAAATTCATGATTTCTTTTCAAAAGTTAATCAGGTCATCTACACCATAGGCAGTATCTTCCTGCAAAAAATCATGCTCCTAACATCAGGGGTTCTTGAAATATTTTGTTCACAAGGTTCCATAGGCTTACAATGCACTAAGTCGAAAAAGGGGCATAACTCAGTCAAAAATTCACGAATTTGTTACAAAAGTTAATCAGGTCATCCACACCTTGGGCATTCTCATCTTGCAAAGCCTCATGATCCTAGCATCAGGGGTTCTTGAGATATTTTGTTCAGAAGGTTCCACAGGCTTAAGTCGAAAAAGGGGCATAACTCTGGAAATACATTGCCGGAGGAAAAATAAAAAAATACAGGTCTGCTTATTTTCCATACTGATCATGTGTATAAAGTTTCAAGTTCCTAGCTCTTATTTTTCTTGACTATATGTAAGGGTACCTTTGTACCATAGGCCTCAATGCACTAAGTCGAGAAAGGGGAATAACTCGATAAAAAATTTACGAATATTTTTCAAAAGTTAATCAGGTCATCTACACCACAGGCAGTATCTTCCTGCAAAAAATCATGCTCCTAGCTTCAGGGGTTCTTGAGGTATTTTGTTCACAAGGTTCCATAGGCTTACAATGCACTAAGTCGAAAAAGGGGCATAACTCGGTCAAAAATTCACTTATTTGTTTCAAAAGTTAATCAGGTCATCTACACCTTGGGCATTCTCATCTTGCAAAGCCTCATGATCCTAGCATCAGGGGTTCTTGAGATATTTTGTTCAGAAGGTTCCACAGGCTAAGTCGTAAAAGGGGCATAACTCTGGAAATACATTGCCAGCGGAAAAATAAAAAAATACGGGTCTGATTATTTTCCATACTGATCATGTGTATAAAGTTTCAAGTTCCTAGCTCTTATTGTTCTTGACTATAAGTAAGGGTACCTTTGTACCATAGGCCTCAATGCACTAAGTCGAAAAAGGGGAATAACTCGATCAAAAATTCATGAATTTTTTTCAAAAGTTAATCAGGTCATCTACACCACAGGCAGTATCTTCCTGCAAAAAATCATGCTCCTAGCTTCAGGGGTTCTTGAGATATTTTGTTCACAAGGTACCATAGGCTTACAATGCACTAAGTCGAAAAAGGGGCATAACTCAGTCAAAAATTCACGAATTTGTTTCAAAAGTTAATCAGGTCATCTACACCTTGGGCATTCTCATCCTGCACAACCTCATGATCCTAGCATCATGGGTTCTTGAGATATTTTGTTCACAAGGTTCCACAGGCTAAGTCGAAAAAGGGGCATAACTCTTGAAATATGTGACCCGCGGAAAAAAGAAAAAACACGTGTTCGCTTATTTCTCATACTGATCATGTGTATAAAGTTTCAAGCTCCTAGCTCTTACGGTTCTTGAGTTAGAGGGCAGACGGACAGACGGACAGACGTACAGACGGACAGGCCCAAACCAATATGCCCCCACAATTTCTCCGAAATTGGGGGCATAAAAACTGATATAAAGGCATAAGTGAGCCGTGACACGAGAAAACCAACAATGTGGTTGTGCGTCCAGCGCAGACTCAGATCAGCTTGGGCATCCGCCCAGCCTGATCAGAGTCTTCGTTTTGCCCTTAAACGTAGCTGAGAGCCTAAGCCAACTCCATGCAGACAGCAAAGACTCTGATCAGACTGGGCGGATGCCCTGGCTGATCTGAGTCTACGCTGGGTGCACAACCACATTGTTGGTTTTGTCGTGTCGCGGCTCAAGTGATTTAGCATTCCTGATATTTACCAATTTTAGTGGGCAGGCTTCCTAAATGCTATCTGTAAATTTGCATCACTGTTTTCGGAGAAGAAGATGTTTTGCTTAAACAGAGTTATCTGCCCTAGCTTCCAGCATAGATGATGGACAGAAGACAAATTTTAGTTCCCCCCGTACCTGCGGCCTCATCATAAAATTTCACTTCAATTCACCAAGCAGTTTCTGAGACGTCTTTTAAAGTAGTGATGGACGACGAAGGATGAGAGCGGCTGCCTTGCTTTAAGCTCTGATAGCCTTCCGATTAGGGGAGCTAAAAATGGCTGAAGCTTTAACCATTCATCTTAATGAGTCGAGGCAATAATTCCAATCAGTGAGAGGAAAACAACAGTTTTAACCCCTTGTAGAAAGCTCTAAATAAGAGGGAGTATTCCATGATAATTAGAGAGAATTTTTTTCTTATTTCTTACTGAAACCATATGTTGTGACCCCTCATCTGAACCGTCTTGAGACGGTTCAGATGAGGGGTCACAACATAGGTTTTTATGCAGAATCAACTAAAAATATCCCTAATTATCACCAAATACTCCCTCTTATCTAGAACTTGGCTTGTATAAGGGCTGTAAGGAAAACACTGACTGAGGCAACATTGAAGTAAGATCACCTTTTGCATCAACTTGTTCTGGAATATATTTCACTTCTTTCCCGTCAACAAAACTTCTTCCTTTCGGTTTATTATCTTCATCAACCTTCTCTAACTCTTTTTCAATATCAATCCTGAAACAACATACATTAATCATTAGGAGCCATCTCACCTGGATGTATGCTGTTAGCAATTTCAATATTTTCATGTTTGGCACTTAAAGTGCTTTTAGTGTTTGCCTCAGATAATAATCCAATCAGATCATTGGAAATTTATAATTTTCAGTAAATTTATTGGCGTAGACTGGTCGTTCATTCAAGAAGACATCTTCACCATTAAATCTACTGAAGACCTGAACTTATTACTATCTGGACAGGAATCAGACCAGAGCTTCCAGACAGGGAGAAGTTTTGCAACATTTTCAGGACTTTGGGGAGAAGTTTTGGCCCAAACTTTGGATTTCCCTAGATGTTCTATACATTTTCACTTTTCCCTCAGCTCAAAATAGGGAGTAGTCAGCCAGCTTAGGGAGACAATTTGCCCTAAATTGCCCTCTAGGCTTAGCCCTGATCTGGGGCAAACACTAAGCCAGTTAGAAGTTATGAAGAGAAATATTTGCAACTAAGAACCTTCCACTCGCTACACTTGTTTCAGGTTCTTAAATGCAAAGATTTCTCTTCACAGCCTCTAACTTATATGAGCCACGACGTGAGAAAACCAACAATGTGGTTGTGCGCCCAGCGCAGACTCAGATCAGCCTGGGCATCCGCCCAGTCTGATCAGAGTCTTCGCTGTTCGCATGGAGGTAGCTTAGACCCTTAGCTATCCTTTAAGCGCTTAGCGAAGGGTCTGATCAGGCTGGGTAGATGTCCAGGCTGATCTGAGTCTGAGCTGGGCGGACAACCACTTTGTTGGTTTTCTCACGTCGTGGCTCATATCCTTATTGGTGGGTACCAATTATCTTTATAATGTTGGAGTTTTGTTTAAGTTGAATAGCAGGATTTTGTTTGACTGATCTTCTATGATTCTAGGTCCCTAAATGTTGTCAATATCCAACAAAGCTTGATTTTGCAATCTTATTTTCTCGTTAAAGAACTTTTCATTTTTAAATGTAGGAGCACCTGTAGCCAGAGAATAAGTTTACTGAATAGTAAAACCAACAAGTTTAAATGATATAACAGTTCATACTTATCCCAGTCTCTGTATTCTCTTGGTTTCACTGATTTGTTTGATGCTGGTTTACTTGGTCTGGCCTGAAATACATGAAATAAGAATATCATGAAAATTCTAAAAATTGGAAAACCTATAGTCTGGACGCAATAAGTTGGCAATGTTAATGTTTTGTGTTTATTTTGATTTGGTGACTGATTGGCTATATAGCAGAGTTCAGCTTATCCAACTCAAGGGAACGAAAGAATAGATTTTGAATAATTTTGTTACTATCAATTTCATTATCAATGATATTTCTTAAACTAGAGGCAGTTCCGTTCTTTAAGCTTTCAGTAAGTGTCATTTCGATAAATTAGAACTGCCAGTTAACTGTAATACTGCATTATGACCATAGATCAAGAAATTACATGAACTGCACCGTAATGATAGTACAGGTACTGTTGGCATTAAAAATGTAAACAAAACATTGCCACTTTAGTGCGACCGATCTATAAAATAATTACTTCAACTGTCCTAAAAATGAAACAGTTTAGTTTTACATTGCTGTGGTGCGTCCCAAAGATGCAGATGGAATGGCAAACAGTGCAGACCCAGATCAGACTGCTCCTAAGGAGCGGTCTGAGCTGGATCTGCACTGTTTGCTAAGAGCTATCAGTCCCAATATTTAGAAATTTTATGATACCAAATTAAGCCTAAACATCTGGACACTTTAGCCATTTGGATGGCCAATTCCTTCTTCCAAATTGGACAAGTCTATCTAAACCATCACTGGAGGTTACCAAAACTGTTGGCAAAATGTACACACCATGATCAAACTGCTCCTATAGAGCCATCTGATCTGGTCATAACTGTTTGCTGAGAAAGGGTGTTCGAATATTTAGGATAACTATAGTAATTTGCTTTTTTTTTTTTTTTTAATATACTATTAAACATGTATAGAAAAAAACAATAACATAAATCCTCTCCACATATATGTACAGGATAGCTTGCCCAAAAGCACCTTGCCCATGAAATAATAAAAAAAAAACTTACAAAACTCAAACGCAAATAGACATGACAATGCAGATGCAGACATGGGCCTGGCAGTTCAAAACTGATGACATCATTAGTAACTGTTTCGTTAAAATTTCAAACGTTAATGTCTCAAATACGCCAATATTTTTTGTTGAAAAAAAGTGAGACGCTTTTGCACTGCAATAGCTTTTAACATTTTTTCAACAAAAAAAGAGAATCAATGTATTTGGTTATAAAGTCATAAAACACTGTATGTGTTGACCTCTTAACGATCTCGTTAGGCTAACGATGCTCTGAACAACTGGGCCATGGACGCCAGAGTAAGTGTGTTCATATTCTCTAACATTTCATTACTCCCAGGCTGAGGAGATTTAAATTGATGCCTCTTTACCATATCTTCCTAGTATTATACAGTTTGTGTACCAATACTTCTAAGCTATCTATCAACCCTATGTTGACTGGTGAATTTGTCCATCCTTATTCTTTGGATGAGTCCATTTCTAGTTTTAGGAGTTTCTGGTAAATGTATTCACTTTTACAGTAGAACTTCAATGGCTGGAACCCTGATGGCTCGTTAACCCTGCCTGGCTAGAACTCTTTTCTTGGTCCCTAGAGGTCAATTTATATATGAACCAACCCTGGATGGCTAGAACTACCCTTGGCTGGAACTAATTTTCATGGCCCCAAGCCTGTTCGAGCCTATGAAGTTCTACTGTATTTTATTTACTACAGAATTTCCTTTAAGCAAACAGCGTATACCCTGATCAGATGCCGCTTTCTGCGGTGTCTGAACTGTTTGCATATGTCCCCAAAGCGGATTTCCAGTCTAAAAGGGGTTAAAATATTGCTTACCCCCTGTGAAGTGAGAGTTATGCCCCCTGATCGAACTGGAGGTAAACTATTTTCATTTGTATCAGGTGGCTGTTGAGTGGTCTTCAGTGTGTCCTCCATGTATTTCATATCACTGGTCCAGTCCTGTAAATCAAAGTCTAAAAATTAAGATACCTAACATAACTGCTGTTTGATTTCAACGTAAAGAAATGCCTCCAAAAGATGCAAGTGGAATATTCACAGGGTATAATCGATTCTGCTAATTTTCGCTTCCTGCAGAGACTGTAGACACAGCGTCCATATATTTTCTTTCTGTTTGCTTCGGTAAAGTCTGGTACTTTTCATTTGAGCCAGTTCTTTCATTAACCTGCGGCCGCAGGTTAATGAAAGAACTAGCTCAAATGAAAACCAAGCAATTTTGATTTTTGCCCATGTTGCTAACGGCGAAAATTAAAAAAAACGCGAAAAGTAATATTTATGATTTTGCCCCTTAACTGCGAAAATTTGAACCCGCGAAAATTAACGCGTTTACGGTATTTCCCTTAACTACACTGCCTAGGAGATGGAACTCACTTACATTTCTCTTATTTCCTCTTGACTCCCTTGTTTGAAAATGTAATAATAAGACTGATTCAAGTCCATCAAATTTAACTGAGCCGCGACACCACAAAACCAACAAAGTGGTTGTGCGCCCAGCCTGGGCATCCGCCCAGTCTGATCAGAGTCTTCGGTGTCCGCATGGATGTAGCTTAGACCCTTAGCTACCTTTTGAGCCTTTGGGAAAGAGTCTAGTCAAACTAGGTGGATGCCCAGGCTGATCTGAGTCTGCACTGGGCGCACAACCACATTGTTGGTTTTGTCGCGTTGCGGCTAAACTGATTATTATCTAACCTTCAAGTCTTTATCAAGCTCCTTCCATTCCTCATGGTCAAGATCACCTTTGGTTGCCACAGGGTTCTCCTTTCTAAGTATGCGACTGCAATATAAAATATTAAAGTATCCATATTCCTATAAGTGGTAAAACGTCTAAACTCAAATCATTTTAAAAAGCGGTTCAACCTTCGCCACTGCAACATAAAATATTAAAGTATCCATATTCCTATAAGTGGTAAAACGTCTAAACTCAAATCATTTTAAAAAGCGGTTCAACCTTCACCACTGCAACATAAAATATTAAAGTATCCATATTCCTATAAGTGGTAAAACGTCTAAACTCAAATCATTTTTAAAAGCGGTTCAACCTTCGCGATTGCAACATAAAATATTAAAGTATCCATATTCCTATAAGTGGTAAAACGTCTAAACTCAAATCATTTTTAAAAGCGGTTCAACCTTCGCGATTGCAACATAAAATATTAAAGTATCCATATTCCTATAAGTGGTAAAAGGTCTAAACTCAAATCATTTTTAAAAGCAGTTCAACCTTCGTGATTGCAAAATAAAATATTAAAGTATCCATATTCCTATAAGTGGTAAAATGTCTAAACTCAAATCATTTTAAAAAGCTGTTCAACCTTCGCCACTGCAACATAAAATATTAAAGTATCCATATTCCTATAAGTGGTAAAACGTCTAAACTCAAATCATTTTAAAAAGCGGTTCAACCTTCGCGACTGCAACATAAAACATTAAAGTATCCATATTCCTGTAAGTGGTAAAAGGTCTAAACTCAAATCATTTTAAAAAGCTGTTCAACCTTCGCATTTGGTAATAAAAGTTGGGTTTACATGCTTATATTGAATCATTTAACTGGCAAAAAGGAGAGAAAAGAAGTTTTTGAAAAAAAATACTTCACTCCACAAATTACAATTTCCTAGTCTGGTTTCCCGCCTAGCAATGCTATTTAAACATAGGCAGGATAGTGATTAAGGCTCCACACCTGTACATTGTATTTTTACCATTTTATTCAACTTATTGAAATCGAAAGTAGGTCATTTTAGTCGCCAACTAAAATCACGGGTGATAAAGTTTCAAATTGACCTCCGCGGAGGTCTGTTGAAAAACAATTTGACTATTTTCCAGTAGGCAATTTGAATATATCCTGTCATGAATTTTCGCGGTTTACTGACAGGGTTCAGACAAGATTTTTCTCGCTAGAAAAGGTATTCCAAAAATCGGAGAATGTCATGCTATATATATTTTACAGTTGTATATTGAGACCAAATGACATGGAGCAGTTTGAAGAGGTGTTTTTTAAATTACTTTTGTCCTCCAGGTTCAGTACCTAAAACGAAACTAGGAAGGAGTCCTGCACAGTTAAATCGGCTTTTTGAATGCATTTGCAAGCTTTCTGTGAAATTTTACCGATGCAGTAAGACATGTAGCTTGTATAGCTTCGTTCTAAACATACTTTCAAGAATACGCATGCTTTTATTACTACATGCTTACCCAATTAGTGTCGGCGGTCAATTTGAACACAATGAGAACAATTTGACTAATAGAGGTTAACATGGAAAAATTTAATCAGCTAAAAAGAAGAAAATGCTAAATTTTCTTTTCAGAAGCTAGGTAGCAACGGTTTGAAAGCATGTTTTCGTACTTCTAAAGAATATCAGATAATATTTCTCATGTAACATTGTCTTTTTTATCTTGAAATAGTAGCACAATAGTGCTTTATATTTTTTCTTTTGTTGTAAAACCAGACCTGTGACACTGATTTGTTTGTAAACATAGCACGAACCGATTTGTTTTCATCACATCCTTCACAGGTCATTCTAAAGCGGCCGTATTGTTGTTATTGTTTCATGTTGATTACCCGTGTTTCTATGTAACGGCCACTTCTGGAGCGTAATCACCTCGCAGCGGGGGAGCATGCGGGTATGTTTGCTTGATATCTTCTTATGGGTTCACTCTAAATTGTTTGAATATCGGTTCTCTTCTCTGCAAATATTAGTCTGGATAGGTTCGTTTTATTTTACAAACAAGTGAGAGCCACAGGTCTGCTTTTAAAACAAAGAAATGATAAAACACTATTGTACTACCATTTCACGATAAAAAAAAAAGAGAATGTTGCGTGAGCAATATTATCTGGTGTACTTAAGACGTATAAAACCATGCATTCAAATCATGATATCTGGCTCCTGAAAATTCAGCACGCATTTTCTTCCTATTAGCTTATTAAATTTTTCCATGTTAATCTACATTAGTCAAATTGTTCTCATGGTGTTCAAATTGAACGCCGAGAAAAATTAAGTAAGCATGTAGTAACAAAAGCATGCATATTCTTGAAAGTATGTTTAGAACGAAGCTATACAAGCTACGTGTCTTAATGCATCGGTAAGATTTCACAGAAAGCCTGCAAATGCACTCAAAAAGCCGATTTAACTTTGCAGGACTCCTTCCTAGTTTCGTTTTAGGTACTGAACCTGAAGGACAAAAGTAATTTAAAAAATACCGCTTCAAACTGCTCCATGTCATTTGGTCTCAATATACAACTGTAAAATATATATAGCATGACATTCTCCGATTTTTGGAATACCTTTTCTAGCGAGAATAAAAGCACCGCAGGCACTGCATGATACCCCGCCACTGCTGTGCATCCTAACTTGTTTTTTGAGATATATAATAGCTAAAGAGCCACAGAACTGAGATAGACAGAGATATGATGTCCTTACTGTAAATAAATATTAATATAAACCACCCAACAACGTGGAGCATTCTGACCAGTGTAGATTTAGATCAGGCTGTAAAGCATTTCTTTGAGCTGAGAGACTCTGTTTCCTATTCTATGGTGTTAAACATATCAGTGAAGTTTCATTCAGATATTCCATATAGTATAGGAACTACAAGTCAAAAAACATTTTTCAGATCTATCAAGGGGGAATACTCATTAACTGGAAAGGTAAGAGTGATGGTTCTTTGTCACAATATGTAACCTTTGATGTGAAACATACCTATGAAGTTTCGTTCAGATATTCCATATAGTAAAGGAACTACAGATAAAAAAACGTTTTTCAGATCAATCAAGGGCGGATAACTCACAAACCGGAAAGATCAGAGTGACAGTTCCTAGTCACTATATGAAGCCTTTGATGTGAAACATATCTGTGAAGTTTTATTCAGATATTCCATATAGAAAGGGAACTACAGGTCAAAAACCATTTTTCAGACCTATCAAGGGCAGATAACTCATGAACTGGAAAGGTAAGAGTGATGGTTCTTTGTCACAGTATGTAACCTTTGATGTGAAACATATCTGTAAAGTTTCATTTAAATATTCCACATAGTAAAGGAACTACGGGTAAAAAACATTTTTTAATTCAATCAAGGGCGGATAACTCACAAACGGGAAAGGTAAGAGTGACGGTTCTTAGTCACAATATGTTACCTTTGATGTGAAACATATCTGTGAAGTTATATTCAGATATTCCATATAGTAAAGGAACAATAGGTCAAAAACCTTTTTTCAGACCTATCAAGGGCGGATAACTCACAAACTGGGAAGGTCAGAGTGACGGTCCTTAGTCACAATATGTAACCTTTGATGTGCAACATATCTGTGAAGTTTCATTCAGATATCATGAACAGTAAAGGAATAACAGGCCAGAAACCATTTTTCCAATACGAAAAAGGGCAGTAACTCCGTTAAAAATGGACGGATTTTGCCCATTAACAATCCCATACCACTCATCGCCGATAACAATATGTATGCAAAATTTGAAAAAATTCCATGAATAAATACTCAAGTTATCGATCGGAAATGGTGAGCACGGACGGACGGATGGACGGACGGACGGACAGACACCGAAAGGTATAACATAATACCCCGCCACTAAAGTGTGGCGGGGTATAAAAATCTTGTCTGAACCCTGTTAGTGAACCGCGAAAATTCATGACAGGATATATTCAAATTGCCTACCGGAAAATAGTCAAATTGTTTTTCAACAGACCTCCGCGGAGGTCAATTTGAAACTTTACCACCCGTGAAAATGACCCAATTAAGTTTCAAACCCACTTTTATGTGAAACTGAAGGATGTTTTATCTGTTTAAAGCTGGCTAATCACTGTCATTTACAATGACGAAACTATAGTGAGAAGCTTGCAGCGATACCTCATGATAAAATTTTTCATGCTGATAGCAATGGGGCCTTTAAAATGTAAAGGTTTCCCATAGTCTAGTGGCCATAGGGGCTGAGGGAGCTAGAGCCCCACTATTTCTTGGGCACGGCATACGAAAGGCAAAGCCCATCCCTCTCCTTTCCCTGGCTTGTTATAAGATATCATCATTGTGTGAAATTCTGTCAACTTTTGTGTTAAAGGATAACCAGGTAAGCAGGCAAACAATTAATTTTGCTACATAAAATCATATGAAAACATTGCATGTTACAAACTTAACTAAATAAAATTTTATTTTAAACACTAGCTGGAGTTTTGGTGGGTGTGTATGCAAATGTAGCGCCAAAGACTATTCATTCTGACTCTTTTTGAAGGCATAATAAGCTAATAAGGCAAACTGTTTTCACCCTTATTAAATAAAAGCTTTACATAAACATCTTTACCCGTTTACCAATTTGAGCCGCGACACGAGAAAATCAACAAAGTGGTTGTGTGCCCAGTGCCGACTCAGATCAGCCTGGGCACCCGACCAGTCTGATCAGAGTCTCCGCTGTCCGCATGAAGGTAGCTTAGACCCTTAGCTACCCTTTAAGCACTTAGCAAAGATGCCCAGGCTGATCTGAATCTGCACTGGGCGCACAACCACTTTGTTGGTTTTCTTGCGTCGCGGCTCATTTATAGTACTTTGATTGATCATACAGTTACGTCATACATTTGCATTTGCTAGAAACTTCAGTTTTACCTGTACAGATACTAACCTAAATATACCTACTAGGAAAGAGAGGCCCCTCCCTTCCCCAGTATGTATATTTAGGTTAGTATCTATACAGGTATAACTTAAGTTTCTAACAAATGTAAATGTATGTGTTTAGAAGCACTTGGCTATGATGCACAAGGTCACAGTTTCTTTCCCTGCTGGGCCAGCCAGCTGCAGTAAATGCTGTCAACTAGCAGTAAATTGTTACCTTTCTGGAACAGTAAAGGATATAGACATCTGTCCCAATACATAGGGTTTCTACAGTATTTTTTTTTGTGAAGAGTCAAAATTGCAGATTTTGAAAACCTATAGGAAAGTCGGGTAAATTTGGACAACGGGTAAATTTCGACAGTGACATTGTTTCCTTTATATGTCAGTTGTTTGGAATTTAAACAAAATTAACTTGGCAAACAGTGAAAATCTTGATGAGACGGCTCATTATGAGCCGTCTCATCTGGATTTTCACTGTTTGCAATGGTATGTCCGAATTTACCCGACTCCACTCTACCTGTTGGGATTGAGCTCTCTAATTTTATCTTCACATGTCTGTTGTAGCTGTGGATACCAGCCCTCATCCCCAGACCTGTAAGGTTATAACAAGAGCTCCAATTACCGTATATATGGTAATTTTCGCGGTGTTCCATTTTTCGCGGTATTTCGCGGTCACTTAGAAACTGCGAATATTTAAGTCGTGAAAAATTTCCTGTTTCTTACAAAGTGTCTTCTGTAGACCGGTGTTCATATATTTTGTTTGTGTTTACTTCGGTAGTTGCTATTTCTTTTTCACTTGAGCCAGTTCTTTCATTAACCTGCGGCGCCCTGCCGAAGGTTAATGAAAGAACTGGCTAAAGTGAAAAAGAAATAGTTTGAGCATGTTGCTAACCGCGAAATTTAAAAATCGTGAAAATTAATATCATGTTTTTGACCCTTAACTGCGAAAATTTGAACCCGCGAAAATTACCGCATATACGGTATTAGTTACTCATAATCTTGGAGCAATTCCTTGTGTTTGTCCATAAAACCATGCAACTGATTTCTCTTTCTGGAAGACACAAAAAGCTATATTCATCTCATAGCCTACGTTGCGGCGGCTGCTCTTGCGCTTTTAAGTCTGAAGTTAAATCTGTGCTGATTCAGCAGCATGGGGACTGGTTATCAGATTAATATAAGGAATATTTAACCCATGACTTTGATCAGAAATTGTCGGTTTCCAAAAAAAATGTGTGCTATTTAATGATGTTATAACTCTTATTATTTAACTCTGTTATTACACGTAAATAATTTATTTGTAATGAATACATGACTATTAATTATTCTAGTAAGGAAACATATTGTTGGTTGGTTGGGTTGATTAGTCTCAATCAGTTTGGGTCACATGTACCTTTTGACAAAGAGTATCTTTTGAGTAGTCATGATTTTCCTTCATTTTGCATTTTGAGGTATCACATGACTTTTACGATTGGTCCTTTATAGTTTGTCCCTCCTGTGGCACGAAAAATCGCGCACAGTTCAGTCATCGACATTTTTCAGTCGAAGCTACATTGGCAAGGTCAGCCGAGATATTTTATTGACATATTCAGTTGTTCATTATTTTCATAAAAAAAACCCAACCCAACCCACCTGTTATATTTTGTTTGCTGAAGTAGTGAGTTTTAGATTCAAATTTAAGTATAAAATCTATGTTTACGTTTTTCTACAATAATCCAATGGACGTAATTGGTGTGCTTTCTAGTCCTGCATTTTTACATATTTCTTATGATGATATCCATAAATTATCCGCCAATTATAAATAGTAATTCTTATCCCTGTTGTTTGCTTCTTTACTCTGTTATATGCACGTAAATAATTTTGTTAACCTCATCACCAACTGCAATGAAAACATGAATTTTCAAACCTCTACACAATCTTTAAACAGATGCTTAAGAAGCAGTCTGATCTGGGTCTGTACTGTTTTCTCAGACATACCTGTCCCTATACTTAGAATTTTTATGTTACAAAATATGCTAAGAATAAAAACTAGACGAAAGCACGAATAACAAGATCTGTCATTGTGACAGGATAGCTCGCCTGACAGCGCCTTGCCCATCATCTAAAAATCTTTAAAGTGAAACTTTAACATTCTGCTTATGCCAACGCCACTGCCGCCAACGTTGATGGTAGTACAATAGCTCTTCCTGAACTTCATTCAGGCCAGCTAAAAATAAACTTACTTCAGAACTAAATAAATCTTCTCAAGTTCCTTCAAGTTGGTACATTTTTGGATATAATCAAAGTCCAGATGGCTGACTGGTATGTTAAACCTTGACGTGTTGCCGGATGCAGAAAGAACTGGTTCAGCTGTACTGCTCATGATTTATTACCTGAAATAATTTCAAATACACATGTCTACCATAAAAAATTCTAAATATTTGGAATCAAAATCTACACTGTCACTGTTCTAACAAGAGCTGTCACCTGACAGCATAGCTCGCCTGAACTGGTGCTTGCCCATCGCTCTGTAGCTGTGGTGGTGTGGCTTGCTATGCATAAAACTTCAGGCAAGCATGTCCATAATGACAACACATGAAAGCTATCTCAGAAATAAATCTTGAAATAAAATTGAAATATTAAAAAAAATCCACATGCAATTTCAAAGTCTATGAGCTTGTCAAAGAACTGAGGGGTAGGGGGAGGCAGGATGTATCAAAACCCAGAACCATTATCTCACATCAGTCAAAGTATTAGTATCAACTGACTCCACCGTCGCACTGTGAAATTATGTCTTCATAATATACAAGAGGGCCATGATGGCCCTGGATCGCTCACCTGAGTATCCTGTGAACTTAACCTCAGAAACATCCAAACGTCCAACAGACAGAGTTTCACAAAGATTCAATGAAAAATGAACCCTTTATTGTGTACCTTAGGTTTTTATTAGATTTAACCTAATGACCTTGTTTTTGACCCCACATGACCCAGTTTCAAACCTGGTCTAGATTTCCTGGATATAAACATTCTGCAAAAGTTCATGAATATCGGATCAAAACTGTGCCCTCTAGAGTGTAAACAATGCTTTTCTAAGGTTTTACCTAGTTTTTGACCCGACATGACCAAGTTGCACCCTTGGTCCAGATTTGTAGGAGAAAAACATTTTGACTAAGTCTCATGAAGATTAGAACAAAACTGTGTCCTCTAAAGCATTCACATGGTTTTTCTGAGAACTGACCTAGGTGACCTAGTTTTTGACCTGACATGGCCCAGTTTCAAATCAGGTCTAGATTTCATAAAAATAAACATTCTGACAAAGTTTCATGTAGATTATATCATAACTGTGCCCTAAAGAGTGTACACAACGTTTTTCTAAGATTTGACATAGTGACCTAGTTTTTGACCCCACATGACCCAGTATCAAAGTTGGTCTAGATTTCATCCAGATAAACTTTCTGACCATGTTTCATGATGATTGGATCGTAACTGTGCCCTCTGTGTCATTCTAAGATTTATTTCTATTTTTAGCTCTGGCGGCCATTTTGTTCAGCGGAGTGGAAACATTTTAGGAATTTTTGTTCAGGGCCATGAGTCACACATCTCTGTGATTTTTTTTTAATCGAGCCATTGGCTTCAAATTAGATGTCGTTTAAAGTTTTTTTCTATATTTAGCTCTGGTGGCCATTTTGTTCAGCAGAGCTGAACCATTTTAGCAGTTTTGGTAGAGGGTCTCCTAAGGAACATTTCTGTGAAATTATTTCAAAATCTTCCCAGCAGTTTTGGAAGAGAAGTCGTTTAAAGGTTTTTCTATTTTTAGCTCTGGCGGCCATATTGTTCAGCCGAGCGGAACCGGAAGAGCAACTTTGGTAGCAGGACTCGTAGGGAACATTTCTGTGAAATTATTTCAAAATCTACCCATCAGTTTTTGAGGCGAAGTTGTTTCAAGATTTTTTCTATTTTTAGCTCTGGCGGCCATTTTATTCAGCGGAGCGGAACCGTTTTAGGAATTTCGGTAGAGGGTGTCTTAAGGAACATTTCTGTGAAATTATTTCAAAATCTGCCAAGCAGTTTTGGAGGCAAAGTCGTTTAAAGGTTTTTCTATTTTTAGCTCTGGCGGCCATTTTGTTCAGTGAAGTGGAACCGTTTCAGCAATTTTGGTAGAGGGTGTCCTAAGAAACATTTCTGTGAAATTATTTTAAAATCTGCCCAGTAATTTTGGAGGAGGAGATGTTTAAAGGTTTTTCTATTTTTAGCTCTGGTGGCCATATTGTTCAGCGGAGCGGAACCATTTGAGAAATTTTGGTTAAGGGCCTCCGTAGAAACATTTCTGTGAAATTATTTCAAAATCTGCTACGCAGTTTTGGAGGCGAAGTCGTTTAAAGGTTTTTCTATTTTTAGCTCTGGCGGCCATTTTGTTCAGCCGAACTGACTCGTTTTAGCAATTTTGGTAGAGGGTCTCCTAAGAAAAATTTCTGTGAAATTATTTCATAATCTGCCCAGCAATTTTGGAGAAGTTGTTTAAAGGTTTTTTCTATTTTTAGCTCTGGCGGCCATATTGTTCAGCGTAGCGGAACCGTTTGAGCAATTTTGGTTAAAGGCCTCCTAAGGAACATTTCTGTGAAATTATTTCAAAATCCGTCCAGCACTTTTGGAGGCGAAGTCGTTTAAAGGTTTTTCTATTTTTAGCTCCGGCAGCCATTTTGTTCAGCAGAGCAGAACCGTTTTAGCAAATTTGGTAGAGGGTCTCCTAAGAAACATTTCTGTGAAAATACATCAAAATCTGCCCAGCAGTTTTGGAGGAGAAGTCGTTTAAAGGTTTTTCTATTTTTAGCTCTGGCGGCCATTTTGTTCAGCGGAGCGGAACCGTTTGAGCAATTTTTGTAAAGAGTCCCCCAAGGAACATTTCTGTGAAATTATTTCAAAATCCGTCCAGCAGTTTTGGAGAAGAAGTCGTTTAAAGCAAAAGTTGACGACGGACAAACGACGGACAAAGACCGATCACAATAGCTCACCTTGAGCACTTCGTGCTCAGGTGAGCTAAAAACTTATACCAAAATCTTTAAGACAAAATTCTAAGTTGATGACTTCAAGGTCATCCAGTGGGTTAAGTGTATAGTGTTTTGTAAAAACTCAAACAAGTGTCTAACATCAGTTCAAGTGTAAACTAAATCTATGCCATGCATTATGAATCAGCATGCAATTAGAAAACTTTAATATTTCCTAAGTCCATGATCTTGACATTAAGGTCACTGAGCTAGGGTTGGGGTAGTACTCTGTTAAACTTTGGACTAATACCTAACTACAGTAGGCAAATATCAAAGGAGTCCATCCATGGGTTCAGGAGATATGAGTCTTTAAAAAACTTTAACCAAAACATCCAATCAATAAAAAGACAATTTTCTAAATCCATGACCTTGACATCAAGGTCACTGAGTGGGGTGGGGTGGTATCCTGGAAAACTTTGGAGAAATATTTAACTACAGTGCAAGTATCAAAAGAACCCATCCATAGGTTGTTGTTGTTGTGTTGTTGCTTTACGTCCACGGTAAACAGCTATGGTCATGTCGGGACGGTCAGTTAACCTAACCACACTATTCCTGGGCAGGCTTAGACCTCCTAATAGCTGGGCAGATATGTGAAATAATTGTGCACTTTTTGATAAAAGCATGAAACTTGGCACAATGCTAGACAAAGCTATTCTAAGCATTTTCAGGGTGGATGCCAAGCCGGAAAATTCCATTTATGGCGGCCATCTTGAATTTCAAAATGGCCGCCACTGAAACTGCATTTTATGGCAAACAGAATCGGAAATTATTAGAAAGGCCAGTTCGGTGTTTCTGAAAATGTTTAGCTGATCTGTCGCCATGATTTTCTCAAACTTGTCTGCTATTCAGCATTTCAAATCTATGCTACTGGGCGTAGACATGACACTAATCGATAATTACATGTTTGTAAGTATACAAATGGAATACAGTGAATCACAATTCCTCACCACCTGGTGAACAAAACCTTTCAAAATATCACTGTTTTGCAGAAGTAATTCTTTTTCTAGGGAATAAAACTTGTTAACTGCGTGACCATATCAATTCTTTTACTTGTTATTTTTTCTTGTTGCTTTTGTGTACATAATAAATCATTTTGCCTAACTAATTATTTATAAAAGAAGCAGAAAGCATAGTTTAATCCATAAATGTAATAGAGTTTATTCTAATGCACAATGTTATATAAGGATTTAAAAGGGAAAAAAATCATATTTGATGTGTAACGTACATAACAGTAGCAAAGGTACTAACAAACAACAATAATCTAAATAAACCGAAATTGATGGTTGCTAAATGTGGTCCTTACTGAACTAACACTATTATTCATATTCAAATTATGCACATATTAGAGAGAACTGATTGGCTCCTTCTGAATTAGTCAATGAAGCACTGTAAAGTTACTTGAATCTGGAACGAAACATTTTTGTAAGAGTCCATACAATTTTGAAGAATGACTTCGAGAAATAGATACACGTGTACATGGTAAATAGTGTATCTTCAGTTTGATCTGTATTTCAACTTAAGTAGCCAGAAGCATATGCCACAATACTGGAAAACCATCGTGGTATGTTGTTAACTATAATTAGGTTAAGTAGCTTAAGTGGTAACGTTGAGTAACACAATTGCGGTTTGTATATAATTGTTAGTGGTGTCAGATGATTAGAATTGCAAACAGTTGTAAAGAGTCAGTTGCAGACTGCAGCTAGGCTTTCCATGCTTTAAGTGTTAACCTGTCAACTATATTCAGATACATGTAGTATACGTAGATTTTTAATATTCCCTATAGTACAACAGGAAAAACAAAGATCTTTACGAATGGCATACTCTTGCTCTGACTCTTTTAAAACATAGTTTTAAAGCAACTTCACTAGAATAACCTTTTAATGACACATTCGACAAATAAATAGTTTGATCAAGGTTAAGGTTGAATATCACGTGAAAAGTGTACCGAGTGGTAATAAACGTTATCTGTTTGTATACATGTTGCTCTCGTTAATTATATTGCCGCATATTACTGTAAGGAAAACGAAAAAAGTGCAAATCTTTATGCTGAGACATGGAAATTAGAGCTTCCCATCATCTGTCTGTTCACGAAGTGTAACTGTCACTATAAAAAGACATAATCTTTCCTGATCAGGTAATTTTGCACCATCTTTGCCACCATCTTTGCATATTACTGTTTACTATTATCAACACCTAAAATATAACAACAACATAATTACTTTCAAACAACTTGTAATATATTATGTATTGTATTAGTATATTCCTTGATATTGTCAAGTTGTATTGAGAACACTGTTCATAAGCAGCAGGACTTCACCAATAAATTATTTACTCCCCACCCCCCACCTCCTCCTACCCCTTTCCAGAAAGGATTACAACAAACTAGGCTTTTTAAGGCAAAAAGATTAATTAGAATAACATTTAATTTGGATAGTGCTTGATTTGTGTAGTTATAACCTATTATTTGTTTCTGCCTTATACATAACGTTTCATTACATATAAGGTGTGACTAATTAGTAAATTGCCAAATAAAATGGTTGTATACATTACTTGTTATGTTTGTTCTCGTTTAATTTCTAGTCATACTGCAAGGTTCATTTAGGAGATGAGGAACTGAGATTTGCCTATAAATCCCTAAGTAGTAACATTGATATTGATTTATATATGTGGTCTTTTTTCATTTGCCATTGCATTTTGTGCAGCTGGAACACTGCAATTTATTATTACTAGTAAAACAAAATATTTGTCAATAACAACAACTTAAGTTCCTATATTAAGGTACCCCTCAAGAGACTGTTGAATATATAAGCATTGACAAGGTTAGAGAAAATAAAAAAAACAAAACTGCGGCATAGAATGAAGATTGTCGTAAAAGGAAGGATTCATCGAAACCAACTTCAAATATCCACATAGCCTATTACTCAACTCCTCGTATCATTAGCTTTCAGTTCATGTTTTGGATATTTTATTCCCAAAGTCCTGCTTAAGGCATCAGAGGTTGGAGCATTACAAAATAGACAACGTAAAGCTGTGCTTTAAAACTTGTAGTATTATGACATTATGCATTATCTTTTTTATTTTTATTTGATGATTTTAGTTGAGAAATGGCACTTCTTGTATAACGTATACTACCCGTAGAACCTTAACTAGAGTAAATGTGCTCTGCAACCCAAGTCTACATGTAGCATTCTGTTCCCAAAATCTTCAAATGTCTGTTTATATTTCTCTTATTAACAGTCTTTCTTTTGATTGCACTTAGTATGCTACATCTGTTCAATAGACACCGTAAGACAATGTTCTTGTATGTTTTGTAGATTACAAGTCATTCTAGACGCTCTTTTACTACTAAATCAACGCTTTTGAGGCGCTATTTTTATAAAACTGACTGTTGACTGCTTATCTCTTGATTTTACTTCTACATAAAGTGCTGTCCTATAATGGCAGGGCCTTATTTTCTCTACAGTGATGTCTCTGTTCTTTTATTACATTTAACTTTTAGAATTATTTTTATAATAAATATCATGCATGCTAGTATCATTAAAAGGATTGCAAAACAGTTGAGTAGTTAGGCAAGTAAGTAAGATGTTAATAATGTTAATTTAGGTAACAAAATAAATGCCAGAAAAAAGTTATTGTCCTCAGAGCTTTTCATGTCTAGAAACATTATTAGTTTGCAGTATCCTATTTTTTCGTAACGTATAAAACACACGTCATGGCACCCTAAACGTAACTATTAAAGTGTCAGAGGTCTTTTCGTTTCAAGAACTGAAAGAATGTCATATTTTTAATATTTTTTAGGCACAGTGAAGAAAGTTCAAAAGTGATATTATAATAGACTTTTATGACTAAATGTTATTTACGTTACCTCCAGTAGTTGAAAATGATAAAAAAAAACAGACTGTAATTATCCAACTATTTGAAGATAGGAAAAGAGGATGAAAGGCTGACAGAAACAAAACGAAATGTTTCTGCATTCAAATTATATGGTTCTATGGAAATATTCATAGTAAATATGTAATTTACACATGTAGGCTTAACCCGTAGTCAGAGTGTTTACAGGTATAAATCAACATAATTTTAATAGGAACTTCTGCAAACACTACTCTCTAGAGTTCCTCCATATGACAGGGGGACTTTTATCAGCTCAAAGCCTATATAAAATGTAATGGGCTCTGATCGGTATGAAACTTATCTATAAGGCAGACGCCATTTTGAAAAATCAAGATGGCCGCCGAAATAGACAAAATTCAGCTTGGCATCCATCCTGAAAATTCATATTTTGGTCCAATCTAACTATGTACCAAATTTCATGCTTTTATCAAAAAGTGCACAATTCGGCCAAAATTTGTTACATATCTGCCCTACTATAAGCGGTTAACCAGTACTAAGTGTACTCGGCGGCCCATCCATAGGTAAAGGAGATATTGAGCTTCAAAAATGCTCCAATTTTCTAAGTCCATGATCTTGACATTAAGGTCACTGAGTGGGGTGGGGGTGGTACCCTGTTAAACTTTGGACCACTATTTAACTACAATGCAAGTATCAAAAGAATCTGTCAGTGGATTAAGGAGATATAGGTCTTTAAAAAACTTTAACCAAAACATCCAATCTGGACGCCGACGCCAACATGGACGCCCACGCAGACGCCAGGGTGACAACAATAGCTCTTCCTTAACTTTGACATTAGGGTCACTGAGTGGGGTGGGGGTGGTACCCTGTTAAACTTTGGACCAAACTTAAGTACAGTGCGAGTATCAAAAGAATCTGTCAATGGGTTGAGGAGATATAGGTCTTTAAAATTTTTTAACTAAAACCTCAAATCCGGACGCTGACGCAGACGCCAGGGTGACAACAATAGTTCTTCCTTAACTTTCATTCAGGCGAACTAAAAATGAAAACAGTTTGGTTTTACACTGTAGTAATACATCCAAAAGATGCAGATGGATAAGCAAACAGTGTAGACCTTGTTCAGACTGCTCCTAAATGAGCAGTCTGACCTGGGTCTGCACTGTTTGCTCAAATCTATAGTCTATCCAAAAACCTAAGACTCAGGGTTCCCACTGCATTTTGAAACTGGGCGTATGATTGCATTATTTCCTTATTTTTGTACCTCCAATGTTCAGCATCAAGAGGGCTTATCTTTACTTTGGGGGTACATGGCAAATCTTGGGGGTAAAAGACTGTCTGCATAGGGTAAATGGGAATGCTGAAAAGTCTTACAGTTAACACACCAATAAGGATGCCAAAAGTCTAATGTATTAAAGTTAATTACAATTTTGTCTAAGGGCCAAAAGAGCCATCTCAAGCGTGAAAGGGGTCAACCATCCTTCCATTCTTGTTTTTGTAAAGGAGCCAACCATCCTCATCTTGCAAGTCATCACGTTTATATTAGCCGCGACGCGAGAAAACCAACAATGTGGTTGTGCGCCCAGCGCAGACTCAGATCAGCCTGGGCATTCACCCAGTCTGATCAGACTCTTTGCTAAGCGCTTAAAGGGTAGCTGAGGGACTAAGCTACCTTCATCCGGAAAGCGAAGACTCTGATCAGACTGGGCGGATGCCCAGGCTGATCTGAGTCTGCGCTGGACGCACGACCACATTGTTGGTTTTGTCACGTCGCGGCTCATATAGCCTAATATTAGCAGTATAACAAGCACCTGTGGGACACCAGCTATGGCACTTGTGACAATATACAATATCTAGTTGGTTGTAAAACAAAGTTTGTTTTTTTCCTCCAAAACAACCCCAAAAATATTAACAGAAAATATTAGCAGAATAGTACAGGACTGGTTTATCTAATTGAGGTTGTTCTTGGCCTTAAAAATGAGGCCACCGTCACTGAAACATGAAAGCCTCCATCTTAAGGATATATAACCAACTTTTTCATAGTATCAGTATGCAACTTGATACCAGTAAGCTAACACAGAAAAAGAGAACACTTTTCATGTGTTTGATATAATGCACCAGTTATTTTTTGTAACCTAATAAACTGACCTAATTCTGATTTTATTTTTGACTTGTTTCCAGATATTTCCAAGAAAGTCAAAAGTCTGAAAGGAAAAGAAAAAGAGTAACATTTTCTTAGAGAACTACGCTATTTTCCTGAACTGAGGGGACAATCGAAACTAGAACTGTCAGAAAATCTGACTATACCCCCGCTGTAGCGCTTCCAATGTATACTGAACGCCAAAAGAAACGCATACAAGTTTAGGTTCAGTTTTCTTCTGTCGGCTGATTTACGGTTTAAACTCACATATAGCAGAAAACACTATAGACGTCTGTCAACAATATAAACTTATCTTCTTGCAAAATTAAACTTGGATTAAAGAGTTATCTCGATGTATCATGAAACATTCAAAGTTGTTGTAAGAGTTGTCTTTCCTTTGGCGGCATAACAAATTGTTTCCAAAACGCTACTCTAATGTGTGATCATGAAAAAACCGTCGGTTTTATTACCATGGTATTCTTCTTAGGAACATGACAGCAGTTTGAAGTCGAGCACTTCTCAAATTATCTCCCTTGCAATTAAACAAATAGCAAAATGGGAAGTCCAATAACACCAAAAGTTCTGCAGTGCTGATCAGGGCTACAGAAATCCGAATATTTGCCGGTTCTGACCGAAATTGAGTTCGAAAAACCGATTCAGTTGGCAAAAGGCACATTTTAATCGGTCCGAAAAAACGCAATTTTCGGATGTATGATGACACAATTACCTGGATTCAGCCAAGTGTCATACCATTTATCACGCCTACCAATCGCTCTCATGCGAAACCACGGTTCAGAACGCCAATCCATGAGAGGAGTTCCCGGTTTTGCAGGAGAGGAGCCAAAATCGTAAACAAATTTGGCATCGGCACAAGGTTTGAGGTATTAATTTTCTTTGAAAACTATTTATGCAAAATATAAGAATGCTATTTTGTCACATATAGATTGTTTCTTCGGCACATGAAAGGATTAGGCACATGGTCTTGCATTTTTCCAGATATACATTTAGTACGGCGGAGCATGTGTTCAAGGTCAGTCTCGGCGATATATACATGTAGGGAAAAGTCGCATTTTCTTGCTTGATTTTGAGTCTCTGACCTTGGCAGTCGCAAAGAAGAGAACAGAACTACTGTATGGGTGAATCCAAATGTTGGAAGTAAGCTTTCCGTGATGGACAGTTTAGAATTTAGAAAATATACGCAAAAACTTGGCATCGTCAGCCCGGTTCCGCATGAGATATCAGAAAATATAAGGAATTTTTATCAAACATAAAAACAGCTTCTGAACAATAATTGGATCAAATCTAATATGAACTCTGTGATAAATCATTATTTTATACATTGCATATGACTTTCTGGCTGTTTTTATTCCCCGTTTGTCTTTTAAGGCCTTTTGCAAACCCTCTTTCAAACCCTCTTGCATGCCTCAGAAACAGACAGACGGGGAATAAAAACAGCCAGAAAGTCATCTGCAATGTATAAAATAATGATTTATCACAGAGTTCATATTAGATTTGATCCAATTATTGTTCAGAAGCTGTTTTTGTGTTTGATAAAAATTCCTTATATTTTCTATTATCTCATGCGGAACCGGGCTGACGATGCCAAGGTTTTGCGTATATTTTCTAAATTCTAAACTGTCCATCACGGAAAACTTAATTCCAACGTTTGGATTCACGTATACAGTAGTTCTGTTCACTTCTTTGCGACTGACAAGGTCAGAGACTCAAAATCAAGCAAGAAAATGCGAGTTTACCCTACATGTATATATCGCCGAGACTGACCTTGAACACATGCTCCGCCGTACTAAATGCATATCTGGAATAATGCATGACCATGAGCCTAATCCTTTCATGTGCGGAAGAAACAATCTATATGTGACAAAATAGCATTCTTATATTTTGCATAAATAGTTTTCAGACAGAAAAAAATACCTCAAACCTTGTGCCGATGTCAAATTTGTTTACGATTTTGGCTCCTCTCCTGCAAAACCGGGAACTCCTCTCATGGATTGGCGTTCTGAACCGTGGTTTCGCATGAGAGCGATTGGTAGGCGTGTTTATTGTCCGTAATTATCCAATAATCATGCACTGCTGTCAAAAGTTATCAAACAAAGCGTCGATTGTCTTGCCAAGGTGTGAAGCCATGGTTTTAGAAATCTTCGATAATTAGCACGTGTCCTAATTTGGCCAGCGGCGACCTCGTTTATACACATACACATGCCGACGCACGGAAGAAGGCTTTGCAAAGTAAAACCACTGTTTACTTTCAAAGCAAGGATTAGGAACGAATTTGACTAGCAAAAAGATAATAATAATAATTAAACCTGACTTGATTATGCGCAGGCTGGTTAGAGATGTTTTTTAGCCGACGCCATCGCTAGCGCAAAAAAGTATTTTTTTTTTATTCGTCGAAGGTACTTTTTTGCAAGTATATACAAATTTCAAGGGAATTAACTCGAATTAAAAACACCTGGTTACCGGCTCAATTATATTGGCCCATAAGCCGCAGGTACGAATCGCATGCCTACTTTCACTTTCAAGACTGTCTCTGCGCATTTTTCACGATAAGTAAGAACATGGGAACTAAATGGCTACTTCAGCGACGATTTTCTTTGTGTCAGGCAAGCAGTATATATGTTTATCTGTCTAGTTATGGCTATATAAGCACTACGAACATGTAAACATGTGGTTTTTTCATTAGTGGGTGGGGGATTCAATTGTTTTCGTTGACCCACTATTTCACATGTTCGTGTGACGTCATCGGCCTTACGGACCGATTTGGATTTCAAAATTTCTGTAGCCCTGGTGCTGATAAAGATTTCTTTGCAAACCTTTTTATTTTACTCTTGTTAATTCATTTAACCTCTTCGTATAAATGGTTTATGTTCTTTTCAAGAAATACAGGGCGTTAAAAGGTCTATGGAAATCCAATGGTAAGCCAGTGTTACTGTTTCTACTGCCAACTTTCACCTGATTTTACTCTAAAACGTAAGGTTCGACTGCTTTGTTTTTTTCGCTGTTTCTTACCCTTGCCGCGGACATTATGTCTGGAGAAAATAATCAGCTGAGCATTATAAGGAAATTAGAATTCAGCTTCTGAAAGTATGGTGACTTTAAGTTTAACCCCATCACAAAGGCAAGCGTTCTGGTCTCTAAAGTTTATGGAACATTGATGCGTTAAGGTGCTCATTTTGTCAAAATATCATACACAAAGAAACTCAAAATGTCTAAATAAGAGTATATACCTATACCGTCAAATAAAGTGAGCGTATACATTGTATGCGTTTCTTTTGACGGTCAGTATATATGGCCTGTATGGAGAAAACAAAACATGAAAGAAATCAAATCTAACATGTATGAGCAGTCTATACTCATTGAACAGTTGCTGAGAACTCTGCTCTGAAAAGTGTCATAAGTCAATGACAAGTCATTTACCAAATATGATCCTGCACAGTTGCTGAGAAATCTTTCTGAAAAATAACAGTACTGAATGCATGGAGAGAAAGAAAAGTGAACATATATATGGAAGAACAAACAGGAGAAGGCCGGTTCTCTATCCCACGATACAACTTGTCATTGTCAACCTGTATACCAAACATCAAATTTCTACCTTATATTGTTGCAGAGATATCTTTGACAAAAAAGTTTGGAGAGAAAGAAAAAGGAACAAAGGCAGGGAAAAACAAAGAGGAGGCCCATTCTCAAACCCATGATATAACTTTTTGTTATCAACCTGTATACCAAACTGAACTTTCTACCTTATGATACTGCTGGGATACCTTTGACAAAAAGTGTGGAGAGAGAGAAAAAATAACAAATACAGGGAAAAACAAAGAGGAGAAGGCCCATTCTCAATCCCACAATACAACAAGTCATAGTCAATTTATATAATAAATATAAATCTTCCACCTTGAACAGTTGCTGAGAATTCTTTTACGAAAAGTTACAGTACTGAATGCATGGAGAGAAAGAAAAGTGAAAAAATACATGAAAGAACTAATAGGAGAAGGCCGATTCTCTATCCAACAATACAACTTGAAGTTGCTAATTTGTATAATAAATATTAACTTTCTATCTTATACAGTTGCGGAGATATCTTTGACGAAAATAAGTGGAGAGAAAGACAAGTGAACAAATACAGGGAAGAACAAGCAGGAGAAAGCCCGTTCTAAATCCCACAATACAACAAGTCATTGTCACCTCATATAAAAAATATAAACCTTCCCAATTGAACAGATGCCAAGAAATCTTTTACGAAAATTTATAGTACTGAATGCATGGAGAGAAAGAAAAGTGAAAAAAAACAGGGAAGAACAAATAGGAGAAGACCGGTTCGCTATCCCACAATACAACTTGTTATTGTTAACCTGTATACCAAATATTAACTTTCTATCTTATACCATATCTGAGATATCTTTGACGAAAATAAATGGAGAGAAAGAAAAGTGAACAAATACAGGGAAGAACAAGCAGGAGAGGGCCTGTTCTCAATCCCACGATACAACTTGTCGTTGTCATCCTGTATACCAAATATGAAGTTTCTATCTTATATGGTTCTTGAGATATCTTTGACGAAAAAGTGTTACGGAATTACGGACAGATGTAAACCAGTATACCCCCACTTTTTCAAAGCAGGGGTATAAAAATCATTGCCCTGCATTTATCCCCCTCCCTAACCAGCCTCAAACCACCACCACATGGGTGTCATTAAGAGGCAGGGGGTTTTCCCCTTTAGAGGCCTTTCCCCACCTATATTTAGGAAATCTGTATAGGAATTATATGGAAACATATAAAATCCCCTGCCTACTTTGGGGTCCATAGAAATACCAGAACGCACCAAAACACCGGAATGCACCTGAAATTACCGGAACACACTAGGAACAAATTAGGGCTTTTCTTTACTTGTGTGTGGTTTAAGGACTTAAATTTTATAAAGTTGATACGATTTTATACAAATTCAGTTTTATTTGCAATTTGATACAGCATACTGGTTTTCAATTTGATAAACTCTATTGTTTAACATAATAACATACATTAATAGGAAAGGATATATCATGTGTAGGGCTGGGTGCCCCCTTTTGAAACTGTACCACGGTATACCGCGGTATGCAGGCTTGTACCGCGATACATACCAGGGTATACCGTATATGTTATTCAAATGCATTTTTCTCTCTGATATTTTTGCGGTCAACTTGCTTTTCATGAACATTCTGAAAATGATGTTTGTTAACTCACTTAATGCCTTTAATAAATACTAAAATTCTGCCATTGTTTTGTTACTTTTAATGAGCCAGTTTAGCTTTCTTCCTGTCCGATGTCGGAATTTCAACCGTGCATGATGTCTCCGCATATGTTAGACGTGCCGCCCCCTGTACATTTAATTGTGTAGCCGCAAAGCCTGCAGATGGCAAGGTTTTCCTCGATTTTCGAGTCCGATTTGCGAGTTTTCAAGCCAAACTGACTCCAAAAATCTGCTTTTCCACGAGTGTTTTTGACCACTTAGTAGTCGTCCATTTTGACCGTCACCAGTCTAAAATTAGAATCAAAAGTAATTGCTCAACCAATCAGCGACGGGGATTCCATTTACAACATCATGCCTTCTAAACATGCTTAGCTTAATGACGAATGGCGATTGGGTGTTTAACCTTTATCACAAATCAATATAGGTAACAAGTATTGGCTCTAAAATAACAAGTGACATATACCGGAACATACCGATACGCGGGCAACGTACCTTGGTATGTACTGCAGCTGTAAAACACAGGGGTTCACCGGTATACCTGTTTAACTGCGCGCCCTTAATCATGTGTGTCATCCTGCAATATATACAATAACAAAATAGGGCTCAAATAATGCTTTTCACCAAATAAACATTGTAAGCACTTCATACAGTACACGCAATGTGAAGACTTGATCTGACACGCTCTCGCGTGACACTTAAAATCGCGAGGAAGGGATTAAAATCTCACGCATTTCACACTAAACTTCCTCGCGTGTTTGAAAATCCCCACGTTCCACGCAAGAAAATTCCTCGCATCTCGCGTGAAATTCATAGAATGATGTATGATGAAACTTTCTCGCATCACACGTGGAATTTTGTCCAGGTAGGTACAGTAAATGCAAGTTTCTATACAAGTACATATACCTTTACAGACAAGGCATATGATTCGCAATGCATTTTTTTCGGCGCTGATAACGGTTCAATTAATACATTGTAAGCGTGCGTGAATAACCTAATTGATCGCATCCTCAACGCAAGTATTGTTTGACCGTATGGTATTTACATTTATGAATTAAGGACGGGTTGAGAAACAATCATGATCAGCGTAATTCTGTTGCAGTTACGCGGCAAGTCAATTAGAGAGGCTTATGTTTGAAAGAATATTGTTAATAGATTAGTTAGTAGCAAACGGAGTTCTTTCAAATTCTAGAATGATACACAGACAAAAAATTTCGCTCAGCCGCCATCGATAATAGCCCAATCCATGTCAAAGCAGTCACAACGATCAAAGCGTTTCGATCAGCTTTTGAACTCAAAGATATAGCCGCTAGTGACATGTGCCGAAAGGTTTACTTTAACCCAGGGCTGTGGAAATACCATGCCCGACTTGTCCTACTTGTCCCATTTTGCACAGGACAAGTGAAAAATTTCAATGTACTTGCCCTGGGTCAACAACGAAAAAAGTACATGATTTCCTTTTCAATTACAACAACTAGATTTTTGTTTTAGAAAAATACTTGTGCAAACAGTGTGGACCAGGATCAGATGGCTCCTGCAGGAGTAGTCAGATCAGGGTCCATATTGTTTGCCATTCCAGTTTGTACACGTACCTAGATTACGTTTAGTATGTGTAGAGTAGGGAATAAGATGTTTGATTTCTCTTGGACTCTTAGCATAGAAATATGCCTTTATTCAATTGTACAGCTTTGAAGCTATTTAAGACTAGTCAAAATGAAACTGAGTTAAATGTTTATGACTGACTAATCCTTAATGCAAACATCATATTTGCAGTTTTGGACAAGTAATATTTTGCCGGACAAGTGGAGTCTGACATTTTACTTGTCCCTGGACAAGTAAGAGATTTTTCTATTTCCACAGGCCTGTTTAACCAATATAAACTTTCTGATGTACGAGCTGTCAAGTTTCCATTAAAAGCGCACGCAACTGGGCAGTCTCAGGGGTGATTGACATCCACTTAATCGACTCTCTGAATTATGCAAATTTGTAAACCTGTTTGAGTGACAGCTAAAAAATTACGCCACAGCTGCATCCTCTTAATCAGTTCATTCATGAAATATGGAAAATATGATTTTGCGTCGTGGATCAATAGTCAAAGTGTTTGGATTTTAAAAATGCATCAAAATGAAGGAAAAATAAGAGGTGAGAAGTTTGTTTTTTTATTCCGAACTCCGCGTGGCAAAATCACATTATCTATATGAAAAACGAAACTAATTCTGCTGCGCGGAAAAATTCTCAAAGTATTCGGACTAATAAACATAATATCCATATTCATATTTAAAGGTGACTGAACGCATTCAGGGCCTTTGCCATAATAAAATGTAAAAAGACAGTAGCATTTGTTGAAATACGTAAACACAGCACGTTTATAGGTCAGTCTCGTGCCTTGACATCAAAGGACGCCGCTCAGAGCACAAAATGGTGAAAGGAATCTTATTCCAGTGTTCCCACTCAAATTCTAAACTGAGGGTTTTTATACCCCCTATCTATAAAATTTGCGGGTATAAAGTAAAATTTACGGGTATGACTTTTTATCTCGAAAAAGTTATGGGCCGAAATGGACATGGGCCGAAATGACCCGGAACCCTTGGTCCGCTTCTTTTACAAACACTAAAGTGCAGATGTGTTTCCAATTGAAGCCTGAAAAAACGAAGAAAACGGCTGTCATGCCTTTTTTCCGGTCCTCGTTTTATCCAATATTAATCATTTGATGGATTCCTTTCCAAATGAAAAATAGAAAGTGTCGTTTCCAAACAGAAACAGTGAAAATAAACGCAAAAATACGGACAAATTCTGTCGGCCATTATGACAGTTCTAGTGCGCAACATGACCACGCTGCGTGGCGCATGTCATTAATATTCATGAAGCCGATTAGTGGTAGTGTTTTCCAATAATGAATTTGATTGGCCGTAGAATGGATAGAACGGAGGTGAATGAAAGCAAGGTATCTTACTACGGCCCGCATTTCAGATCAAAAGAGCGACTTCTGACTCTCTTCTCGGCTACAAAAATCATCTGGCCTGGCAGACTCGCAATAGAATGAAGAAAAATGATGATTTTTTATATTTTTGAGAGAAACATATGCGCGTGAATGCACATTCTTGCCCCAAAATTTATGCGTGATTAGAATGATTTCTGCGTGATTCACGCACAATTCTACGTGAATGGGAACACTGTTATTCCATACGCTGATAGTAAATATTAGGATCAGCCTGCGCAGTATTAAATATTGTATTGTATTAAATACAATGCGCAAACTGGTATACTTTACGCATCATAGCGTGAGCTGTTAACGCTATTTGTTCGGCACTTTCGGTTATTTCCGGGATGGCGGAAATTGAGTTGTGATGGTATGATGAAGAACTGTTGTATGTGGTGGATTGCATAACTGGTGGTGTGTTTATAAAATAGATGTACCCAAGGAAATGAGCAGATAGTTTGGGGCTAGTGATTGGGACAAGTTTAACGTTTTTCGTTATAGCCATGCGGAGTAGTGATTTGGACTGAACGTTTTTTCGGTATAGGCATGCGGAGATTACTTACATCCGGTACCTCTTTATCAGTTTTCTTTCTTTCAGTTACAGAAGAGAGTAGGGTATGAGACTCCTATCTATCTCCATATACTGCCTCATGCCCTCGCTGACATTTTAGACTTTTGAAACCCAACCAGTATGCGGACACTACCAGTACGCGGACAATTTTGTGTTTTGCGCAAAATAAACTCTAAGATACTTTTTAGATTCAACTGACTTTGTGATATTTTTTCAAGGCACCACTTCTTTATCGTTTTGTCATTCACATTTACACTTACAAAACACATTTACGAATTTGCAGGGCTGATGCAGACCGGTATCATGATCGATGCTTCAGTTTGACTGTGCCAAACGCACAAACAGGCAAAGTAAACAGTCATGTGTCAATATGAAATAAGAACAACCTATTACGATGTTAATAAGTTTTTGGTAACTACATGTATCAGTAATTTAATTTAGTATAGCAGCGTATAAATGTCATCTCAGTTTACTCAGATTCTAAGGTGTCCGCGTACTGGTATGATAAGCCAGTTTGATACAGCAAATAGCATGACCTAAATAGCGTCACTTTGCGCATGCGCAGATAATTATTTTTCACGTGTTACTTTTGTCTATATTTAGCACAAGGATTTTCCTAAATTGCATGCCCATCTGGTAGACTGGATCATGTTGGAGTCTTAAACATTAGGTAAAACACCCTTAAAAGTGTCCGCGTACTGGTCGGGCCTGTCTATGGGAAAACTCAATACTTTATAGTGCCTTCCGGTAATTACAGGTGCGTTCTGGTGTTTTGAAGCTTTCCGGTATTTCTATGGACCGCCTACTTTGCCTTGACCACCGGGTGCCAGAAACCCCTGCCACCTTTATCCCATCTTACCAGGTGGGGCCATACATGTTGTGAACCTAACAAGGTGGGAACGTCTGATGTCCTCCTATAGATACAGTTCCATAACAGCTGCTTAAGCTGCAAATTTATTCAATATGATGGGAAGTAGATCTATTTTCATCATGAAATTCCCGTTTGTTTCTTTTTTCAAACCGAAAGTGAAACTAAATTCATCTAAAAAAAAAGGAGTATTTTGTATTCAGGTCTAAATATCGGCTGTTTACGTCAGGTATTTAAATTTTCCTTTTACTCTCCCGTCTCACTACCTTTTTCACGTGGAAAAACGTGTCGTTTATCAGTTGTTTGTTTTTCAAGAAAAATTCTTTTCCATCGGTATCCAGGCGGAAATAGCGTTCTTGTCAAAACGAGTCGCCGGAAACATGTATGGAGTGAATAAAACCCGATCCCTCAGCTCCGAACAATCGCTCTATTCTATTCTATCCCATAACCTTACTAGGTCGTTGGGGCACCACAGATGACTTCAAAACAATCCCTTTCCACCTTGTCCTGTCTTCAGCTGCCCTAGTTGAGCTGGCAAAATCCATTCCAGTCCACTCCTTGATATTGTCTTCCCACCTCTTCTTCTGTCTACCTCTTCTTCTTTTTCCTTTCACTGTGCCCTGAAGAATTGTCTTTGCTAAACCAGAAGACCTTGAGACGTGGCCAAACCACCTTAGTTTCCGTTTCTTGACCAGCGTCAGGAGCTCATCATATTCTCCAATGGCTGCTTGGATCTTCCTGCGAACCTCCTCATTGGTTATATGGTCCTTGTACGAAATGTTCAGTAACCTTCGGTAGCATCTCATCTCAAAGGCCTGCGTTCTTTTCTCTAACTCTGCTGTCAAGGTCCATGATTCACAGGCATACAGAAATATGGAAATGACAAGGGAGCGCATAAGTGTCACCTTTGATCCAAGAGATATGTTGTTATCTCTCCAAATTGGTTTCAGCTTGGCAAGAGCTGAAGTGGCTTGTGCTATCCTTGAGAGAACCTCCTGTTTTGAGCCATCATCTGATGCAGTGGTACATAAAATTACCGAAAATCGCCGAAATCCGGGCCGGTATATAATGCAGCCTTAAAATACAGCCGTATTAAATGTATAGGAAAAACGCAGCCGATAATGCAGCCGCTATAGACATAGTAAGGGAAAGGTGATAATGGCCCTATTGTTCAATATTAAGTGAATGTTATATGGCTTTTAAGAAATATAATGATGGGATACACATGTTTGAGAGTGTATAGGTTCAAAATATCATATTACAGGAGTTTGAAATTTTATCAGGACGATGATGCAAAAAAAAAAAAAAAAAAAAGGAATAGATCTATTTTTTTTTCTATCACTATTATTTTTGTTTGTCTTCTTTTAATCTTTTTTTTTTGTTTTTTTTTTTGTTTAAATAAAATTGAAAAATCCTGCATTATAATCAAGGAAAAGCTGAAACTGATATTTTTTTATCATAATCATTTAAGCATTTTATCATTTTATTACCTTTTTCATTATTCATTAACACTTTGCCAGCTAACATAATAAAAGAAAGTTGTCTTCTGCGCATGATATTATTATGATACATACAGGGACATAACCTGACCATTTACTTTGTAGACGCAAACATTCCAATCTGAAAGCATGCATCTCTGAGGGTGATCACTTTGATATGAAAAATATGCCCCCTTACGCCAATTTAACAAAGTGGGAAAAATATCTGTGACTTCTTCTTTGCTTTCTTGCATAGATCATCCATTCTCAAATGAGGGTGTCACCCCCCCCCCCCCCCCCACCCCGAGCAAATCGTACGCAGTATTCAGCCCAAATTAGAGCGTATTCAGTACGCACAGTCATGGTACGCAGTATTCAAGAAAAACAGTAAATCGTACGACTCGCAAAAAATATAGAATTAATTAGTCGGCAGTCATTCGATAATAATGTTCGAAGCCGCAGTGGCTTCCTGATGCATGACCTGACAGTAGAGATCTATAACACAAGAATTCCGGGGAATGCGGCGTCTCGCCTGCTGGCGTTTTGTCACAAAACAGAGCTAAATCAGCAAAGATGTAGATGTAAGAGATGTAGCCCTTACATTTTCTGAGAAACAGACCTAAACGCGTAAACTTGCCAAAAAATTGCAAAGTCAGCCAACCATAAAATGTTGGTAAAGTCTCAATATCGATGATGACTTTGAGTTCTTCTCTTCCAGATGAATGCATGACCCAAGTTCCATGGCTCTATCCCTTATAGTTTCTAAGTAACAGACCTAAACGCGAAAACTTGACAAAAAATTGCAAAGTCAGTCAACAGTAAAATGTAGGTCAAGACTCAATGTTGATGATGGCTTTGAGATTTACTCTTCCAGATATAAGCATGAACCAAGTTTCATGGCTCTAGCCCTTACACTTTCTGAGAAAATGACCAAAACCCGAAAACACTACAAAAACTGCATAGTCAGTCAACTGTTAAAACTTAGTCAAGATTCAACATTGATGATGGTTTTGAGATTTACTCTTCCAGATATAAGCATGAACCAAGTTTCATGGCTCTAGCCCTTATAGTTTCTGAGAAAATGACCAAAACCCGAAAACACTACAAAAAACTGCATAGTCAGTCAACTGTTAAAACTTAGTCAAGATTCAACATTGATGATGGTTTCAGCTGTACTCTTCCAGATGTATGCATGATCCAAGTTTCATGGCTCTAGCCCTTATAGTTTATAAGAAAATGACCTAAACGCAAAAACTCGACAAAAAATTGCTAAGTCAGCCAACCTTAAAATCTAGGTCAAGACTCAACATTGATGATGGCTTTCAGCAGTACTCTTCCAGATGTATGCAAGACCCAAGTTTCATGGCTCTAGCCCTTATAGTTTCTGAAAAAAATGACCTAAACGCGAAACTCGACAAAAAATTGCTAAGTCTGTCAACCGTACAATCTAGGTCAAGACTCAACATTGATGATGGCTTTCAGCTGTACTCTTCCAGATGTATGCATCATGGCTCTAGCCCTTATAGTTTCTGAGAAAATGACCTAAACGCAAACACTCGACAAAAGTTTACGCCGACGACGCCGACACCGGAAAAGCAATACATATATCTCGCCTCTGCTTTGCAGGCGAGACAAAAACCGCCTCTTGGATACTTTGATACTTCTGCCACTGGTTGATACTTCTGCTACTCGTTGAAATGTGAAGGGTACCCAACAGGCCCTTTCGCTATAGTGTGTGAAGCCTGATGCCGAAATGTTTGTGCATATCTTTCTCTTCTATAAAAGTAAAAGCACTTATTAGAGTTAACAGGGGAAGTCAGTGTCTAATAATTTACAAGGAGTGAAAGAGACAAAGCGTTCATTCATATAACGCAATATTTTGCTAAAATAAAATTGGCAAAGTCCACAATGTTCCATGCGTTCTCAGGAGGGGGGGGGGGGGGGGGTGCCCTGCGCGCATTCTTATTATTCCAAAACAAAACGTACATGTATACAATGATCACAGAAAGTTTCATTTGAATTGGATCCTTAGCCGTTAGTTAGAAGGAAATGGATTTTTTTTTATAATGTTTAAGACCCCACCTCCTTGGGTGTTGGGAGATTAATATACTCCGCGTTTTGCTTATTTTTACGTTTTCGCACTTGCACATAAGGGCACAGCGAACTTTAAGCGTCTAGTAATTTTGACGGATGTATCGTGACTACATGTGTGTTCATATAACGCAACATTTGCCAAGACATCATCTGCTAAGTTCCACCCTGCCCAGGTTTACAGGGAGCAAGCATGTCATGCCTGTATATTTTTGGAGCTATATTTGTTGGCTGCCCTGCTTTAATTGTAGGGGTTTGGAGAAAATGCGAATAATGGTTAAATTGAGCATGGAATATTTTAGAATGCTGAGGAGATTTTGATTTTATTTTCATGGAATGCAGTGTTCAGCACCCCATTCCTCCTACCTCACCTACCGGCCCTGGGATAGGAGCTCAGAGATAGAAGCTTCGGCATGACTGTTACCGACGAAAACACAGCTAACAAGTTTAGGAGGTGGAGAGTACACACTTGAAAATTGCACTGAAATGGCAAACGAGGCAGAATTGGTAAACTGAACATTCTGTTTAAGGTTTGCATTATTTAGCAATCACTTTAATTTAATGTTTCTGATCATTTGACTTCAAAATCTACAACGAATTTAAATCAGCCTTTTAAGCATGCTGCTAAATGTTTTTTTAATATTTACTAGGATTTTACATTGCGCTACTCCTTAAATAGTAGTCAGTATTCAAGCCCGTTTTTAAAGAGTATTCAAGCTCAAAATTAAGCGGTATTCAGTATTCAAGGGGGAGTGGGTGACACCCCCTTAAATAGGGTAAATTCTTAAAGGAAAGAATTTGCTCCTGGAGGAGCAAATTCTTTCCTTTAAAAATTCTACCGCATTGAGAAGGGAGGCAAAATGCAAAGCTGGTCCTTTTGAAAGTGTACCCATATACCTTAAGCACAGATAGCGATGCTTACAGTTCTCCTTCTAGCTATGCCCCTGTATAGGGTGGACAAGCGTTCGCTAAATCATGAAGTTGTTGTTAAGTCTAACGTATTTCCACTTACACCGAAAAATTATTATCTTAAAAGCATACTATAAACCATCATGAAAATTATCCTAATATGTAGCTAAATGAGTTATCCAATATACATAATATGTTTGTATTTTGCAGAGATGTGATTGTTTTAAGATTGGGCAATTTTTCAGAAAATCCTGTTTCTATTGGCGTCATTGATCATAATTCTTAAATGATAAATAGAATCTTGCATTCGTGCTCCTGTTTTGTTGAGTTTATTAAACTTGTCGGGGAAGACCGATAAGATGCTTGGCGTAGCCTCGCATCTAATCTTTTTCCCCAACTCGTTTGATAAATTAATTATAAATGAGCACTCATGTAAGATCCTCTATATAGCCGTCAACATGCAGAATAAATGGTGTTAAGTACAAAAGTGGATTTATAGAAATTATTTTTGACCAAGTGAGCAAGGGCTTATGAATGGTCCCGGAAGTGTCATCGCTTATTGGTCAGATAGACAGATGAACAGACAGACAATCTTTATCAAACTCCAACGCAGAGCTAGCCAAAAAGGACTGTGTTTTTTTCGATTTCAGAAATATAAGGAATTATACTAACAGCACATAGAACTTTAATGCCACTTTCATGCGCGAAATTTCAAAGTCTGTAACCTTGAACTTCGGATGGCCGGATGGATGGTTGAATATTGATGTGTTCAGAATTTTTCAAATAAAATATCAGACTAAAAACTGTAATTTTTTTAACAGTTTCCTACTTAATCAATTTAGTATGTTACCATATTTATTTAGTAAATAAGGCAATATATTTCAGCCTTTTGGTCATGTTGATACACTAGCATTTTGCATTATTACAGTAATAATAATTAATTTTATAACAGTTATTAAATAATTAAATGTACAAAAGTTCATCATGCTTCATCATACTAGTACACAACAAAAGTAGTAGCAACAATTAATCCGATTGGCTACTGTGTCCATTTTGATTGACAGATCCCCAGTGATGTTTGACTGTTCTGTTTTCACACCTAGATAATCTCTGGCACACGTCAGATAATAACAATTAAAGTATTGTTTCAAGAACAACATGTACTTTATGTACACAGATATATATTAAGAGTCATTATTGAGATCCCGTATGTATTTATTTTGCATGAAAATGAAAATGAAAGCTTCTCTGTTCTGAAGAAGAATTACTAACATAAGTTAGAATTACTGCCAAGTAATCCTAAGAGAAATACATTTACATGAAAATGAAATTCAAAAGAAACGAATGATAACAAAATAGTTAATAACTGTCAACTGTTCTTATGTTTATTACGGCATATATTTTTGCCATTTCTTATTTTAAAAATTATAAAGCATATGTTTATCATATCTGTCTATTTCTACAAAATGATTAATTCGGACAGAGTATACACAGGTCGACTGGCTCTTTCGGAACCTTATCTGGCCCATTTTCATCCAGAGAGTTGGATCATAATTATTTTATTTTGTTGGTTATCAATGGTGAACTGAGCATTTCTCAGTATACACACTGTTCCATTGACATACCTTGGTAAGCAACATTTACATATAGTTATTGATAATATGGTAATTAATTTTTACATTTTTAGCATAAGTAATTATAATATTATAGTTTATAATAATAATAGTAATAATAATACTAATAACAGAAAAAATGAATTAAACAATTATCGAAGATATGAAATAGGCTATTACCAGAGAGAGAGAAGCAGTTTAATATTTTCTTTACAAACTCTGATTTCAGGCTGTTATTTCAAACTTAACATAAAAATGCATAGTTTATCCTCTCAATAGCTCAGACCCGACATTTTGATATGCAGAAAATTAGAAAATAAAAATAGTATTTTACACAAAAAGTCAGCCCGAAAAAATTCTTCAACCTGATAAATTGGAATAAATGTCAAAAGGCATACGTTTGAGTGTTCCATCTTTCCAAATCCATAAATTAAATCGTCGTTTATTAGTTTGCAAATTTTCTGCAGAATTTGTAACAAGGGACCTACAGAGTTGAAATATGCTAAACTTTTGGCGAGATGTATATATTATACATGTGACAAAAACAAAACAGAATGTATTAAATGCTTAAAACAATATCAACTCCATTTTTTCCCCTCAAGAAACTACACTTTTTGACTATATCTGCAGTCATTTCACACTTGATTAACAACCAACAAAAGGCCTATTAACACCTTTTCCTACTAAGTCTATATTGGCTGCATTCCCTACCATTTCTATAGTGGCTGCGTTTTTCCTATATATTTTATATAGCTGCATAAAAAGCTGCATTTTATACAGCCCCCCCCCCCCCCCCGAAATCCTGAAATGCTCTATCCACTCTATTCTATCCCATAACGTTGCTAGACGAAACGTTTGTAGATATGGTACCTTTCTTTCTTTCTATCGTTACTGTCCTCGGTCAACTTTGACCATGATGACATGTTTCTGGTGTGGCGCATAAGTTGTCACAAAATAAATAAATAAAATAAATGAATTTGTGACAAAGCCACCAGCAGATTAAAACTATTTACAAGAAGTCCTCAGGGGCAGGCATTCCATGCCTAACCCCTGCTCTACCCTAGGATATTAAATTTTGGCCTTAAACCCATCAACTGTCTCCGAAGAGACAGCTTCGGTTGTAAGGCCAGTCCAAGTTGCAATTGTCCTGGGGAAAAAGGATTTCTTAAAACCATCCGTGTAAGCATTAGGACGGTGGTACTGGAATGGGTGGGACCTAGTTCTCCTGCTCCCTTCACCGACCTCAGATAGGTACTTATTCTCTACAATGGCAAGATTATTGTGAATTTTGTAGAATAGAGACAGAGAAGCCTGCTGTCGTCTTTCCTGCAGGTCTGGCCATTGGAGTTCCTCTAACATTTTTCCCACATGGCTTTGATTGCGCCAGCGCCTACAGGTCCAACGGGCAGCAGTCCTCTGTTCTTTTTCTATTCTGTTAATATCTAACTTGGTGATTGGGGCATCCAAACTGGCGCTGCATATTCTAATTTGAGAGCCAAAACGTTTGCCTTGGGTCCCAGGTGTGGGGAGTGTGTGTGTGTGTGTGTGTGTGTGTGTGGGGGGGGGGTTCTACAAATCGATAAATTTCTAACTAGTGAAACGATACAAATGAAGCTTGGGCTGTGGGCATGTATGGATTTAAGCAGCATCGTAAATAATACGGTTTGGGAATAGTATGCCTAGTGGTCCCTGGGCATGGTGGAACTTAGCAGATGATGTCTTGGCAAATGTTGCGTTATATGAACACTCATGTAGTCACGATACACGCATCAAAATTACTAAACGCTTAAAGTTCGCTGTGCCTTCATGTGCAAAACGTAAAGATCAGCAAAAAGATCACGATACTAATCTCGCAACACCCAAGGAGGTGGCGTCTTAAACATTATAAAAAAATCAATTTCCTTCTAACTAACGACTAAGGATCCAATTCAAATGAAACTCTGTAATCATTAAAGGATAGAACTTTTTTTTAAATTTTGGTATAGTTTATTCTGTTTGTCTCAATACAACAAAGAACACTACAGAGATGGTCTTTACGGGGGAGATGGTCTTTACAAGTCTAGAGCTTCCGACCAAATCCCGATAATTGATTCTGTACATTTGTATGTGCTCGTTTTCTTGAAATAAATATTGTTTAAACCAAAGAACACAAATCATACACAAATGTACATAAAAATCACAGAAATAATTCTACAACACATACCGTGTAAAGACAGCTGAGCTACTTTTTCATTCAAAACATACACAAACAAGGAGTTGACATACCCTATTAATCGAAGGCATGGAACTTTGTGGACTTTGCCAATTTTATTTTGGCAAAATATTGCGTTTCAGTATGGATGCACGCTTTATCTCTTTCAGTCCTTGTAAATTATTTGACACTGACTTTCCCTGTTAACTCTAATAAGTGCTTGTACTTTTATAGAAGAGAAAGATGTGCACAAACAGTTCGGCATCAGGCCTCACACACTATATATATAGCGGTTTTGCTCACATGCACTCGACGAAAAATTTGTGAAATTCTCATATATTATGAAATGTTAGTCCGTCTCCCACCTCTCTATCATTTTCAAGTCAATCAGTTGCGATATAAGAAAGTTACTAAATATCCTACTTCGTGGTTTAATAGAGTTAATGAAGATTTTGACCTGAAAATTGGTAGATACAGTCATCTTAATGAGTACATGAAAATGTATGCGTACAAGAGGTCAAGGTCATTCTTTATTGTTTATTTATTGATTTCTCAAAAGCGTTTGATACGATAGACAACATGAAAGTGTTATCTACTTTAGAAGAAAAAGGAGTGGGAGGGAAACTTATGAAGGTACTAAAGGCAATGTATGTGAATTTACCTGGTTTCTCAAATTTTGACAATTCACACATCTCCTCAAAAGCCACTAGGCCAATTTTATTCAAATTTCATATAGAGCCTCTAGGGGGCGAGGGAATGAAGATTTGTTCAAACAACCTGGGTCACATGACCAACATGGCCGCCATGCCCATATATGGTAAAAACGTTTAAAAAATCTTCTTCTCCTGAGCCAATAGGCCTATGGCCTTGAAACTTAGTATGTAGAATTGAATACAAGTACTTCCAAGATTATTCAAATTATGACCTTGGGTTGACCTTGACCTGTTTTACGGTAAGGTCAAATTTGCTTTCTGTAGCTTTTATATGGGAAAATGCTAGAACATAAGATTTCTTAGAAACTGTTGAAGAGTTTGGCCTGAAAACTGGTATATACAGGGTGTTAAGAAAGTTCGTAGACATTACTTGAACCTACACTGAAAGCTCAATAATGTTATGATTTTCGCAAAACTTTGCAAGTGTGTTATAGGAAGCACTACCAAAGATATGCAACATATAAATACTTTTTTGATTTCAAAATGACGAAAAAAATCTGAATTGCCATGGACACACCCTCTACAGGGCTAACATTGGTGAAGGCTTAATTTTGATTTGCATTGGAGTTCGGCATCTTTAGAGCTTGTTTTTTTTAAACTAATAGAAATATCTAAGCTTTTAAAGTACTGGTATTGCAGGGAATATTTTCGTGATTTTTTAATTTTAGATTTTATTATTTTTCGATGGTTTACTACGGATTTTTTTACTTAATCGAAAGGGTACCCCATTCTCAATTGAAACTTTAAATTTTAGGGGGTAGGGATAGAATCTATATCAGTATTTGTAAACACCGAGGCATTTTGCAGATTTCTTTTAGTCTCTTGTTATCAGATTTGTTCTCACATCGAACATAAACATTTGATCTGATTTTTCTTTTCATACTGTTCTGCAAAATCAGTCTTTAGATTTAATTTCAAATTCATTTTTATTGAATTTTGCACTAAAACCTTGTTGTTTTGAAACAAAGTAGGTAAGAATATGAAATTGTTTAGGAAAATCTTGAAATATTTTTTACTGGGGTAAAGCAAAACCTGTAATTAACATTTGTTCTTGTCATTTAGATGCATTATTGTCATAGAAATGCTATTTTACCAACACATTTGCATAACTTGACTTTTTGGTGGTAAAATTTCAAATATATAATAATTTTCAGATACACCACAAATATGTTGAAATTTTATTTTTGTCTCCCATATTTCTAGGACCCACTCCATGATATAAATGATTTTATGTCACGTTTTGATGGCAGGTTTCGTTTCAGATGTTAATTCATTACCCCCACCCCCTTTGCAAAATATTAATGCCTCATCTGCTTTTCCATGTCTATAAATAATCTGTCAAAAGGTGCATGTTGTCTACGATTCCTTACAAACCTTAACTAATAAAATACTGTTTGGCTTAGTCTTTATCATTTCAGTAAGTTTTAAAATGATAATTATCTGAGGGATAAGAATAATAAACAGTTTAATATGCCACATCTTTATGTGTAAAATCCATAAAAAATAGCAGGCCACTTTGACACCTTGGGTATGAACTGCTACTTTTGTAACGGTAAAGTATGATTGTAAAAGTTGTTACATTGTGGATCCTTTAATATTGAATAGTTCTTGAAACCTGTAAAGTTTTAAGATTAAATGAACTTAACTTCTGAAGTTATAAGCAATATTTTAATGTCTTCGAACTTTCTTAACACCCTGTACAGTCATCTTAATGAGTACATGAAAATTTTGTACAAGAGGTCAAGGTCATTCTTCGACCTTTGACCCTGGTCTTTCATTTTTGAAAATTTCTCTCATCTCCTCAAAAGCCACCCAGCCTGATCAGACTCACTAAGCGATAGCTAAGGATAGCTAAGGGTCTACTCTACCTCTATGCTGACAGCAAAAACTGATCAGACTGGGCGGATGCCCAGGCTGATCGGAGTCTGTGCTGGGCGCTCAGCCACTTTGTTCTCGTGTCACTGCTCATTTAGTTTAAACAGTGCCCATGTGATGAATGCTGATCATTAATGTGTTGATTCCCGTATACGAAAATTCTGACATGATTACAGCAGTAGTCCTGCTGGACATTGGCAGGAATTTCATTTTCAGGCTGAATTATAACAGTATGTGGAAAATGATAAAAAAAAATCCACTCAAGATTCCAGCAGGAAAATTTGAAAAAATCATGCCAGAAATTCTAGCAGGAAAACAGAGCTGAAAATATTGCAAAATTAATTGAATCTATATAGCATAGAGATTTTGGCGGTACATTTCAACTATACCCAGTGAATCATAAGTATGGTGGCTGGTTTGTGCCATTTCGTCTTTTCGTCTTTTCGCCGCGAAAAGACGCCACGCGAAAAGACGCCATGCGAAAAGACGAAAAGACGAAAAAACGCCAGGCGAAAAGACGAAAAGTCGAAATAACGCCACTCGAAAAGACGAAAAGACGAAACCCGCCACGCGAAAAGACGAAATTTCAGCGCGAAAAGACGAAAAAACGCCATGCGAAAAGACGCCATTTGAAACTCTCAATTTGTCGTCTTTTCGCGTGGCGTCTTTTCGTCTTTTCGCGTGGCGTCTTTTCGTCTTTTCGCATGGCGTTATTTCGTCTTTTCGCATGGCGTTATTTCGTCTTTTCGTCTTTTCGCGTGGCGTTATTTCGTCTTTTCGTCTTTTTTTGCGTGGCGTTATTTCGTCTTTTCGTCTTTACGCGTGGCGTTATTTCGTCTTTTCGTCTTTTCGCATGGCGTCTTTTCGTCTTTTCGCCGCGAAAATTTCGCCGCGAAAAGACGAAATAACGCCATGCGAAAAGACGAAAAGACGAAATAACGCCATGCGAAAAGACGAAATAACGCCATGCGAAAAGACGAAAAGACGCCAGGCGAAAAGACGAAAAGACGAAATAACGACACACAAATACCCTTCTATTGATAACTGTATTGATTCCTGTATTGATTCCTAATACTAAGACAGTTTGCCTGAGTAAACAATATAGACTCATATCAGACTACTGCAAACGCAGCTACAGAAGCAGTCTGATCACAGAATTTGCCACTGAAATGCTTTTTATCCCCCGACCGAAAGGTTCGGGGGATATAGCGATGAGCCTGGCGTCCGTCCGTCCGTCCGTCCGTCCGTAAACACTTTCTTGTCCGCTCTATATCTTGAATACCCTTTGGAATATTTTCATGATACTTCACAGTTATGTAGAACAGGTCATGACGATGTGTCGCGTACAAGAATGGTAACTCTTGCTATTATACTTTTTGAATTATCTCCCCTTTGGTGATTTTTTGGCAGATTCGTGTCCGCTCTGTAACTTGAATACCCTTTGGAATATTTTCATGATACTTCACAGAAATGTAGAACAGGTCATGACGATGTGTCGCGAACAAGAATGACAACTCTTGCTTTCTTACTTTTTGAGTTATTTCCCCTTGATAGTTTTAGGTGTGATTTTTTGGCAGATTCGTGTCCGCTCTATAACTAGAATACCTTTTGGAATATTTTCATGATACTTCACAGATATGTAGAACAGGTCATGACGATGTGTCGCGAACAAGAATGACAACTCCTGCTTTCTTACTTTTTGAGTTATTTCCCCTTGATGGTTTTAGGTCTGATTTCGTGTCCGCTCTATAACTTGAATACCCTTTGGAATATTTTCATGATACTTCACAGATATGTAGAACAGGTCATGATGATATGTCGCGAATAAGAATGACAACTCTTGCTTTCTTACTTTTGGAGTTATTTCCCTTTGATGATTTTACGTGTCCGCTCCATAGCTTGAATACCTTTTAAAATATTTTCATGATACTTCACAGATATGCAGAACAGGTCATGACAATTTGTCTCATACATGAATGATAACTCTTGCTTTTAGACTCAGTGAATTATTTCCCTTTGGTAGTTTGAGCTGCTGTTTGAGTCTCTGCCCCATAACTGTATAACCCTGGCCAGCTACAGAATTTGAGTAACCGTGTACCTTTTAGAATATTGATGATCATGCTGTGATATCTTATCAGTGTTCCTAACTCTCTCTTACCCTCCACATTCCCGTGACCCCTCCGGCACCCCCCCCCCCCCCCAAAAAAAAATAAAAATTCCAGATTTGGATTCTTTGTCCAAATTCACTTACTAGAGAGCTCAAAATTAGGTTTGTAGGGCTTGTACTTTAGAAGTTATACCCACAGTTTGAAAGTTGAATGTATCGTATGCTATACATTTGTGTATATGGTGGATGTTTGAGATATTACCTCTTTTTAGCAGTCAAGCATACTGTTTTAGTCTGAGTGTTAGATAATCATGCATCTGTTAACAGTTAATGTCAATCAGAAGCATAAAAGAACAACAATATATTACTAATATGTGTTTTGAAGTGCACCCTTTTTACCAAGGCCCATGGGGGTCTTCGGTCGGGGGATTTGCCATCTCCTCTGATGGCTATTTTTAATATATCTTTTTGACAGCTAAAAACTGTAAGGATAGACTATAAAATTAACGTGCACTGGGGTCGGCAACATTTTCGGTCAGTATGGTACCGTTTAGATTGGATAACAAATGTGTGTCTTGTTGAATGAGATCAAACACAGATATAATCAAGATAATAAGTGTCAAGCAGCAGTCTTATGAAAATTAGAAGGGATGTGCCACTTAAACTCTATTTTATCCGACAGAAAAATAAAACTTGTTAAAAGTGAAAAGGATAGCTATAAGTATTAGTATGGGGTCGGCAATAATTACAGTTATTGATTAAAAAATCTGGGACATGTTGACTTAAAAATTAGCAGACGAAAATTTACGCATTGAGGAGCATAGGCAGACCTAGTGCATTGTTTGAGAAATGCCGTCAAACCTGTCAAAAAGTGGCTACTTAAGACAGGTGACCCCTTAATATATTTCATTTGCACTGTACTTTGGTTCAAAGGACCAAGAAAAGGTGGTCGCTTAAGACAGGTGATACCTGAATGGAGGTGACCACATAAGCAGGTTTGACTGTATAGCTGACCATAAGCAGGTTTGACTGTATAGCTGAATGTATGCCGGGCCGCGTAGCGCAATCGGTAGGGCACCTGACTCATAAGTCAGAGGTTCTGGGTTCAATACCCGGTCTGGCCACATACTTGCGTTTCTCCTTCCGCTGATTCTAGAAGGGCAGTTGTCAGTTACTGGCGAAAGTATGTGCACTTAGTACTGGTTAACCGCTTAAGAGATCTAAGCCTGCCCAGGAATAGTGTGGTAAGGTTAACTGACCGTCCCGACATGACCATAGAGTTAAGCAATCAATCAATCAATCAATCAATCAATCAATAGCTGAATGTATACACCTCCAAGAAAGATCTCTCTAATATTGAACATTCTGTCCCCTTCTGTCATATTTACAAAGGGGAACAACTTTTGTGACATTCTCTTTGCTTCCCAAGGTAGGGAACTGAAGCAAACAGAAAGTTAGGTTCTTAAATAGGTCTACTCTTAAAGGAAAGAATTTGCTCCTAGAGGACCAAATTCTACTTTCAAGAGCTGACCCTCCTTAAGAAAGGCGGCAAAAATACAAAATTGCTTCCCCTGAGAGTGGTCCCGTTCACCTTAAGCATAGATACAAATACGTTGAAGCCGGTGTCTCCATACATTCTACGTAAAAATAACCGTTTTTCTTTTCTTTTCTTTTTTTAAAATTTGAACAAGTAGATCTTAATATATCGAGCTGTATCATAACATACGCAGAATGGTTACCCATGCAGAACTTGGTCAGACCACTGTTTTCCTAGGATACATACGAGGATTTAGGATCATAATGGTAACATGGTCCAAATTTATTACTTAATGCTAGCACCTAATCTACTACTTAATGTATTTTCTGAGCTACAATATTATTGTTCAAACTGAGAGATAAAACGTCCCACCAATGCTAAGGTCTTATGAAGACATGACCTCGCGCGCGCGCGCGCGTGTGTGTGTGGAGGGGGGGGGGGGGGGGGGGTCGAACTGACTGCAACCGCTGGTCTAGTCTAGTCTATCCCATAATCTTGTGAGGTTGTTGGGGCACCTCAGATGACTCTACAACCCTCCTTTTCCACCTAGTCCTGTCTTCAGCTGCCCTAGTTGAGCTAGCAAAATCCATCCCTGTCGTTTAAAGAAGACTTGAAGAGGAAGTAACGGTAGTTGTGCCCCTTTGTAAAAATGGCGGAAGGGGGCACATTTTCAATATAAAATTCTTATATATTGGGACACATATGCGAAAGCCAAAGAGAAGTCTAATCAGGCTCTGCTCTGTCTGCGATTGGCACGTCTTTAGAAAACTATAAACTTGTTCAAATTTTGGGTTAGCTGCAGTTAAATGTTTGTCAAATTAGGAGAAATACAGTATAATTATTTTTTCATATCATAACACTTACAGCGAAGAGCAACAATGCTTCAATATTTGTATAGACACCTTCGTCCTCCATAGTTTGAGAGAGATTACATGGTCAACAAGTCGTTAATCTTTTAGGCAGTTTAAGATCAAAATTAAGATAGGATGAAACTTGTTTGGAGTATTTTACTCCAAAACATTAGGACGGCTCATTTTCTTTTCTGTCCGTTCAGTAGAAATACCATAATGACTTCTTTCCTCATATTTTTGTAATGTTTTTTTAAAAAAAACAGTTTAGCGGCAAAAACTGCAAACCGTGATCAGTACACTTCTGTACAGATTGCATTCTGATCAGGGTCTACACAGTTTAAAAAAGAAACACATGTCTAAGTGTTCAAAGTATTAACTGCATTTAGAATAGGATTTATTGATACATCTTAAGGCCATTACTAAAACCTTGTACCGCACCGCACCGCACCGCACCGCACCGGCTAAAACCTTGTACCGCACTTACGGAAATTTCCGTACAGTGTCGAGTAAATTCCGAACTTTACCGCACTCACGTATGCTATCTCTATGTACGGATTTGTTTCTGTCTTTCTTTGTGAGAGTAAATAATGAAAATATTAATAAATCTTTACTTTATGTTGAATTTATGTTAACGAAAAACTTCTCCATCTCAATATCTAGACAAAGGATCACCTTTCTATTTTCTGCAAGCAAACTCTCAATTCAGATACTTTGAATATCTTCTATGCATGCATTATAATATAGCAAATTTATATTATACTGTCAAGGCTTTTTCTCCGAAGAATCCATACATGCTTTTCTCTGGTGATTGCAACAAAGACATACTTAAGAGAGTTACTTCAAACCCCTTCGGAAAATTTTTCATTTAGATATATATGCGATTGGATTAAATTTAAGAAATTATTAGGAAAAAAGTGACCTGATAACATAAATATATTTAAAGTATATCTCAGTCTTTTTTTATCAGTAAAACCAACAAAATCTAAACGCCAGGGACTACCATGTGAGAGTGATCCTGAGAAGTGACGGAAATACAGTGGACGGAAACGGATAAAACCGATACTAAAATCCCTTTTTGAGGATGGGCAATTAAGGTTTCAGCATAATATACATGTGTATATACTTCCAACTCATTCATGAGTCTTATAAAAAAACTTATTTACAGAATCAGCGTATACAAAGTAACATACCTTTTACCTACGGTAGGGTCCGTAAAATTCGGTATGGCTCGGAAATCTTCGGCGGTGCGGTACTCTATTTTACCCCGGTGCGGTACGGTGCGGTGCGGTACAAGGTTTTAGTAATAGCCACATCTTAATGAAAAAACATGTGATGCGAAAAGACGAAAAGACGAAAAGAGACCATGCGAAAAGACGAAAAGACGAAATAACGCAACGCGAAAAGACGAAAAGACGAAATAACGCCACGCGAAAAGACGAAAAGACGAAATAACGCCATGCGAAAAGACGAAATAACGCCATGCGAAAAGACGAAAAGACGCCACGCGAAAAGACGAAAAGACGCCAGGCGAAAAGACGACAAATTGAGAGTTTCAAATGGCGTCTTTTCGCATGGCGTTTTTTCGTCTTTTCGCGCTGAAATTTCGTCTTTTCGCGTGGCGGGTTTCGTCTTTTCGTCTTTTCGCATGGCGTTATTTCGTCATTTCGTCTTTTCGCCTGGCGTTTTTTCGTCTTTTCGCATGGCGTCTTTTCGTCTTTTCGTCTTTTCGCGTGGCGTCTTTTCGCGGCGAAAAGACGAAAAGACGAAATGGCACAAACCAGCCACCATACATAAGTGATAAATTCAACTTGAAGACTGGCCATGCTGTTTGTTTGTACTAAAAACATATCAAAAAGTTTTCTGTGTTATTTGAAGGATGAATTAATAACAGCTAGTATGAAGAGAATGTAAGTTTGATTATTTTTGTATCATTAATGCATACATTTCTCAAGGCAGATTTAAGTTCAGGGGTATAATATTCAATTTATACACAATTTCATGTACCCCACCCACATCCCTGGACATTAAAATGAAAATGAGTTCAATATATGTGTGGTGGTAACAGAATTACTTTCTGTCATAAAATTGTGTTAAAGAGCAATGGCAGTACTGATCCATGTCTATAATATAATCATAATACCCAAGAAATTGACAAGGTATGTGTTCTGTTGTGTTTTATAAAGCCACTGTGTATTTGAAAGTTTTAAATAGCATGTTGAAAGAGTATGTCAAGGTCTTTGTGTAACTGGTGTGAATTTTGTGTGTTTTATAATTTTAATATTGTCAGCATAGTGCTGATACTGTATGACTTTTGTATGTGTATCTTTGAAACTTTTTAAATTATTTTTGCATAATTATCTGTGGTGGCTCTAATCCAAGCCAAGTGGTCCATTCCATCTTTTACAATATACCCTATAGTTAAGAAGGTCAAATTGCTTTCTTCTAGTGTACATGTTTTACAGTTATTACTCACTCACCTGTTGTAGGCTGTGAGATTACTTTGGCCAGTATAGTCAGTTCACAGTTGGAAGCCTTTGTGTTGATATCTCTTCTGAAACTTTATACATTTATATTTTAGTTTGAAAATCCAAGTTACCCAAGGTATGTAGTTACAGTAGCATTTAGTAGAACTGGTGAAATTATCAGCTTTTGATCCTTTTTGTATTTTTGTACTTTAGAAATAGAGACAATTTAGCTAAATTCCAGAAACTGCAATTTTCCCTTTTCACTACATTAACTACTAAATTGACATTGCACTTAACATGTCAATTGCATTTCAGCATGAAGATATCTTCTCTACAGGTGATACAGATATAGGACATTGTTCTTTTGTCAAACACCATATAAATTTGACTGATGAAACACCCTTTAAACAGAGACATAGGAGAATTCCACCTGCAATGATTGACGAAATTAGGTCCCATTTAGAGCAGTTGTCTGCTAGTGGAATTATACGACCTTCTCACTCACCATGGGCATCCAATGTAGTTTTAGTCAGAAAACAAGACGGTAAGTTGAGAATGTGCATAGACTATCGTCAATTAAACAAAAGGACTGTCAAAGATTCTTATGCTCTGCCTAGGATTGAAGAGATCTTAGATACTTTGTCGGGCAGCAAATACTTTACAGTTCTCGATATGAAGTCAGGCTACCATCAGGTCGAGGTACTTGAACAACATAAGTGTAGAACTGCTTTCACTGTAGGTCCATTGGGGTTCTGGGAATTTAATCGTCTCCCTTTTGGATTGAATAACGCCCCGGCCACTTATCAGCGCCTTATGGAACAGTGTCTAGGTGATTTAAACATGAAAATATGTGCCATTTATCTTGATGATCTTATAATATTTTCAGATTCATTAGACGAGCATTTAAGGGGTCTAGATATGGTTTTAAGTAGGCTTAAAGATTGCAACCTGAAATTAAATCCTAAGAAATGCAAGTTCTTACAAAGAAAGGTTAAATATGTTGGTCACATAGTGTCTGAAAATGGGGTAGAGGCAGACCCTGATAAAATAGACAAAGTAATTAACTGGCCTGTACCCAAAAATGCCGAAGAAGTTAGGCAGTTTACTTCATTTGCAGGTTACTACAGAAGGTTTGTCAAAGACTTTTCGAAAATTTCGAAGCCATTGACAGATTTACACCCCAATACCAGTTATAAAAATGGCAAGAAAGTAAAAACTGCCAAGCCATTTGTATGGGAAAAAGTGCAACAAGAAGCATTTGAAACATTAAAAGCTGCCTTATCAGCTCCACCTGTTTTAGGCTATGCTGATTATAATGTTCCTTTTGAAATTCATACAGATGCAAGCCATAATGGGCTCGGTGCAGTATTATATCAAAGACAAGAGGGTAAACTTAGACCAATATGTTATGCTAGTAGAGGTCTGAAAAGATCTGAGAGGAATTATCCTGCATTCAAATTAGAGTTTTTAGCTCTAAAATGGGCCATTACAGAAAAATTACATGATTACTTGTATGGTACCAAATTTACTGTTGTAACAGACAATAATCCTCTCACATACGCATTGTCCAAAGCAAAACTAGATGCAACTGGGCACAGATGGCTATCTTCCTTAGCCTGTTATGATTTTAATATCATTTACAGACCAGGAACAGCCAATATTGATGCTGATATTTTGTCCCGATATCCGGGAAATGAGGATAAAGGTGAGATTTCTAGTGAGTCTGTTAAGGCGATATGTGGTTGTTTAGTTGCACCAAGTAGGCATACCGTGTCAATATCTGTTGATGTTCTTGATGTGACTGAATTTCCAGGTCAGCCTATGGCACAAAAAGATATGCGAGAAATCAGAAGGCAGCAACATAGTGATACCTGTATAGGGTTTTGGATCAGAGCTGTGAAAGACAGAAAGCAGCCTGACAAGAAAAACATTCACACAAGAGAAGATTCAGCGATGCTGAAAAGCTTTAGTAGCTTAAAGATGATAAGAGGACTTTTATATAGAGAAGTAATAACAGAATGTGAGACTAAAAATCAACTGGTCTTGCCTTCTTGTTTTATAGAACAGGTTTTGAAAGGTCTTCACAATGACATGGGTCATCCAAATAAGGATAGGACTCTATCACTCTTACGTGATAGATTCTTTTGGCCGGTAATGAGTTCTGATACGGAGACCTGGATAAGTAATTGTGATAGATGCATAAAAAGAAAATCAAAGACTGGTGTAAGAGCTCCCTTAGTCAATATAACAACTACTTATCCCTTAGAACTAGTCTGCCTAGACTATCTGACACTTGAGCCATCAAAGGGTAATATATCAAATGTACTAGTAATTACAGACCACTTTACTAGGTTTGCTGTAGCTATCCCTACCAGAAATCAAACTGCAAAAACTACTGCAGATGCTTTATACAATGAGTTCATTGTTCGTTATGGCATACCAGCAAGGCTTCATTCAGATCAGGGTGCAAATTTTCAAAGTTCCATCATAAAAGAATTATGTCAGCTTATGGGAATAGATAAAAGCAGAACTTCAATTTATCACGCAGCTGGAAACGGGATGACCGAGCGCTTTAATCGCACATTAATATCAATGCTGGGTACATTAGAAGCTGATAAAAAGACAAATTGGAAGCAGTATATTGCTCCCCTTGTCCAAGCTTACAACTGCATAAAACACGAAAGTACTGGGTATTCCCCCTACATGCTACTTTTTGGAAGGGAACCGCGTCTCCCCATTGATATTACTTTCGGCCTTAATCCAAACAACAATTCAGATGTTTCTTATACTGACTACATTACAGATTTGCAAGGTAAAATCAGTGAAGCTTTTGATATTGTACATAAAAACGCAGATAAAGCAAGGAGTAAGCAGAAAAAGTATTACGATCTAAAAGCAAGGGCTGCAAAGTTAGCAATAGGAGATAGAGTTCTGATAAAGATACTTGTCCATGATTGTAAACACAAGCTGTCAGATAGATGGGCAGATGAAGTTTATGTTGTTACTGAACAACCAAATTCAGATATACCCGTTTATAAGGTAAAAAGAGAGGATGGAGAGGGAATAGAGAAGGTTTTACACAGAAATCATCTGTTACATCTTGGAAATGCCCTCCAAGATAGTTCTTTATTTCAGAGTAAACCTATTCCAAAGCCGATGGAAAACGGTGTTAAAGAAGATAGGAGTACAGTAGAACTTACCGAACCAAGGAAACCAGTTCCTGCTCCCAGAAAAAGAAGGGATCCAAAGATTGAAGTGGTAGACAGAAGTCAGAACAGAGACACTGATACAGAAGAAGATGAAGATGTGGTAGTTGTCACAACAACTACTGAACTAGTTCCTGAAGAGGGAAATACAGAGGTTGCTGCTTCTGTAGCTGACACTTCCGCAGACAGTTCGGCGGGTGGTTTAGAGGAAACTGATCTGATGGCTGTTGGGGACGCCCAAGAGCCAGATCATATAAGCGTTCATGTGGAAGATCTTTCTGTAGACACTGGAGACCACATTCCAGTGGAAATTAATACATCTGGTATTGAAGTTGGTACTTCAGCAAATTCAGGTATATCAGGGGACACTGAACAAGAGCGCTCAAATATAACATCAGGTACTGTCCCTAGAAGGTCTAGTAGGACTAGAAAGAAACCAGGATGGCAAGAGTCTGGTGAATACTGCATGAGTATAACAAAACAGAGTCTTATGTTGCAGAACTTTGTGTCGTCTTGTGCAGAACTTGATCTGGATCCCAAAATCATTAGTGCTGTAGTTAAAGGCATTAGTGATTCTCTTTAGAATCAGTACAAATGACGGGACGTCATTTTAGGAGCAGGGGGAGGGTGTAACTGGTGTGAATTTTGTGTGTTTTATAATTTTAATATTGTCAGCATAGTGCTGATACTGTATGACTTTTGTATGTGTATCTTTGAAACTTTTTAAATTATTTTTGCATAATTATCTGTGGTGGCTCTAATCCAAGCCAAGTGGTCCATTCCATCTTTTACAATATACCCTATAGTTAAGAAGGTCAAATTGCTTTCTTCTAGTGTACATGTTTTACAGTTATTACTCACTCACCTGTTGTAGGCTGTGAGATTACTTTGGCCAGTATAGTCAGTTCACAGTTGGAAGCCTTTGTGTTGATATCTCTTCTGAAACTTTATACATTTATATTTTAGTTTGAAAATCCAAGTTACCCAAGTTATGTAGTTACAGTAGCATTTAGTAGAACTGGTGAAATTATCAGCTTTTGATCCTTTTTGTATTTTTGTACTTTAGAAATAGAGACAATTTAGCTAAATTCCAGAAACTGCAATTTTCCCTTTTCACTACATTAACTACTAAATTGACATTGCACTTAACATGTCAATTGCATTCTAGCATGAAGAGCACATAGAACTACATGGCTGAGTGGTGAGCGGCTTTGTGTGAAAGGTTCAGGCCCATAGTCTGGTAAGCATAATATTCAAGTTTTTTTTATCAGTAACAGGTTATATTTTAAATAAGGGTTTCAGAAGATAGCAGTGGATCACAGGTTAAATTCAGATGCTTTAAGTGCATTTGAGTAAGCAGTATTTCTTTATTAAGGTGGTTGACTGTATTCAAAGTACAGTTTAAATGCTGATAAGCCTCTTTTGATTGTCACTTTTGTTGTTCAAAATGGCTCGATTCATTTCATGGTTTTCGGGTGGCAATCATGGAAAACTATATCATGGCGAGCTTGCTATTTTAGTATAATTAGCAGAGTGACCGTGGGACGAGGTTTAGTCAGTGTAATTTCTGTGTTCTTAACACTATTTAGTTGAATGAAGAAAATAGCACTGTTTTCTTCAATTTACATGTATGTAGAATTGTCTTTTATAATTTGTGATATACAAATGTGATAGCATTACTAAGGATCAAGTTTTATTCGTTTGACATTTTGTTTATAGGTTATTGACGCAAATATATGCGTATTTGCGTATTTGCAACAAATCAGGGCGTACAATAAACGCATTATGATTTATAAGTTTAGTTATGACAAATTTGCGTGGAAAGTGCAAATTAGGCTTGTGTAGTTAGGCTTGATAATTAGTAATGCGCACATGTATATATGAAATGTAAATAGATCTTAAGTCGTCATTACCTAATGCATTTAATTGTTTTATCTCTATTTCACAAATGTGTCATGTGGGAATGATTGGGAAGTTCTGCAGTTTTGCCATTCAGCAGTTGTCGCTGTATAATTGCTGCTAATGTTAAATAGCGACAATGTTGAATTTCGCATGCCAGTGAATTTGCAGATATTGGCGGAAGTTGAACTTTCGCAGATATTTGATGAATTCAATTATAAACATGATTGATAAGTTATTTATAATTGTTCATTTTAATTGCAGGACTTATTCTCCACAACCTTCATAGGATTTATTTGATCTCTACATGATGATTTGATCGTCCAATATTTTGGGACATTTTCAACGTAATAAACATGTATCTTGCCTCCAAGATCTCGTGTCTCTTTTGAAAACAATGAGCTAGACGTGGCCAGCTGAGAGGCGAGTTACATTTGTGTAATATGCAACACAACCTATAGCTGGACTAAATTCATACCAACCATCCTGTCCATACTCCTGGCAGGATTCCTGCCAGGACTTCCAAATTTTACAGCAAGAATACTGCTCATTTGAATATTCCTGGTGGGAATCCTGCCTGAATTCCTGCTAATTTAAATATTTCACTTAATATTCCACACTGAGTCCTGCTGGACTCCTGTAGGGAATTTTATATTATAGTGAAAAGTTCACGTGGAAAACGCCATTGGAAAACTTTTTATGTCCAGATTCCTGCCAAGAATCCTGTTACAATTACTGCAGGAATACTGCTACTGTCCCGCTGGACAACTCCATACAGGTTAAATCCCATCTCAAATGTTTCTCCAGAACATTTAGTAGAAGCTTAATTGGGTTACACATGACATAAATTATCCTAACCAACAGGGCCTGATCACAGAATCTATTCTTGGCTGACAGTGTTTATTCAAGCACTTTTGGTTGAAGGTCATTACCTTACTTACCGTCTGAGCATCAGAGGCTGTTATCAATAAGCTACACCACCAGAAATGTATAGACACAGGATTGTGGAATGTCCAGACCAACCTACACACCTGGTGCCATGCAGTTTCACTAAAAGATTTTATCCTAAGATTTTCTTAAGGTCAATACAGTTTGCACGGAACTTAAGAAACTCATAGGCTTAAGATATATTTAGTGAAATGGGCACCTGTAGTCTGTTAAAGGCCCAGTATTAGCAGTTCATCCATTTATTATTTGGACCTTGTAGATTTCAACAAGACCTGTTGGCATATGAAACGCTTGCCTGACTCGCAACTGTCCTTTAATCAAAATACAGTAAAACTTCAATGGCTCAAACCCTGATGGCTCATTAACCCTGCCTGACTAGAGCTCTTTTCTGGGTTCCTAGAGGTCACTTTATATAGAAACTAGCCCTGGATGGCTAGAACTACCCTCGGTTAGAACTAATTTTCATGGTCTCAAGCCTGTTTGAGCCAATAAAGTTCTACTGTATCCAAAAGCAGATGCTGAAGTGGATACAAATTCCAGGGAGGCTCCTTTGTCTCTCCTCTTCCTTCATAAAACATATTTCTTCTGTTGTAAGATGGGAATTTTTTCAGTCCAAATTACAGCAAATATGTAAATCAGTGTTGTCTAATTCAGCTAAAAATTGGGGCTTTCTCTTCCAAAACATTCCAAAGATCTAGATCCATCGTACAAGATGGATCTAGATTTTTTAGATTGTTTTGAAACGATTTCAAGATGGATCTAGCTTAGAGATTGTTACGGAAGGATTTTTCCTTTCCAAGCCAATATTAAAGATCTAGATCCATCTTGTAAGATGGATCTAGATCTTTGAGATTGTTTTGGAAGAAAAACCCATCTTATTACAGAAGAAATATGGTGTGTGAGCTTAAAAAGTAAACTGCAGAAGTCCTGGCCAAACTGAATCTAGGTATAGGTTGGTCTGGGAAAGTGAAACTGGTGTATTCATGCTATAAGGTGATGGGTACAAGTTCATCATTCAGGGGAAGCAACTCTGCCTTTTCATTTTTGCTCCCCCTCCCCTTCTCAATGGGAGTCAGCTCTTTAAGGAATATTTTGCTGCCCTAGAAGGACTCTTGTCCAGAGAAGCACAGGAAGTCACATAAATTGTTTCCCTTAGTAAATCTGATGGAAAAGCATGCAGTTGTACCCACTGACCCTAAGTTTTCTCCTGATATGACTCACCAAATTTACTCAGCTATAAGATGGATAAGATTGTTGTAATCCAGAACTCTAGATCCACCTTGTAAGACAGATCTAGATTCTTGGGATTATTTTGGAAGAGAAAAACCCATCTTATATCAAAATTACACAAGACCAGTTAACGTATTTTTAGTCATTTTGCTGTTTTTATAGTGTCCTCAACAGTACAACCAGTGTTCCTTAACGACGCAGATATGTGATCTTTAAAACCAGTGCATTGACTGCACTTAATATTCATCTATTTTGTTTCTTTGCTAGTCCTGAGTGACATAACATGGGCTAGAACTGTTGATACAGGTGACAATCTCAGGTGCCATTATCTGTGCAAGAAAATCATTTCTAGCCTGTTTTCCCTTCCTTGCATATGATGTCAAAAGCCAGTAATCAGAAAAGGTTTTTAAAAGACGAGATACACTTAAATTTCTCTCCATATTTATTCAACAAATTACAGACCTGATGATGAAAATATTAGAAAATATCACAGCACAGTACATATCATTAACATCATAAATAAATTTTTCACTTTTTTAGTGCTCGAGATAAGAAGGGGTAACAGAGATAATTTAGGGATAATTATCATTATTTCTCCACAAAAACATATTTTGTGACCCATCATTAGAACCGTCTCGTCGAGACGGTTCTAATGAGGGGTCACAACATATGTTTTCGTTGAGAAATAAGAAAAATTATCTTTGAATTATCCTCAATACCCCCTCTTATCTGGAGCTCTGCTTTTTTATATAAATATAGGCAGGATTTACTTATTGCAGTAAAGCAAAAATAACAAAAGCACAAATAATCTTAATGTCCTTAAGTATTGGGACACCTAAAACCATTAATTTTCCATTTGTTCCAAATGGAAAATAAATGATTTCAGGAGTCCCAATATTTAAGCTCATTAGGATATGCTGCATGAAATATACATTTGTATGTACAACCCTTGAATGCTAGGACATGTAAAAAGGGTGCTTAATGGCTACATGATCTGGGAAGGCTCAGATCAGCTTTCACATCCATGCAGTCTGACCAGAGCCTTTGCTGTTAACACACACATCATGCATGGATCCGGAGGACTCTACAGGCAGAAAGTGAAGACACAAGCTAGACTACATAAATATATAGAGTGGTTTGAGCTGTCCTGTATGCATTAAGCCCCCTTTTTATGTGACACTGCTTAAACAATTTAGGACAGAATCTAGGCCCAGAAGACACTGCAAGTCTTTGGTTATAACCAACTAAAGAACTTGTTTTATGACTTGATACTTAAAGAAATTCAATTTCATAAACATTTGTTTTAAAGAAACATATAGTCATATGGACACTCAAAAGGTGAATATAAACATTTGAAAATAGCACATATGGAGCTAAAATACTGTAAACATAGTATTTATTTCTCATAGCCTTACAGTATACCTATAACATAATATTTGGAATGTACATATTCTGTACAATGTCTTTTAAAATAATTTACAAGGTCTTGAACCGTATAACAGATTATAATGCAACAAACTGCTTAAGAGTGATAATCGTTCTGGTTTTGGAATAACAGAAAATGCTGAAAAGAAATAACTCCTGCATTTATAGTTTTCTTCATGACAACTTAAAAATGTCTTCAATTATCATTTCATCATTCTTTTGAGAATATATTTGCTCGGCACTCAGAACTTAAGGTCACTGGGTACACACTCAGGGTAAGCAACTCTGTCACTTTTAGATCTGCCTCCTCAACAGAGGTCAACTCTTGAAGGAAAGAATTTACTCTAGGAGCAAATTCTTAACCAAATGAGTAGACCCCATTTTGGAAGGGTTTTGTTGTCCAGAGAAGCAAACAGGAAGTCACAAAAGTTGTCTCCCTTTTAAAAACTGGTACAAAGGCAGGGAGGTGTACCCATACATTTTAATACCTGTAAATGATAAGGATTTAAAGAAATAACCCTTTATAATGTTAACATATTGATCATTCTTTGTTTTTCACCGTAAAGAGTCTTCAGAGTCTATAGAAAGTTGATGCAAAAAGAAGACTCTGAGCAGACTGCACTGATGTGCAGTCTGATCAGAGTTGTCGCTGTTTGCACATTCTATAAATTAACTTTTCTTGTTATGCAGCTTAAATATTCTATCGTCTAAACAAAATTTCTTCTTTATCTCTTAAGCACCAGTTTAGGATCTGTTATGAGATTATTTAAAGTGTTCACTCGTGATTGTATCTTGGCTCCAAGTCTGTTATATCTCTTTGTCATAAAATACTCTAACTCTTCTTCACGTTTTTCTCTGAAAAAAAATATATGAAATATAAAAGTTATAGAATGGTATTTAACAAGACACACCAACTATTTATCAATTTTTTTTGCAGGTCCTCATATCTTAACCACAAATTTTATTTCACAGTACCTTTATAATTCCTTAACTACTAGAAAAGAAAGTAGATACTTTTCAGAGTAAATTTTTGACTCAATATGGTATTTCAACGCTTTTTGCATCAATATGCAGCTTTTCAGAGCAAGATACTTTTGTAGCTACTGCAAATTTTGAAGTGGTCTATTTTTTTTTTTTTTTTTTTTGCAAGGCTATTGTAGCAAGAAAGCAATATCTCATTATAAGTAATAAGACAAAGAATTTACTAGTCAAGAGGGAATATAAAAAGTAAACTTCTACTTTCAGAATGTTTACTAAAACTAGGCATGTCTGCATCCTGGTCTGAATTGGTAGTCTGCATATGTTTAGAAAGGTGATTTCTATGTTTTGAAAGGTGATTTCTGTCACAATGCAAATTCTTCTTAAAAGAACTGTGGGTAACAAGATAAAAGTCCAATCTTACCTTGGTACCGGACCATGGGCACCGACAGGAATATTTGTGGCAGGCATTCTGTTACCATGTGGGAAGGCATCTCTGAAAATTGCAACAATGCATGATAACTAGGTGTTATACTATAGGAAATCCTGCCTTGGGGCATACTGACTGTGAACAGAGGCAGTCTCATCAAGAGGCAACTTTAAAAGAACAGGGGCCGTATTCATAAAACCACTTAAGTTGTTGCTATGCGGTTGCTAAGGCTAAATATCTATAAAGGAGATTCCCTACAACTATGAAATTTGGTCTGGAGGAACAGTCTTTGTAAGACTGTTCCTCCAGAGCAAATTTCATAGTTGTAGGGAATCTCCTTCAAAGAAATTTAGCCTTAGCAACAGCGTAGCAACCACTTAAGTCATTTTATGAATACAGCCCCAGTATTTATGTCCATGGTATGTAAATCCCAGCTACAACAGAACCTATGCTCAAAGAATTTACTCTCTGTGAGCAGGTCGAGCAGGTTTTTTCCATGAAGAGTTGCTTCACAGTGGAAAAACAAACAAATACTATCAAATCAGAGTGATCTTTCTTACGAATTAGAAGCTTCTATCAATGTCACTCTGGACTAATATAGGAGAAAGTGCTGGGGAACTTTTGGCATCAGGGCATCCATATGGTACAAACTTAAGGTATGCTGAAGATCTACTGAGCTTTCTACCTGCAGCAGGTTTGTGAGTATATGTGCGAGTAAAGGTGTGTGTGTGTGTGTGGAGGGGGGGGGGGGGGGGGGGTTGCAGGAGGAAAAAAGAGGAAGGGGCATCTTTTCTTATTATTATTCACTCACTCTTTTCTATCATGTTTTTCTCTTCTCTCTCCCTCTTTCTGACAATGGCTCGGTAAAGTGTCTCAAATACTGTCTCAAAGGCACTTTAACTCAAAACCTACAACCAACCAATCACTAATAGTGTTACCCTCTTGAAATACAGACACTATTATTATCATTATTATCAATGCAGCTAAAATATACACAGATAAATTTTACTTACGCTGGGACTTTCTCTTCTGTTGGTGTTGACTGATCAATCATGGTAAACTGAACATTCACCATCTCCGGTGTCAGGTTGACCGACAGACGAGATGTGGTTCCACCCTCTTCTTCTTCTTCCCTATTGAAAGCAAACATAATACAAACTATGCATTAACATATTTCCCAGTTGTTCAAAACAAACAATGTCCTTAGTTAACAAGATGATAGCCTTTCAAACATACCTAACGCAAAAATACTGCCCTTTTGCCAAAATTGTGAGAAGCTTGTGCAGTGCAGGAAGTCCTCATAATATTTTTAGCAAAAATTATTAGCACACTTGATTTTATATGAACTACAACATATAAAGAATCCTTGACAAACGACTTCATTAAGCAAACAATGCTTTGAACAACTTGACCTTAAGCTCCAGATTTGCTGATTTTTACAATGTAACCATTATATTTCCTTATTTTTCCTCCCAAGTATAATCTGACATCTTACACTTAAAAGCCAGAAATGATGTAGCCAAGACATTGAATAACACTTTATAACAGACTAGGGACAAACGCACCTGATAAGAATCCTATGAATATGATTCACTTTGTTACTGAAGTCCATAACTGCTTTGCTGCTGGTGTGGTCATTGTAACGAGACTCCCAGGGCCAATTGCTCAGATGCAGTTTAAATTTTTTTCCAAGCATGGCCATGTATTTTATATGGACTAAACTTGAGGTAATCTTAAACTAGGTCTTAGCAACTGAAATCACGAGGTCTTACACTTAATTTGAAAAAAAGAATAATGAAATGCAAAAAATGACTTAAATCATGATGTCAAGAGCTCCAATTGTGACCACTGTAAGAACATGTTCTCACACACAAAGACTAGGTGAGTAGTTGCACAAAATAAAGTTGGAAAGAGCCACAACTCCCATAATGATTTGTGGATTTTACCCAAACTCAAACTTGACCTATGTAGATGCTGGTATGAACTATATTTGACCTTGTATGATGGATCTAGATATTTGGGACTTTTTTGGAAGAGAAAAATCTCATAGCTGAATTACACAAGAGTGGTTTATATATTTTGGAAGGGGAAATCTCCATCTTAAAGCCAAATACAGTAGAACTTCAATGGCTCAAACCCCGATGGCTCGTTCACCCTGCCTGACTAGAACTGTTTTCTTGGTCCCTAGAGGTCACTTTATATAGAAACTAACCCTGGATGGCTAGAACTACCCTTGTCTGGAACTAATTTTCATGGTCCCCAGCCTTTTTGAGCCAATGAAGTTCTACTGTAAATATAGTAGTTATTCCTGGAACAACTTTGAAGACATTGTGATATAAAGTGATATAAAACACAAGTCAACATCTGGGTAATTTGGTCAGTATGGTCGAAAATCGTATTAAATGGGCAATAAGATGGTAGTTCCCCCTCCAAAATGACACCAAATATGTAAATCAGTCTCATATAATTCTGGTATAAGGTGGGCTTTTCTTCCAAAATAATCCCAAAAATCTACATCTGTCTTATAAGACAGATCTAGATTTTTGGAAGGGAAGAACCTGTCTTACAACCAAATAAATACAGTATGCAAAGAAACACAATATTTTCCCAGCATTACTTGAGGTTGTATATTTTTCAGTTAATGATTACAAACAGAATGAACAGTTGCAACTTACTCCTCAACAATATTTTCCTTGTCCTCCTCTGATAGACTGTCAAATAATACTGGTCCTGTTTCTGGTAATAGCTCACTCACAAATGGATCATCCCTGGAATGTACCAAAAATACAAGTTAACCCTTAAAGAACCAAAGAGCATATGACAAAATTTACATGTCAAAGCTATATGATGTGAGAATTCACAGACTAGAACACATAGAGTAGATCCAGATAAGGCAGCTCACAATGAGCTGCCTTATCCAGATCTATGCTGTTTGCAAATACAATTATTTACATTTCTAGCACATTAAGGGTTAACAAATCTGTAGTATTTGGCCATATATATATACAGGCATCATAAAAATGTGCTTAGCAAAAGTAAACAGTGGCATGCTGAAGTAACACAACTGTTTAGCAATGTATAACAAATGGGGTGAAAGGCTGCTGTTGGTAATTCCACTGTTTCAGTTATTCTTTGATAGACAAATGGTTGATTTGAAGGAGTGCAATCAATCCAAAATTTAGTTACAATATATGTTAAACCTTGGGGTCTGGGATACTTGATATAACAACAAAAATACTATATTATATTTATAGTCAGACATATTATATCAGTAAAATATTAGCTGTGTGCTATACTTAACTATTTATTTGTTTGCTAGGATCAAAGGGTTCTATTCAAACCATATTTTGTCCTAGGATATTTTCAAATATTTTCTTTTTTTTTCATAGAAAGCAGGGGTAGACATTTATCTCAAATCGTCCCATATCCCGACCATTTGAATCAAAAGTCAAGCCCTGCTTTCTGCAATAATGAGGACGATTTGAATAAAATGTCAAGCCCTGCTTTCTGCTAAAATGGGGATGATATGAATCAAACTTTCCGTGAAAATTGGGACAAATTTGAATAAAATGTCAAGCCCTGCTTTCTATGGAAAATAAGAAAATTGAGACATCCGCCATCAGCAGATTTGGCCTACAGCATTTCAAAGGTAAAATACATACCACCTAGGTACCCAGACATTGGTGAGAGTTGGAGTATTACTGAGGGAAGTCAAACCCTGGGAGGGGAATTTCTTCCATTGCATGATGCCTCTAATAGTATCCTGCAGAAATAAAACATGTCAGTAGTGTGAATCATGTATTGCAATGACATAAGTTAATTTGGAGAACTTATATCCCTGTTGAAGTGGCCCTGATTTGTTTATGTTTTTGTTTTTTCCAGTTTCGTAAAATTTTGTTCACAGGTTACTAGTGGATTAACAAGACCTGTTAGTGGGACAGGATAGCTCCCCTGACAGCGCCTTGCCCATCACCTAAAAAACGTTAACGTAAAACTTAAACATTTTGCTAATGCCGACGCCACCGGCGCCTGTGGGGGCAGTGCAATAGCTCTTCCTGTACATTTATACAGGCGAGCTAAAAATCAAATCAAGGGCAATAACTCTGGCATAACTGAGGCATAAGCTGAAGCCATTCTTAAACACTTGCCTCAGCATCATTGCACTATGATGATGCATTTTAGTTCAGTTTCAAGAAATTTGGTTTATGGGTAACTTGGTTATGGCTAATTTGTAGACTTTAAATCAATTCATGCACTACTGATATGATTATGACAAAACTTAACGTACACTGCTGTGTCATGATGATAAATAATTACTTTAAGTTTCATGAAATTCCATTCATTGGTAACTTGGTTATGACTCAATTTGTTGATTTTAAACCAATTCAGGGGCAATAACTCATAGCCTCACTGAAGCAATTCCGACAAAACAAAAGAGGCACCAATGTGTTATGATGATACATATTTAGTATAAGTTTCATACAATTCTGTTCATAGATTACTAAGTTATAGCTGAATTTGTTAATCTAAAGTTGAATCAAGGGCAATAACTCATACACTACTGATGCCATTCTGATAAAACTTTATGTGCATATCCACATTATGTTGATACATATTTGTTTTTCATGAAGTTTTGGTAATCGGTTACTTTGTTATGGCTCATTTTTTCTGATTCTTAGTCAATTCAAGGGCAATAGCTCATGCACTACTGAAGCAAGTCTGATAAAACTTTTGAGTCTACACTGCTGGCAATCACCTTATTAGCTCTTACTACCAGTAAAACAGTAAACCCTGAGAGGGAGTCGTACTGACCTCTCTGTCCAAATATTTCCTCTGAGTAGAAGCATGAACATTTGTACTGTGGTCCTTCCTGTGGTATTGTGGAACTGGACACAAATGGAATTCTGGGTCAACCTCAGCATATGGCATTGGGGCTTGGAATACTTGTAGTCCTGGGGCTGGGTTCTGAATGAAAATTATGCATAGTTTATATGTCCTGAGAGTGAAATAGAAACTGACAATTTTTATAGTTATCAAATGCATTCCATTCTAATGCTTTTTTACACAGTTTCATCTTTCAATGTAGACTTCTTTGCACTTAAAGTAGGTTTTTTCAGTTATGTACAACCAGAGGTTAGCCAATGAGAAGCGATGTTTTATAATGATGTAAGGTTTTGGACAGCATATCAAAGGATACACAATCTAATATTTTTGACATTATCCAATCAGACATTCATTATACTGTGATATACATGTATTAGTCGCTAGAAAGAATTATAGTTAACATAAACAAGTGTCTGTGATTCTGCAGAAACTGGAAAATTAGCCTTGAAATATAGACTCTTTAACCCACCAATATATTTGATGATCCTTATCTGGGAGGGAGATTTAGATAAAATCTGCCTACACGAATTAAAAATATTCCCTGTTTTATCTATACATGTCCCTATTTGAAAATTTCCAATCTCCTTATAAAAAATTCCAAATGTCCTTCATTTAATAATTCTCCCAATCTGCAAAGGAAAATCTCCCCAGAAGCCCTTCAAAGTATGTCATGATTGGCTGCACCCAAAAGGATTAAAACATTTAAAATATGCTTTGAAACATATATTGTGTTGTGCAACATGTAAATCAGAGCTCTAGATAAGAGGGGTATTGAGGGATAATTTTCTTTATTTCTCATTGAAACCATATGTTGTGACCCCTCATCTGAACCGTCTCGTCGAGACGGTTCAGATGAGGGGTCACAACATAATTTTTATCCAGAATTAACAAAAATTATCCCTAATTATCACCAAATACTACCTCTTATCTAGAGCTCTGTTAAATGCTTACAAATATATGAAGTGGTGGGTATGCAATAGGTTGAAAGAGAGCTTGAGGTGGAGTCAACGAGGGCACTTGTACTGGTGTCACTGTTTTTGGAGCATCTTCAATGTCAGCCAAGGTTAAGTCCCCTTCCGTGACAAGATCCATAGCAAGGCTGGTACGAGTTGCTCCTATCATGGTCTTCTCCTTTACTATAACTGGAGGCGGCAATGTTATTATTTCATCCTGAAAAAAGGACACAGAAAGGACTTACAATAAGACAGTACGTTTGAGAACTGGGGCCGTATTCATAAAGCAACTTAAGCCGTTGTTATGCTGTTGCTAGGGCTGAATATCTATAAAGGAGATTCCCTACAACTATGAAATTTACTCTGGAGGAACAGTTTTTGTAAGACTGTTCCTCCAGAGCAAATTTCATAGTTGTAGGGAATCTCCTTCAAAGAAATTTAGCCTTAGCAACAGCATAGCGACCACTTAAGTTGTTTGATGAATATGGTCCCTGGAATCAAATCCCACACCTTGCGTTTTTGTGGAGGATCCAAGAAAGGCTTACTAGGATACTGGGAACACTTTCAAGGGCCACAACTCTGCCAAACTATACTCCGATTTCCTTCCAAATGCTGTTTGATTCTTCTGCGGGAGCAAATTCTGTCCTTCAAGAGATCTCATTTTGAATTGATTATATTATCCAGGGAAGCAAACAGGAAGTCACAAAAGTTGTTTCCCTTTGAAAAAAATGGTGGAAAAACACAAATATGTACTTATTTACCCTTATCATTCAACTGCATACATTTTGGATGGCTGAGAGCAACCATAAAGTCATTAATATGCAGACCGGTCCATGTTGTGGCATTTTACAAACCAAAAACCAAACTGTCTCCCTCTAGGACAATAACAGTATTATTTTAGGTGTCCCAATTTTTAGAATTTTTATGGTACTCATGAAAAATAATACACAAAATAGGACAATAGAAAGGAACTTGCCTCAGCCCCTGTTCTTAAGGGTTTCGGTAGCTTTATTGGAACATATCCACTGGAGGCCTCCTGTATGTTATAAGCCTTGTAACTGTTTAGTTTATACTGCTGAGGAACTTTGAGACCAAAATAAGGCACTTTTCTCTTTACCACAACCTCCATTGGTTTAAAAGGCACTGAACCCAGGGCATCAGGAGCCTGAAGAAGAAAGAAGAATCTTTCATATAAGTCAGCAATCTCACAAATTAACTTCAGACACATGCAATTGACAAAAACATCTATACAATCTGACCAGCAGTCTTGCAATTTTCATACAGTCCATAGCATAGATGCCACAGGAAAAGATTAAGGGAGCATCTCACAAAAATTTGTTACATGCTAGTCTCAATAAGCTTTTCAGACCTTTATTTCTTGCTTAAGTGTAAGAAAAAACAACAACAAAAAATGTTAGAATACCCTTCTTCAGAACTGCATTAGTGAGTCTGTTCTATTGAAGGCAAAGGGCACATCTTACATTTTAAGCAATTTGCAATAAAAAAAAAAGAGAAGAAAAGCCTGTAATTTTAACACTGAGGGTTATTATGTGTACTGTAGCTAGCATCATATGGCAATTTTTGCTGACCCCTCTGTCCAATGGACCTGCCATTGCATGGTATGATATTTTTTTCAATCCTACACAAGTTCTATACAATAACTAACGTAGTTTTTAAACCTTTAATAATTACCATGCATTAAGACAAGCTATCTCCTATGTAAATTAAAACACTGCAACACTGCCTTACCATATCATCCTTAACATTTGGTGGGATATATGTTGGAAAGGTGTGAAGTTTTATTCGATCTGCCGTCAATTCCAAATCTTTAGGTATCAACGTCTGTTTTTGCTCTTCTTCAATCTTCTCAGATTGCTCAGCTAAAATAGAAATATAAAGTGCTCCACATAAGAGGAGGTAACAGTGGTTCCTGTGGGACAATATTCCCTAATTTTGCATAAAAAGATATAAGACCCGCATTAGAACCATCCCAAGACAGATCTAATGACGGGCCATAACATGTGTTTCCAATAAGAAATGAGAAAAACTGTCTTAAAAATATCATCAGATACTTCTCCATCTCTATCTTAAAGGTATGAAAATAGCTAAAGTAATTATCCCAAATGCTAGGACAGAAAGTTGCTTCTCTAGAGCTGATCAGGGTCTGCACTGTTTGCCAATCGTCCCACAAATTTTGGACATACTGTTAGATAGATACTAAAAATAAATCAAATTTTGGAAATACTTTCAGGTTAGTTGCTCCATCATCTAAGGTAATAACAACAGTTTAATATAATCTTTGTACTGTTAATGATTCAAGGTCATCTTTATAATCCTTTCCTGGATCCATTGTCATGAAAAAGAATTTCGTTAGGAGTACTGCTTTATTTTTGTATATAAAATCATTTCCAAAATTCTAGCTTATAAGGAGCGAGAAAAAACATAAAATGGTGATTAACTCATCCAAGCCAAGTTACTAAGGTTCTTGATAGCACTGATATGCAAATATCATTTGAATAACTGCCCCTGTTACAGGAATAAAGTGGTATACACATGCACATTCCAAGCACTCAGAAATATGAAAAACTAGTAGTGAGGTCAAGACAAAAACGGAATAAGGATTTGGAAGTAGTTAAACTACGAAGTCAGAAAAAATATAGTATTAGCATTCAGAAATCAGTAAGATCAGATCAAAGTCAGAGCTCCTGATCCGTGTTCTTTAGAGGATAATGCTGAGATAATTTTTTTTCTCAAGGAAACATATGTTGTGACCCCTCATTCTAATGAGAGGTCACAACATATCTTTCTATGGAGAAATATGGAAAATTATCCCTGTTACCCCTTTTCATCTGGAGCACTGTAAGAGTGAATAATATCAGAAGTAAGATCAGTGCCAGCAAGGTGCAAAATCATGCAGAAGTCAGTGAGGTCTGAATAATAACTGTACACACAATTCAGAAATGTCAGTAAGGTCAGAAGTATGGTCATAACAAGCATGGTACAAGCACTCAGAATTCAGGTAATTAAAAGCTGAAGAAAGGTCAGGGCAAAATGGTGCAAGCATTCAGAAAGAGTGTGATCAGAGGTAAGGCTAAGACAGAGCAAAGGCATTTCAAGGTGAGTACGGTGAGGAGTAATGTGTGACTGTTCTTAGCATGATTCATTCAGGAATTAGTGAGGTATAAGATTCTAGGCAAACATGGTGCAACCACTCTAAAAAGAGTGAGGTCAGAAGTAGTCTTACCTGGTGGAGCTCCTAGAAAACATTTGTCAGAAAAATTAAAGTTTCGAAAGAAATAGCATTGCTTACTGCATGTTAAATTTATCATTTTTATGCAGATTTACATGCTGTGACTTTTCATGACTTGACTTGCATTTAAGTACTGCAACCCAGATAAAGTATCTCAGCTATCTGGTACTGACATTTTCATCCTCCTAGATTGTGTTTTTTTTTTCCAGTCATGCAACAATTAGCATCACCATTTGAAAACCTGCCTCAGCATATACAAACCATCCCTGTCAAAAAAACTATCAAACTGTCCATGTCCAGATCACTATCAACACTGTCTATTGCTAGATCACTATCAAAACTGTCCATGTCCAGATCACTATCCAAGCTGTTCATGTCCACATCACCACCAAAATTGTTCATGTCTAGATCACTATCAAAACTGTCCATGTCCAGATCACTACAAACAGTTCAAGTCCAGATCACTATCAAAACTGTTTATGTCCAGATCACTATCAAAACTGTCACCATCCAGATCAATACCAAACCATTCATGTACAGGCCACTATCAAAACTATCCCTGTCCTGATCACTATCAAAACTTTTCTGTCCAGATCACTATCAAAATTGCCCATGTCCAGATCACTATCAAAACCCTCAAAGTCCAGATCACTATCAAAACCATCCATGTCCATATCACTATCAAACCATCCATGTCCAGCTCACTATCAAAACCCTTAATGTCCAGATCACTTTATCAAAACTGTACATGTCCAGATCACAATCAGAACCATCCATGTCCAGTTGTTAAACATGTGTAACCCAAAATACCAGGTTTGAGAGTTAGGTTCCATTAACTTAATCTGTCACGAAAGAATTGATATCTCACTCAAGTAACAAGTAGAGAATACAGTACTACAATGTAAGCCAAAGTGCTGTGATACAAAGCATGCAAATATAGTTTCTTTACATTTCAGGCATACAAAGACAGACTGAGAGAAAGACAAAGAGTGGAAACATCCATAACTGTACCTGACTAGATGTAGCATGCACAACAAAGTGACAAGTGTGATTTGTTTTTGATGACACTTGTGGGAGTCTTATCTTATATCTACTTTTCAATAAGCCATCTGTTGTGAGCCTTGATTAGAGCCACCTAGCTGAGGCAGTGCTAGTGAGGGACCAAAATATATTGGGCATTATATGAGCCACGACATGAGAGAACCAAAAAGTGGTTGTGCTACCAGCGCAGACTCAGATCAGCCTGGACATCTGCCCACTCTTATCAGAGTCTTTGCTTTGTGCTAAAAGGGTAGGTAAGGGTCTAAGCTAGCTCCATGCGGACAGCAAAGACTATGATCAGACTGGGCGGATGATCTGAGTCTTCGCTGGGCGCACATGCGAGTTTGTTGGTTTTGTCGCGTCTTGGCTCATATTAATGTGGTGAATAACAAAAAGTCTCTCTAAATGATCATCAAAAACACACCTTACCTGGAACTTGTAAATTACATGCATGTGCTCACAGAAGATTATTGTATAATTGTGGCTTCTATACCCTTATGTTTCAATTAAATTCAAATTTTAAGTCCCAGAGAACTAGTGTATTGCAAGTGATATACTTACTACATATGCACATGCTCATCTATGATTTAAACTTAAAGCCCCAGTGTATTGCAAGCTATATAATTTCTATATGCTACTGATCTTATCTCTTTAAAATCCCATTGAATAAGTTGTTCTATATTTCTACAGTGCTTTCTATATAGAGAAGTGTGAACAGGAGGACAGCAGTTGTGCATAGGAAGACAGGAAACAAGAACAGACCACTAATAATATCTTTAATATCTCAAGACATATTGCACTATCCTTACCAGTCATTTCATCTTCTGAAAAGGTAAGGTCGTCAAAATAAAACAAAATTCTTATATAGAAAGAAATACAAATAAACAGCTTTGATTTTTGTGACAGTATTCATGATGTTATAAATACATTCCCTTTGATTTTCCTCAAATGAACCTATTCCAGAGAAACATTGTTCATACTTCAATGTACAACAGTCGGTCATGCTACTTGTTGGTACACAATGTCATAATTGCACAAAAGACACCATTGGCAGTTGTAAATTCTATTTGACATCACGTCATGCTGAAGGCTGTTTAACGTAAGCCGCTCACCTGTTGGTTAGTGACAGCTTTTCTTCCTATATTTTACAAATGTTGCTCTTCAAAATCGAAAATGATGTTCAAAATAATTCTAAGCTTAAATGTAATTATAAGAGACAAATACCATTTCTCCAAAGTTCATGAAAGTAGGAACAAAAAGGGCTTCACTTACTTTGCACATGACCCATACTCATACTTCCATGAACATCAGAAAATTGAAATTTATTTCTTGAATGGAATGTAATTTATATTTTCTATGTTAAATCAGTGACTTAGGGACCGACCATTTGATATTCTGGGGGGGGGCCTGGTATTCTTGATGGAGACACAACATTTAATTTCACTGGCCTCTGGAAACAATTTCTTTTTTTTTCACCTTGTGGGAGCTGATTTATTTTTTTTACAAACTAACTCAAACAGGTTTTTTTTTTTTTTTATTGCTGAACTATCAGATCCTTTTTTACTTGACATTAATATCCTTTTATTTTACCCACATCAGTATTTTTTACACCTTTTTTTCTCACAAAAAGAACATGGTGCTGTCTTTAACCAGGCCAAGGGCATGGCTTAGCTTGCTTTTGCAAACCAGTGCCTGGAGCATGTTACTCTTTTCTTCTAAGGTACAGATACAAACATCCCTGTATGAGTTTGGCAAAAAATTAGGCTTTAAATTAGGGATATTTTGGCCAAAATTTAGGGCTATTTCTGGCAAAGTTTAGGGCTAACATTAGGAATTTAAGTGTTTTTTTTCTACCCCAATATATGCCCAAACATGCATTATTTTTACTTTTAGTAAGTTTGATAAATACTTACATGATAGAGTCACATTACTTACATGATAGAGTCACATTTATACATGAATGGCAATCAATAAAATGGCTGAAAGCTATGTGCTAAGAAGTTAAAAAAGGGGGGTCTGGGGGGCAACGCCCCCCAGAAGCTAAAGCAATTTCCCAATTTCAATGGCAATTTTAAGACTGGAAACAATAGAGAAAACCTAGGAATGATGATTAAAATAAGGGTAGTATATTAGGACGTTTGCCTTTTAGAGTGTTTATTTTGCCATAATGGTTTTGTCTCCCATAAGCTAGTGACTCTTTTGCAATTCAGTTTTAGTGGAAACATTTACTTAGTAATGTGGCAGATCAATAATACATGTATGTGAATGTTGTATAGGATGTTTTTGTAAATGTATGCACATGCGGGCCCCTGGTGTGAACCAATTGTAGATAATATTAAAATATTACTATAAACATGGGGGTCTGGGGGGCGCAGCCCCCCAGAAGCCAGAGACAATATAAAAACTCAATTCCAATGGAATTATCTGCTGACTATATTTTTTTTTTGAAATTTTGGGTGGAGACAGGTTATTTTTTTCTCTTACTTTTGAGGCCAGATTATTTTTTTCAGCCCCCTTATGAGCCAGGTTATTTTTTTCTTGCATATCCAAAGACAGGAAATTTTTTTGATAAATATACCAGGCCCCCCCCAGAATATCAAATGGTCGGTCCCTTAGCTAATATTACGTCAGACAAACTATGTACATATGGATATATTCATTAAATGCTACTTTATGCATTTAAATAACTTTCCCCTGCTTGTTTACATACACTAAAGGTACAGGTTAAGTGCAAAATTTTTTTGAAAGGCATTTTAATACAGAATAGCTTACTGATGTAGAAACTGAGATAAGCGATGAAAAATTAAGGCACTGTCAGGCAACAGAAGACAACAAAATTGCCCATTCTAGGATAATCCCTAAGAGTTTTTAACATTTAAACAAACAAATTTAAACTTTAGTTCCGATATATAACATTTACATAATTGTCCTTTTTATATATATCAAACTGCAATGTCGGACACGATCACCTGCCATGCAAAGAACTTGTTGGTAATATATACAATTTTTCTTTTCTTGGGGACAGCTTTTCGTGAGCTAACTGATGTTTATGTTTTTGTTCCCTTTTTTCAACTGTACTGTTCGTTAAAACGATGCAGTCATATACACTTGTTTGAGTATGAAAACTGCAAAGATTAATATAGTACTTCAGTGGGTACGAACCTGTTAATGATTCTGCAGCAAATTTCTTTTGTCTCCAGTCATCTACCAATTTCTTCAGTGATTTTAACTTGTTGGTTGCTCTTTGTCGAATAATTACCTGAAACATGAGGAAACTGTGTGAACATGCTCCTGCTTTTGCACAGCCATGTCATGTGACTTCTAACAATGTGGCAATTCGACATGTGATTTTCAGATCAGCTGTCTCCTTTATACAGGGTATTTACAGACATTTTCGGTTCCACGGCTTGGGTCAGTTCCATAGACGGCTGATGTGACAAGCAAAGGATCTGATCAGACTGCACTCATAGCTCTACGGCTTGGGTCACTTTCATACATCACTCTGTGATGGCTGATGTGACAAGCCAAGGATCTGATCAGACTGCACTCATGTGCAGTCTGATCAATGCCTTTGCTTGTCACTAATACCACATTGTTGGAAATCACATCATGTGGCTCAATTACAAATCCAACTGACAAGGACAGAAATGCCTCAGCATACATCAGACTGCAAAGCTGCTCAGTTATATGCTAGTACATCAGCTTTTAGAATTTGCTACTTACTTACCGTAAATGGGTACACTTTCAGGGAAAGCAACTCTGCCATTTTCACTTTTGTCTCCCTACTCAATGGGGATGAACTTTTAAAGGAAAGGCTTTGGCAATTTCTTTCCTTTAAAAGATAACTCCTTTAGGAAGCTTTTTTTTATTTGTCCAGTGGAAGCAAACAGGAAGTCACGTTTGTCTCTCTTTGAAAAAATGGCTGTGTACCCATACATCTTTAATCAATTGAAAAATAAAATTTCCATCTGTCATGGATGGATCCAGCTACATCCCATGTTTGTGGCAACTTGAATAAGTTCAGGATAGTAAAATCCCTTTATGAAGACCACCTTTCAGACTGCTTAAAAGTGGCTTTAAAAGTGGCCTTACAAGTGAGGTGGTCTTAATATCGAATATAAAATCATAAGGGAAATACCATTTGGGAATGGCATAGACCAGTCTAAAAAAAGAAGTGATCTCAATTTCGAGTGGTCATAATGGTGAGATTTTACCGCACATGTAAATATGTGCATCACAGCATTCGCTCTTATCCTGGTCATCATCTTCTATTGTGTAACCCTTAAATTTTAAAGCCACTATCCCAAGACAAGTCAGCAACCCTTTCCAGTATTACTGTTTCATAAAAACAATCTTAATTTAATACCTTCCTAGCTGCTTGAGCAAATCTATCTAAAGCTGCATGCCTAACATGCCACATGTCATTTGTGTAAGTATCAAACTGGGTATCTTCTGATGCCAACTGAAAATGAAGAACTCAGAACCGTAAGCAATGCAAAAGCAATGATATAAAATACAATAATGTAAAGCAATAACTTTTAGCAATGTGGTGTAGTTTACAAACAGATACAATTCAAAGGAAAAGAAAAGGACAGAGACAAAAGGATGTATCTGATAATTCCTTGATATCTTATTTTTTCTATTTCTTTATGAAAACGTGCATTTTACATCAAATTTCAAAAGCCTTTTCAGTCTCAATCTGTCATCAACACTAACATTCTGGCATCTCATCAGAACTGCCTTGATTCTAACAAGACGTCAGACTGTCAGTATATATCAGAGCTCTAGAGGGAGTATTTGATGATAATTGAGGGATAACTTTTCTTTAACTTTAATTTCTCAATGAAACCATATGTTGTGACCCCTCATCTGAACTGTCTCAGCTCAACATACGTTTTTATGCAGAATTAACAAAAACAGCCTAAGACGGCAAAGATGACAATATACACTGTATGAAGGCAACATTCTGTTAGCATAATCCATATGGTAAGCATGCATTACTATACCTGTGACTTATCTCTCATTGTTCTTTTAAATGTACATTCAGTACATTTTCTTGTATATTCATCTTCTTCTATTGGGTCTCCCCTTCTTTTGAACTAAAATTAAAATGAAATTAATATTTCTTCAGATGGATATAAGGACAGTCTTGATAAGGACAGTCTTGAAGAAAACAAGTTGAAGCTAACATGCCCCCTAAACTTCTTTGAAGTTAGTGGGAGAGAGGGGACAGGGGGTCAGAAGTTGGGGGGAGAGGGAACAACACACATACGTAAAATTCATGTTTCATTTTGCTAATACTGAAACCCTTGCTGACATTTCGTTTACGCATCACTTTGTCACCCATTCTAATAAACTGAGGTACGAAACTTGCAAGCACAAAAAACCCCAGAATATAATATAAGCCGCGACACGACAAAACCAACAATGTGGTTGTGCATCCAGCGCAGACTCAGATCAGCCTGGGCATCTGCCCAGTCTGATCAGAGTCTTTGCTGTCCACATAGAGGTAGCTTAGACCCTTAGCTACCCTTTGAGCATTTAACATAGAGTCTGATCAAACTGGGTGGCTACCCAGGCTGATCTGAGTCTTCGCTGGGCATACAACCACATTGTTGGTTTTGTCGTGTCGCGGCTCATATATATATATATACACTACATAATTCATTCTCTTTAAACAACTTCACAGTTTTCGTTGAAACCATTATAGAAATTATCTGATGAACATATATGTATGTTATTCTCTTAAGGGAGTTTAAGTTTTTCTGTACAAATGTGCAAAGAAAAAGCAAATTTAATTAATCCCAAATAACATTAAAGTGACTGGTAACAGTATGACTTTCACTTTCAACATCATTAACAGTTTCAGGTGTCTTAGAAACATATGAGCAACAATCAGAGAGATTTTAACAGTGCTCTAGATGAGAAGGGGTAACAGGGATAATTTTAGGGATAATTTTCCATATTTATCCATTAAAACATACATTGTTACCCCTCATTAGAACCGTCTCACTGAGACCGTTCTAATGAGGGGTCACAACATATGTTTTTGTTGAGAAATAAGGAATATTATCATAGAATTATCCCTGTTACCCCTTCTTATCTGGAGCACCGATAAAATATTGTTTTACTTACCCTATATTCATTCCAATCATCATTCCTTTTTGCAAGTATTTTTATTCTCTCTTCTGTACTGATCTGTATGTCCCCCAATTTTGACTGCCAGCGTAACTGGTTTTGTCGTTCCTCGTAAACATTTTTACGAACTTGATGCTCAAATTTTGCTTCCTGAATAATGTTACAATATTGTTGCATAATGTATATACTCCAAGTCTTGAAAAAGACATATCAGGGAAAACAATGTAGACATTGATTTGACTGCCTATCTGCCAACAGTTTAATATCACATCTTCTAACAGTGCCAGTGGGCTTGTCCAAGTCGTATTAATGGAAAAAATCAATCCATATATATATAATAGTGGGGTAATGGCTAAAGACTGCCGCCGTTGTTGATTTCAAGGTTTCAGATATAAATACTTCTACAAAATTATGTTAGACAACATTTATTTTGAACAAAATAAAATAAACTGTAAAGGTTTTTGAAACTGACTGTCCTTTTTTTTAAAAATAAATATGAATTAAATAATCTTCAGATTAAAATGCAAACTGTGTTTTTCTCACTGGCCAACAAGATTATTGATTTTCACAATGATGTTATATGATGGAATGTCTGAATGCTTATGTTCTTTAGCAATTTGAAAAATAATAAATGTGCCCTGCTTATAATTGATACCACTGTCATTATTGGGGCAAATTATCGTTACATTCTAAGAAGCTGATTCTACTAACTGGTGATTGGTTAAAAACTTAAATATAATTTTACACTTTAAGCAACTTTTATAATTTGAAAAGTTCTTAAGGAAATTACTAATTACCTTCATCTGTCGAGTAGCTGGTGCTTTCTTTGAATCCTTGGTAACAACAACTGCAAAAGGGAATATTCATTTATATATGAGCCTCGACACGACAAAACCAACAATGTGGTTGTGCGCCCAGTGCAGACTCAGATCAGCCTGGGCATCTGCACAGTTTGATCAGACTCTACATTGAGTGCTCAAAGGGTTGCTAAGGGTCTAAGCTACACCATGCGGACAGCAAAGGCTCTGATCAGACTGGGCGGATGCCCAGGCTGATCTGAGTCTGCCCTGGGCACACAACCACTTTGTTGGTTTTCTCTTGTCACGGCTCATATATGGCTTCACACATTTTGAAAGGTAATTCTGGAATATTATTTCTCATTTCTCAATAGAAACATATGTGCTTTAATCAATACAAAATTATGTATCTTATTTTCTTATTAACTTTCAAGCCGTGATAATTAAAAGTAGTCATCCATTTAAGATATTTTTTTTTTTCATTTAGAGGGTAGCTTAGGGTCTAAGCTACCACCATGTGGACAGCCAAGACTCTGATCAGACTGGGTGAATACCCAGGCTGATCTGAGTCTGCGCTGGGTGCACAACCACTTTGTTGGTTTTCTTGTGTCATGGCTCCTTTCATATAATACAATGTATATTATTATAGATGTTTCCCTTATATGTATTTTGAAGATAGTCCTAATTAAATAAATGATTTGATTTTCAGAGGTAAATATTCTTATACAGTAAATGAAAAATAAAACCATCAATCAATTTTATACAAACCATCACGTAAATCTTTGGCCCTCAGTTTGCCTGGTTCCTGATTTAATACTTGAGATACAGCATATGGTGAGTCTAACTGGGCGGGAAACTTCAACCCTTGATATTCCACTTCCTAAAGCAAATAAAATGAAGCCATTTTAGATATGAAACAATAATAGCTTCAAGTTAGTCCTTCTTTTTTTTCTGTAATAACATTACTGTATATGCGGTAATTTTCGCGGGTTCAAATTTTCGCAGTTTAAGGGCAAAATCATATACTTTAATTTTAGCGATTTTAAATTTTCGCGGTAAGCAACATGAGCAAAAAGAAAAAATGCTTCATTTTCACTTGCACCAGTTCTTTCATAAACCTGGGGCAGGGCCACAGTTTAATAAAAGAACTGGCTCACGTAGAAACTGTACCAGAATTTACCAAAGCAAACAGAAACAAAATACATGGACACTGTGCCTACTGTAAATACTTAATAAGAAACAGGAAAATATTTCGCGATTTTAATATTAGCAGTTTCTAAGCGAAATACCTCGAAAAATGAAACACCGCAAAAATTATGGCATCTATGGTATGTTGCAGAGTCTAAAAGTAGGTGGCATCTTGCTTGTCAGCACATTGTTCTAAAACAGTGCTTTACCAGAAAACTCAACAACAGTTTATGAGACCATCGGAAAAGTAAAACCTTTGTCTCACTTCCGCTAACCGCAGGTGAGATAAAAATGGATTCAAAAGATTTAACTTTAAATGTTCTTATGGAGAAACAAACAAAAACTGCCTTACAATCAGCCAATTAAAGTTCACATAGATTCTACTTTACCTGAACAACATTGGTGGGTGGAGGAAGTCTCCCTTTACTTCTTGTCTTTTTACTTCTTGCTCGCTCCACTGGCGTCAAACTTCTAGGATCTAATATTGCCTCATCATCAATATGGAAGGAATACTTCGTCTCTGTCAGCTCTCTGGGAAAGAAGTAATCATCAATTTAGAGATTTATGGAGTTGATTTATTTGTTTGAAGGGGTTCATGTAAACTTTGCCAGCGACCCAATGTAGATTATACTTCTATAAACACCAGAAAAATCAAGATCATTGCTTATATTTACATTCCTATCTATCTAATACTTGACCACAAATTTGCGTTAGGACTACAGTTAAAGCAGATTCAACATTTATACGCAGTTTTTCTACTAACAGCGTCAACGACATTATAACATCGCCTACGTCCAATCATATTGGAGAGAACCATGGTTCATTTTGACGTCACTTTACCTCATGTAACGTCCCGTGAACCAATGTAGTTCCTGAAGTATAAACTACATTACATTTCAATGGTTTACCATAGGGCTTTTCAATAAATGCACTGAGAATGTAAATATAAATGTGTAAACACATTTCAATGTGTAAATATATTTTTTTGCTCCCCTAGATGCAATTCTTTTTCCTTTTAGAGTAAATCTCATATAGAAAGGCTTACAGAAAGAAAAGCCTAGTTAAGCAAACAGCAAACATAGAAGTTGTAGAAAAAATATGGCACAAACACATGTACTAAAAAAAAAATATGGCCTGGTTTGGCAGCCATTTTTATTATGAAGAAAACTTAAGCTGAATAACATTTGCATCACTGGCATGGGGGATCCCTTTTCCAAGTGGGCAACTCTTAAATGAAAGAATTTGCTCTCTGCAGAGAGCAAATTCTTTCCTTTAAAAGTTGTCCCATATGAGAAGGGAGGCAAATACATTTTTCCCATTTAGAGTGATCTCCCTGGAAAGAGTACATGCACACAATATTTGAAGATAATGAGAAAGCAACTCTTACTTGAGTAAACCAGGAGTTGATGTTCCTGTGAAGGTGCAGATAATTGGCTGTGAATTATACTGTGAAATGACCAGCTGTATTCTCATATAAGCTGTCTGAAACTCTACAGGAGCAAAGGTCACGGCAACTTCTGTCTCCTCATTTGCCGGGATAATGCCTGAAGCAGGAGCAGTTGCATTAGATAAACTGAGAAAGTATACACTGTCTAGCATCATGATATGAGCCATGGCATGACAAAATCAACAATGAGGCATGCCCCCAGCCAAGACTCAGATCAGCCTGGGCATCAGCCCAGTCTGATCAGAGTCTTTACTGTCAGCATGGAACTTGTTAAGACACTTAGCTACCCTTTAAGCACACAGCCAAAAGTGTGATCAAACTGGGCAGATCATCATGTCCATGCTAATCTGAGTCCTTGCTCTTGTCATGTCATGGCTCATATGTTTATAAATGTTAAATTTTATATCTGAATTGTTATTTCCAATTCCCTTTAAGGAAAACATGCACATGTGATCTCCCTTACAGATATAACAAATTTTGTCTCTCTTTGCAACATTTATTAATTGGTGAAGGTCATAGAGAATACCATGTTAGTGTCTTTTGATATCAAGTTTATCAGGTGAGACCAGAAACAGCGTAAGAATGGCGAGGCTTGCCGAGCCAGTCCGACGTGTTTCTGGTTGAGCCTGATAAACTTGATATCAAAAGACACTTACATGGTTTTCTATTTATCATGCACTATTAGAAGATTTTAAGGTTGAAAGAGACTCAAACAAATGAAAAGCAACGCAGTTTTGTTCGAACTTGCTGACGTCGCGAATGCGTTATGACGTAAGTCGGTGACGTCGTTTAACCAATCGAAAGGTGTTATCACGGCCAACGTCAGTATACAGCCAATTGTCTTCAGAGATCGCTTCTAAAGACATGACCTGATAACATTCGTGCAAGCGCAGTTCTACAGTGACATGATATCACATCATGTTATCATACCCCTGGTATCAGGTGAGTTTTGCAGCAGATGCATGATAAAAATGTTTCTCAGTAGGTTAGCTGCATCCCATCTTTACTTTTGTACAGGTATAATAGCCACCTTTACATCTAAGCATAAGAGACAGACAGATTGAAGACAAAAAAGAATATTACCTGTCATAGGGTGTACACTAAAGGCTTGGTGAGGCTGTAAATATGTGAGCTGATATTCAAAGTCAATTGGTGCATCACATCTTAATGGAAATACTTTTGTCAGCCTGTAAAATAAATATGATTTCACTATGAAAAATATTGTAAAATACAGGGGCGTAACTAGGGGCAATTTCATAATACGCACAACTATGTTTTATTCTCTACTTCTTGAAGGGAAAGCTAGTATTTCAGCCACTTTGGTAATTGGTACTGAAATCTTGTCTAATTTATAAATTTTCAGCATGCAAATATGCAGGTGCGTTTTGAAATTTTGTCAATTTTGACAAAATTTCAATACGCACTTGCGTATTTGCCGTATAGGTAGCTACGCCCTTGAAATACTCAACAAAGCAATATGCTTTGATTATACTATCTCTATGGAGTTTAAAATGACAGTTTTCCATTTTTTTTTTCCCAGTGAGTGACAACGATAAGAAAATGCTGTCCTTGCATACTGGATTATACGTTTTCGTAATTTTCGACACTGCTGACAAATCTTAGCCTCTACCCTTTTATCTGACCCCTAAGCTCCATGACATGGTTCATTGATTTTAAGCTACAATGCATTGGTTGCACAGAAGCCCATGTTATTCTCTTGTCAAAGACGTCAAAATAAAGTCTTTTTAGGCTAGAAGTGATGTCATTCTGACATCTATTCTATTCTATCCCATAACCTTACTAGGTCGTTAGGGCACCACACATGACTTCGAAACAGTCCCTTTCCACCTTGTCCTGTTTTCAGCTGCCCTAGTTGAGCTGGCAAAATCCATCCCTGTCCACTCTTTAATATTGTCTCACCACCTCTTTTTTTGTGTACCTTTTCTTCTCTTTCCTTTCACTGTGTCCTGTAGAATCGTCTTTGCTTAACCAGAAGACCTTGAGATGTGGCCAAACCACCTTAGTTTCCATTTCTTGACTAGCGTCAGGAGTTCATCATTTTCTCCAATGGTTGCTTGGATCTTTCTGCAGACCTCCTCATTGGTTTTATGGTCCTTGTACGTAATCTTCAGTAACCTTTGGTAGCATCTCATCTCAAAGTCCTGCGTTCTTTTCTCTAACTCTGCTGTCAAGGTCCACGATTCACAGGCATACAGAAACATGGAAATGACAAGGGAGTGCAGACATTTCAATTTTCAATACCCTTTTCACAGATCTAAAAACTAATTTTTCTCTATATCAATTGGAAATTGGGCATTTCTTTTCCTTTAAGAGTAGTCCCTGATGAGGAAGGAAATGTGCCTGAGCCATTTTTTCTACAAAGTACATCCCTTCTCCTTGAACAGAATAAGTGTATTTTCTGAAGACTGCCATATTCATTAATTTTCAATTTTCCCTGACTTTTCCCTCACTTTTCAAGTCATATCCAAATTTCCTCGTCCAACTACGAAATTCCCTGTTTTTCCCCTGACCTGGAAAAAAATTAATTTTCCGGATGTTTTTCCCTGACAGCGACAGCCCTGAATAGAAAGTATAGTACTTGTCACCCACTGGCTTAAGCAGAGGCAACATATCCTCCATCCCAATATTTAAGGTTACTGACATAATCAACACAAACTTACTTGTGGCCGACTGGTACTGGTGGAAAGTTGAACAGCTGTGGAAAATCTTTTGTAGTCATCACAGGGTAGGCATGAATGGGTATCACCAGGTTTTCTTCACCCTTTAATGGCGTAAAGATACAGTCATGTATATGTGCACATATGGAACACCCAACATATATAATTTTTTTTTTTTTTTTTTATAAGAAACATTACATGCCCTAAAGTGCTTAAGTATTGGGACACCTAAAAGCCATTAATTTTCCATTTGGAAAAAATGGAAAATTGATGGTTTTAGGTGTCCCAATTATTTTAGCACAATATTTTAGCATTTCTGAGATTAGGATCTGATCGTAAGATTTTGGCTTTATTTATCCTCCTCTGGCATACAGATCTTAATCAAAATACGATCATCAATAAAGTTCTTTAATATAACAGTTAAACTTAATCTTTAATTTTTTTCCATTTAAAATTCTGAAAAACACAAACATTAAATGTTCTTCTTTTTCTTCTGGTGCAATAGCAATTGCTCCGAGCTTTATGACTGTGCCTGGCTCTTTTGATGCTTTTCTCACAAAAATGGATGTGGCACTGTCTAGCCCCCCAAAAAATCGCTAACATATGTAAAAACAGCAGATATTTTTTCTTGTCATAAAACTGAGATGAACAGAAAGGGATTACCACTTTTTTTCCACCAAGAAACATTGCTAATTGATCATTAGAAATGTAATAAAAGTGCTTCCATATTTACCAGGCAGTTAAGTGGGCATAAGTGTATGCTTATACTTACCGGGCAGTTCATTCTAATACTTACCGGGCAATTAATTCTCATACTTACTGGGCAGTTTATTCTAATACAGTCGTAGTAGTATCTCCATTCATCAGGCATGAACTCCACTGTACATTCCAAAGTCAGGCCGGGTACCAACCGCTCCTGGCGAAAATATGTAAAGGGTAAAACAACAGTTTCTACACTCTAAGTGTATGGTATAAACAGACGTATTATATAGTACTAATTGTTTGAACATTTTGTTTCAAGCAAATTACTTTAACGTATAATTTGAGCTACAAACAAGCAATAAAAGGATTTATACAAAAGCAGCTGAAAGCTAACGGTTTGTGTCATAGAATGAAGTCCTGTTTATTAAATTTGATGTGATTACTGGTACAATAACCAAATTGCAGTGATGTTCATATCATGGGGCTCAAGATAAGGTCGTTCTTTGAAGATAATTTAGAGATATTTTTTCTAAATTATCACAGACTCATTAGAACCCTTTTGAAAAGACTGTTCTAATGAGGGGTTACAATATATGTTTTTATGCAGAAAAAGGAAAATTATACCTAAATTATCCCTGTTACTCCTTTTTATCTGGTGCACTGATATCAGTACAATCTGTCCAAAGCCTTTGCCATCTAACATTGGCAGACATGAGGAATCCACATATACTAAACCATGAATATAGCAGGACTTCATGGATTCACATGCTGACTTTGGTCTTTTGCTGTTTTACAGATATGTTAAGATGAGGAAATTTTTAATGTTTGCTGTAATATTCTTGTTTCTCTGCAATTTGGCTTTGTCTGAAACACTACTAATAATGTACTTACACTTTTCTGATATTTGATGTAGAAGTGTTTGGTCTGAGGTGGAATTATATGCATTCTAATGACTTCAGTGGATACATTCACTATGCTCAGTGACAGTGTACTTTTCTCATCCAGCTCATAGCCCCCAAAATGTAATACTGCAGGCTTAGCCATGACCATAGAATTCTTCGCTATCTTTGTGTATATTTCTGGAGAAGAAAATTTAAAGTATATAACATGTTTTAAGGGAGTATCATTTGAGTTGTCAACCATATTTGCAGTTATAATATATGTTTCTGTGACATACTGACGGTACATGTACATCACAGAAATATATAACTGCAAATATGGTTGACAACTTAATGTTTTGTCTCAGTATCATAACTATGAACTGAATATGATAAAAACAACATCATTGGCCATGTGTCACCTAACATCTGAAATGTGAGAATAACTTCAGCCTTTTATCAAGTCTTAGCATATGCATGTAATTTAATTGTATGGCCAACATAGAAATTACAAATATAGGTCAAAGTTAGGAATGACTGCAACATCCCTCATCAGGGGATTTTCTATGTGTTCATAGGGGCCCAAAACAGGCCCTATTTCCAAACAGAATTTCTTTAAAATCATGCTGAATTCCCAAATTTTGCAACTTATACCTGGAATTTTCATTCCCAAATTTTTTTCCCAATTTTAGGAAAAAGGCCCCATTCCCAAAATACCTGGATAAAGCCCTGCTCTTGAACATTTTAAGAAGAAACTTTATGCCAGGTGTGATGACTGAAGGTATCATATTGACATACTATGAGACATAAGGACTAAAACGCTAGGGTTGACACAATTTTGGAGATAAAATTTTAAAGTCAGCGGAGCATGAATATATATGTCAAGGGTAAAATTAATTGCAACAGCCCTCAACACAGGGGTAATACCAATTTGGCTACCTGTGCTTTGGACCGAATCAGTCAATTACCATACATGCAAATGTGGCTTTCGACCCACAATCTACAGCAGTATCAGCTCGGTCCACAGCCACTTACAATAGTACAATTTACCGCTATTGGTAATGCTAAGGATTGTATTCTCGGTCCCAAGACACTTTGTATAGTGCAGACTCTGACGAAAGCACAGGTAGCCAAATTGGTATTACCCCCGTGCTCAAGAACATTCTAAGAAGACACTTGATGCCAGGTTTGATGATTCTTGGTGTCATAGTTTGTGAGAAATGGACTTAAAAGCTCAGGTTGACGTAATTATGAATATAAAATTCTATGAAGTCAGCAGACCAAGACCATGAAATATTGGTCAAGGGTAAAAATAAGAGCAACAGCCCTCGAGAACATTCTAAAAAGAAGCCTAGTGCCAGGTTTGATAAATGTAGGTATAATAGGTTGCGTGAAATGGACTTAAATGCTAGCTCAATGCTAGGCCACGTAATTGCCGATATAAAATTTTACCAAGTCAGCAGAGCATGATATATACACCGTATTTCTTCGGCTATAAGACAGGGGTGGTTTTTTTGACTGTCTGAGGGAGTTTTTTGCGTAGGTCTACTTTGACAGGTCTACTTTTCTCAAATTCTCATGGGCTATGATCAGCCACCGAAGTCTCAAATGTTTACTCATCGACACAGTTCATCGCTCACTAGGTTGCAAACATGAGCGGTACGACAACTACTAAAGCATGCAATTAAAACGTCAATTTCAAGAAGTCACCTTAGCCAATTTACATGCATGAGTAATCAAATCTTTGTCCTCTCTTGTTTGCAAACTGTCTGATAAATGTTTTCAAAAGCAGTATGGGTATGTATTCATAGCACATGGCGGATGATGGCCTTTGTTGATATTTGTTGTCATTTTGGTAAAGATTCTAAAAATGTGTTCGTATAAGTATAGTTTGAGTTGTCTTTCTTCGTTTAGAGTATTCGGCATACACACCCAATAACACTGCACCCGATAGATACTGTGTATGGATGTAATGTAATGCCGATATTCTTTTAGAATCTTTACATTATGAGCGGATGAATAGGATGGCTTACCGAGGTTGGGAGAAGCGTTGCGTGAAAATAAGTCCTTGCAAGACTGGGTCTGGGCATTTACCCAAACTGATGAGACTGATTGGGTGTCATTATTTCCCTATTCTCTGAAAGGCAATATACAGGAGTCTTCCTTGTTTGCATAATTATGCAAACCACGCCTATGACAATCACGTGTCAGTCACAGTCACTTACCATCAGAACGTGTTTACGTAAAGAGCGGCAGACTTTAAAGGAAAGCTGTTACGACCATGTGGTTAAGACGGACCTTTTATTTCGCTCTCCTCTGATCATGTTCCCTTAATAAGGATTACCAGTACATGATTAAACTAATGACTGTTTTGGTAATCTTACTATTCACACCAGGTGAGATAAAATAATTAAAACTTGTTTTTGTTACTCAATTCATAATAGTTCCCAATTAGGACTCACACGTTCCTTCAACACACATTGGTGTTGTTGATCAAACGCTAATATACCGATGCTGCAATTTTACGATTGCGAAGCTCATGTCATGCCTGCCGATTTGAACTTCTAGACCATGAAACTAGTCAGTAACTTCACTTTTACAAAAGCATTGGTCATCGGGATTTTCCTTGATCAGCTGCACTCATGGACAATGCCGAAAACAACCATGATTTCAACAACCTTGGCTATAAGACGGGTGCAATTTTTTTAGGTCATTTCGGCGGGAAAAAACCCTGTTTTATAGCCGAAGAAATACTGTAGTCATGGGTAAAAATAAGATAATAATTTAAATGACATAATTTGACCACTTGGCATTGGGTAACTGAAAAATTGCAAGTTTTTAACAGCTTGCATTTCATGAAGTTAGAGTGAAGCCCAGCGGAACTGGTAACATCAGGTGTTCAGGACTAAATTGTAGGCAGACGGATGTACATGACTGATAGACAGACAGATGGAAAAGTGAACTCCTAATTCGCACCTTGCTAAAGCAGGTGCGACAAAAATCAACTGGTTTTAAGGATCAGCTACATGTAAACTCAGCTGGTCCAGCATAAAATCCACTGGTCTCTGAGTCTCGGACAAACAGATTAGTGCTTATTTTAACCCCTGAGGAGGGGATATTGGGAGGTCAATGGCCTGCCCCAAACAGATCCTTGGGAGACACCCAACATGACACTAATCCTACTGACTGATCCGACAACATGTCTTAACAATTTCATCACATTTAAAAGTGAGATTTCTTACTTGTCTCCAATATATGGTTGGGAACTGGCTGTGATTTTCTGGGTTCTTCCAGTTGCATGGTTTCAATGAGCAGCCCAGATGTATCAATTGGAAATCGAGGCCCAACTGGGCCCCTATTAACAGTATCCAATGACGGCATCTTGTTGAACTGAAACTTTATTATTCAGATATTACATAGCCTCAATAATGTGTCTTTCACCACTCGAAAAGAATGTAAAATTCTACATTTTCAATGAACAACTAAAATTGCTACTTTTCAGCCATATTGTTTATGAGTTATTTGGTCCATTCACATGGGCCTTCGAGAAATAAAATAGGACATGATATAAATTAAAATTATATGATTGTTCAACTTCATATACAAATTAAAACAATTTTTGAGGCAAATTTATATGAAGAAAAAATTATGCATTTTTTGAAAAATTGCATTCATATCAAATCGAGTAAATCAAAATTTTCAGAGTTCTTGGTGCGGATGAATTAATTTTAGAACTACTTTTGGTTTCCAAGTCGAAAAGTGTTATTTCCCTTTTCAGCTCGCCAAGAAAAAAGAGTAGATTGCGGGAAAATAAACCACAACATCAGCATTAATACCGAACATTGTAACTGATTGTTTAATTAGTGAAGTATGACATTTGAATATTGGTTGCCTAATTAGACAGACAAAATAAAAAAAAATTGTGTTACTGACCAAGCCTTTAACAAAGTTATTTGGATTTCTGATAGCCTTTCCCTTTGACATTCTGCAGGGATTTCATGTCCAGCAGGAACCAGAAGTCGGACTGATTAAATTTTGTAGGCTGCTGTTCTGAGCCATTTGTCATTCATATGTTAAGGTGTGACAAGACAAACTTTCCATATATTCATTCAGGCAAGATACAAGCAACTTTCTTTAGTGTCGGCTTTCAAGTGTACAACAGCTCAACATCAGCCAGTAAGGCTATTTAGTCGACAAACAAGATGAAAACTATACAAATAAATAAACTAAATAAAAGATCACAGATATTAATGATATATATCACAGTTGTATTCTACAAGAAAATTAAGAGGCAAGATTTATGTCAGCCCATGCATTTACCATTGTTATTTTTTGACTCGATCATTTATGTATCTGGCCTTGTGGCACGAATCTTCTCAGTGTGATGATAGACCTGTCAATGATGTATTCAGATGCCTCAAATGTAGATCAATTAATTTCGATCTTGGTTCTCCAGAATTAAAACCATACTCCTGAAAACTCTTTGTCCTATTATGATTTCTGATATAATAAAGTTTTGCTTTGCATTCTGTTTGAGAGGGAGAGAAAAAAAAGAGATGTCAGAAATCTTATAAGAATTATGGGTCTCTATGATGGTACCACTGCATGACTAGGCAGTGAATGATCTTCAGCTTGGGGAATCGTTAATGCAGTTAATATTTGAGCCGTGACAAGACAAAACCAACGAAGTGGTTGTGCGCCCAGCGCAGACTCAGATCAGCCTGGGCATCCACCCAGTCTGATCAGAGTCTTCATTGTCTGCATGAAGGTAGCTTAGACCCTTAGCTACCTTTCAAGCACTTAGTAAAAGAGTCTAATCAGACTGGACAGATGTCCAGGCTGATCTGAGTCTGTGCTGGCCCACAACCACTTTGTTGGTTTTCTTGTGTCACAGCTCATTTTTAGTCTTCAATGTGGTGTATATCCCAGAGCTCCCTATAGGATGAGTGTTTGGGGATGTTTCTTATTTCTCAATGAAAACATGTTGTCACTCTTCATTGAGGGGTCACAAAGTTTTTTTTTTTTGTGTGTGTGTGTGTGTGTGTGTGTTAGGTGTGGGGGCGGGGAGGGGGTGCAGATTTGGGCCCATAACACTTTCGTGTCTAGAGTACTGATATCCACTTTGATAAAGCAAAAAGTGATATACATTATTGCATCAGGACTGTATAGTTTACTGAAATGTACATATACTAGTATCCTATTATATATCTCATTTAGACTGCTTTAAAGCTAGTATTTATTTATCCTAAATGTATCAAGAACATTTTTAGAACAGCCCTTTGGGTTAAATACTTCTTTTATTCTTTTTGTTAGAGTGTAGGTACAATGGAAGGAAGAGCGATCAGAAAACTAGATGAGGTGGTGGTAAACAGAATAGCTGCTGGTGAGGTGATTCAGAGACCTGCTAATGCCTTGAAAGAAATGATAGAAAACAGGTTGATAAATATAAACATTGTAATAGCTGTGAGCATTTGGACAGATATTAGCCTTGACATGACAAAACCAACAAAGTGGCATGCTCATCCAGTGAAAGCTCAGATCAGCATGGGCACCTGCCCACTGTAGGGGTGTCAAGATACATTGATATATTGATGTTTCGCAATAGTGGTTACTTTGATAGTGATTTCAACTATCGATAAGTATCACCGGATTGTGCTTCCAGCTATTGGTAGTTTTGACAGTTTCTGTTCCTGTAGATTTACACCTTGTGGACTGCATTTGAAACTTGTTTAAAAAAAAATCATTTGGGATCATAAAGGGTGTCTGCCTTGCTTAAAAAACTTGTGTTAAGATAGTGGTAAAGCTAACACTGAAGGTGGACAGCACTGATATGTAACTTGGAGATGAGAGACTTACTGAAATCATCTGAATTCTTTAGATATCTGCAATATTCAGAAACAATGATAGTATTGTGCTGTAAGACCTTCGATAGTACAGTGGACCCTCTTTACAATGACGGCATTTGTTCCAAAAAAATTTTGACCTTAAACTGAATTTGCTGCTGTAAAGAATGCATAGAAGAGTTTAGCCATTCCTTGCAAATCAAAATGACGTTATAAAGAATTTTGCTCTTGTAATGAGTGCAGTTGCAAGAGGGTTGACTGTAATAGTATTGTGATAGGGGTTTCTCATGCCTCACCATAGCTCCAGAAAAGAAGGGGTATTGAGGATAATTCAAAGATAATTTTTCTTATGTCACAGTGAAAACATATCTTGTGACCCCTCATTAGAACCGTCTTGGCGAGACAGTTCTAATGAGGGGTCACAAGATATGTTTTAATGGAGAAATATGGAAAATTATCTCTAAATTATTCCTGTTACCCTTTCTTATCACTGGCCTCATATGTACAAAGGTGTATAGGTGACATGTTTTTTTCATTTTTACAAAGCGAGACAACTTCTATGACTTCCAGTTTGCTTCCCTGGATGACAAAGCCCTTCTAAAATTGGACCAAAAATAAAATTTTGTTTGTTTGCAATTGCTACCTACCCACCCAAAACCTCCCTACCTAAAAAATTTTTTTGGCCGTTTGGGGCAGCAATTTTTTATATTTTTTTTGAAAATGTGAAATTTACTGAAATCAAGGTAAATAGTAAGAGAAACAGGCCTGAGAAACAGTGGAGACCCAGATCAGACTGCTCGTGGAGCAGTCTGATCTGGATCTACACTGGTTGCCTTTCCACTAGCACATCATGGGTACTCCATTTGTGGGTCAATTAAGTTTGTTCATCTTGTAGGATGCTGTTATCTTCGTATATTATTTGTGTAATTAATATAATATTTTAACATGTTATGTAGTATTTGGGTTGCTTTCATGTTTTGCAGGAATCAAAACCAAAAAGGAAAGCCGACCTACCTACCCAAAGTAATTATCCTTGGTTGACAACTGCAAACAAAATATTTTGAATGCTTGGCCTGGGGTCTACTCTTAAAGGAAAACATTTTTTTTCCTGAGGAGTGGATTCTTTCCTTTTAGAAATTGACCCCATTTAGAAGGGAGGCAGAAATGAAATTCTAATGAACTTATAAATATAACGCGACGTCTGATTGGATAACGTCAAAAATTTGCGACAGTATATTCTACGATATGCTGTCGCAAATCCAATGTCATTATAAAATGTCGCTTCTCATCGGATGACATTTGGTTTTATGCTGCTGAAAGTGCTTGCAATGGATGCAAAGAAGTACACTTTGAAAGGGGAAAATGTGAAAAAAGTGCATTAGAATGGGGATAACTATATTGAAAATTGTCATTTGGGGAGGTAAATTGTTGTTTTTATGGTCGCAAATTCCCTTTTAGGGCTCTGCTGGCGCGCGAAGCCGTAAAACAGAATTGGGACCATAAAACCGACGATTTACCTCCCAAAATGACAATTTTGAAGACAGTTATCCCCTAAATGATTTGCTTTACTTCTTATTACATTGGTAAGGGAATGTGCATTTGTGAAGATGAGGACTTCAGAATGACTTTGAACTATTCAGTATTTCAAATTATAACAGTTTGAACTGTATTTATTTTGCTTCTTACTTGTATTGGTAAGGGAACTGCAGATTCCGAGAAAACATCTAAGTGATGCTTAATTTATATTTATTTTTTTTGTTATGTTTACAGTTTGGATGCGAAGTCAACCAATATCACAGTGACTGTTAAACAAGGTGGACTAAAGTTGCTACAGATTCAGGACAATGGCTCAGGAATCAGGGTAAGGTTTAATATCAGTCCATGCAATCAAGCTCAGGAAGAGGTTAAATAGTACTTTAAAATTTGTTAAGTTATAAGTATTAGGACAGATTATTCTGAACAAACTGCAGACCTAGATCAGACTGCTCCTGATTAGGGTCCACACTGTTCTCCTTTCTATGGGCAGCTTTTGGATGCATTACTGCATTGTAAAACCAAAGTGTTCCATTTTTAGGACCATTACCGTATTCATTAATACAACAACCCTTCCTAACGTTTTGGCGTACTGATGCTTTTTCAAGGGCTTGTTTTGAAACGTACAATGTAGCTAAGATATGGGCCTTTTTGTTTTCTGTATGTTGTCTCATCACTGGGTAGAGTCGTTGGGAGGGATTGCTTGTTTGTTTAGTGGAGCAAATGAACATACCATTGGAGTTGATCTTTACTGTTACTGATTAACAGATTAATGATGCCATTTCTTAAAATCATGCTTACATAATTTTCATTGTCTGCTCAGAGCCCTAGATAAGAGGAAGTATTTGGTGATAATTGAGGGATAATTTTTTTTATTTATCATTGAAACTATAACATACGTTTTTATACAGTATTAACAAAGATTATCCCTCAATTATCACCAAATACTTCCTCTTATCTAGAGCTCTGTACTGCTTTTTTAGCACTTTAAGGGTTTCCTTCTCCTTTACTTTTGTCCAAAAGCCGTTATAAAAATTATCTGTCTCTCCTTTAATTCTTTTTCAGAGAGCTGACATGGACATTGTCTGTCTCTCCTTTATTTTGTTTTCAAAAAGTGGATATGGACATTGTCTCTCTTTTACTTCCTTTTCACAAAGCTGATATACACATTGTATGTCTTTCCTTTATTTCTTTTTCAGAAAGCTGATATGGACATTGTTTGTCTCTCCTTTACTTCCTTTTTAGAAAGCTGATAGACATTGTCTCTCCTTTGCTTCTTTTTCAGAAAGCTGATATGGACATTGTCTGTGAGAGATTCACAACCAGTAAACTGAGCAAGTTTGAGGATCTGAACTCCATAGCAACCTATGGTTTCCGAGGAGAGGCACTAGCAAGTATTAGTCATGTGGCCCATGTTACCATAACAACAAGGACAACAGATTCTAAATGTGCATACAGGTTTGTCTTGTAGTCTTGTCTCCATGTAATTTTGTAAAAGAAGTCACTCTGATGGTTGGAAAGCTTCACTGGTCATAGGAAAAATAGAACTGAAAAAATAAATGCAAACAAAACAAAGCATTAGGTGCATTACAGGACTTTATAAGCTCACAGCAGTTAGTAATTTAGACGCAGGGTTGCAACAGTCGAGAAACTTTGTCAGAAAATTATTGTTTTCAAGGCTGGGAAAAGGAATTTTTGGACTGGTCCGGAAAATTTTGAAATGACCTGAAAAGTCAGAGAAAAATTGGGGAATTTGAAAATTAATTAATGGCTATGGCAGACTTCTGAAAGTATGCAAGAATTATTCTGCTCAAGAAGAAATGATATATTATTTTCAGAGTACCGTATAAGCGATAATTTTCGCGGGTTCAAACTTTCGCGGTTAATGGTCAAAAACATAAGCATTATTTTTCGCAATTTTTAATTTTCGCGGTTAGCAACATGCGTGAAAAGCAAAAATACTTTTTTTCACTTGAACTAGTTCGTTCATTAACCTATGGCAGGGCTGCCGCAGGTTAATGAAAGAACTGGCTCAAGTGGAAAGTACCAGCAATTACTGAAGCAAACAGAGACAAAATATAGGAACACTGTGGCTACAGAAGATACTTCGTAAGAAGCAGGAAATTATTTCGCGATTTTAATATTTGCGGTTTCTAAGTAATCGCGAAATACCGGGAAAAATGGAACACCGCGAAAATTACCTTGTATGCTGTATATTTCAGTAAAGATAATACATACACAGAAATATCATCTCCCTCCTCACTGGAGGAGCAAATTCTTACCTTCAAGAGTAGGCCACCATTGAGAAGGGAAGCAAAGCTGAAAACTCCAGCTTCGGCTTTAAGTGCCAAAAAGCAGATGACAAAATTTACGTCTGCAGAAATTGAAAAAATGTTTTGTCCAAGCTATATCATATTGAGAATTCAAAGACCATAGGGCAAACAGTGTAGATCCAGAACTGGATCTACACTGTTTGCAAATTCAACAATTTTTCATTTTTGGCGCTTTAAGGGTGAATACTGTATTGTTTTATAGAGGCAGCTATGTTGACAGTAAGCTGAAGGAACCAGTCAAGCCATGTGCAGGAAATGTTGGTACCCAGATTACTGTTGAAGACTTGTTTTATAATATCGCTACAAGACGAAAAGCCCTAAAGAGTCCAGCAGAGGAACACGCCAAGGTTACAGAGGTTGTAAGCAGGTAACTTTAAAAAAAAATAGCCATCAGAGGAGATGGCAAATCCCCCGACCAAAGACCCCCATGGGCCTTGGTAAAAAGGGTGCACTTCAAAACACATATAAGTAATATATTGTCATTCTTATAGGCTTCTGATTGACATCTGTTTAACAGATGCATGATTATCTAACACTCAGACTAAAATAGTATGCTTGACTGCTAAAAAGAAGTAATATCTCAAACAGCCGCCATATACATAAATATACTTAACAAAAATAAAAACTTGACAGTCGCTATGTTTCATCCTACGGTAGTCGGGAAAAAGTGAGACATGGAATTTCTTTTAATTTAAGAAAAAGCAATCATTCTGTGATATCATAGTCACATAAAATTCAAGATTCTTTAGATACAGCAATATTGAGGCTATTGTAAACGTCAGGAGGGTACTTTTCTGTTTTCTGTGCTCAAAACCAAACAATTACCGAATTTAAAATTGTTGAAGTCTGCTTAAATGATAAAAAAATGCCTTTCCATTATGAAATCTAGTCTGTAAAAACTCATATGTTAAAATTTTGCCAATACACGGTCGACTAAGAGTCTGTGAGGACCAGACGAAAAACCTCATTCCAAACCTTTATGAAGTCAGAAACTCAGTTTCAATGGAATTCCCATTACACATTTAAGTCTTGATGGCAGTTTAAGAAATGGCTTTCAAATAAATTTAGTAATAAAGACATTGAGTTTGCAAGACAATCAAACGAATCTCGAAGAAAATAACAAAAAAGATGCATTGGTATAGAAGATATGGCATTTCAAAAATCTCTATATGTTTAATTCAAAGGGAGATAATCTGAAAGTTGTGAAACTTTAAACGTTATTTTCAGGTTGTGAAAACAATTAACATAAGCGTTTAAAGTGTTTTCTGTGCGTACTGGAAATGCTGTTTATTGCGTATAAGAGAACTTGCTTCTGCGCATGCGCAAATTAAAGTTCTGTTCTGGATTATTAAAAGAGGAATAAGTTAGATAACTCCGGACAGGACAAGATATTACCAATAAGTTTTCATGATTTAAGCAATCAGACGTCTGTCCAACTCGAAAAAATCCATATATACATTACAAATTTGCTAGGTTGGCCGGAATTAAGAAATAAAAACCGTCAAGTTTTTATTTTTGTTCAGTATATATAGCATATGATACATTAAACTTTCAAAATGTGTGAATAACTTCTACACTACAAGCCCTACAAACCTAATTTTGAGCTCTCTAGTAAGTGAATTTGGACAAAGAATCCAAATCTGGAGACAAAAAAATTTTTTTTGGTGGGGTGGGGTGGGGTGGGTTGGGGGGGGAGGGGGGAATGTGGAGGGGTCAGGGAGAGTTAGGAACACTGATAAGATATCACAGCATGTTCATCAATATTCTAAAAGGTATAAGGTTATTAAAATTGTGGAGCAGGCGAGGGTTATACAGATATGGAGCAGAGACTCAAACAGCAGCTCAAACTACCAAAGGGAAATAACTCACAAAGTATGAATGCAAGAGTTGTCATTCATGTATGAGACAAATCATCATGACCTGTTCTACATATCTGTGAAGTATCATGAAAATATTTCAAAAGGTATATCAGTTATAGAGCGGACACGAAACCACACCTAAAATGATTAAGGGGAAATAATTCAAAAAGTAAGAAAGCAAAAGTTGTCATTCTTTTTTGCGACACCTCGTCATGACCTGTTCTACATATCTGTGAAGTATCATGAAAATATTCTAAAAGGTATTCAAGTTATAGAGCGGACACGAAATCACACCTAAAACAATAAAAGGGGAAATAACTCAAAAAGTAAGAAAGCAAGAGTTGTCACTCTTGTTCGCGACACATCGTCATGGTCTGTTCAACATATCTGTGAAGTATCATGAAAATATTCTAAAAGGTATTCAAGTTATAGAGCGGACACGAAATCACACCTAAAACAATCAAGGGGAAATAACTCAAAAAGTAAGAAAGCAAGAGTTGTCACTCTTGTTCCCGACACATTGTCATGGCCTGTTCTACATATCTGTGAAGTATCATGAAATTATTCTAAAAGGTATTCAAGTTATAGAGCGGACACGAATCTGCCAAAAAACTCACCAAAGGGGAAATAACTAAAAAAGTACAATAGCAAATGTTACTATTCTTGTACGCGACACATTGTCATGACCTGTTCTACATAACTGTGAAGTATGGTGAAAATATTCCAAAGGGTATTCAAGATATAGAGCGGACAAGGAAATGTTTACAGACGGACGGACGGCGGACGGACGGACGGACGGATGCCAGGCTCACCGCTATATCCCCTGAACCTTTCGGTCGGGGGATAAAAAGTGATTGAATTGTAAAATACTGTAATTATCGCTACAAGACAGAAAGCTTTAAAGAACCCCGCAGAGGATAATGACAAAGTTACAGAGGTTGTAAGCAGGTAAAGTTAAAAAAATTATTCTTGAATTATGAAATAAACGCTAGAGGATTGTGACTGACGACATGGGCCAGGCGCTCCTCGGTCTTGCTCATGCTGGTTCATGGCTTTCTTTCGCAATTTTCCTAACTAGTTTCTTCCAATAATATGGATTTCTTCAGAGGATTGTCACGATTCTGGCGAGCTGTGTTTTTGCGCTGTTTATATACCATATCGGGGGGCCGGTGAACCGGCCCTTTGGTCGCCATTGCGCCTGCGTGAACGGCCATTGTTGTACCGGCCCTCGGGGGCCGGTGGGCGTGTTTTGCGCCTCTCGCCGGCCCTCGGGGGCCGATGGCGTTGCTATCCGCCATTGTAGGCGTGTATGGCGATGTCGACCAGCCCCCGGGGGCCGGTGACGTTGCTATCCGCCATTTTCTTACCGTTGAGCGTGACGCTTGGTTCAGTGTGTATATTTCCTGTTTTTAGGAGATTAAAAATGCCGGAGTTGTGTGGAGTCCTGGCCGCAGGCTTACAAGTAGTCCTACCTTTTCCTACTTTTCCTACTTTTTTGCCCTGTTCCTACTTTTTTCAAAAATATTCCTACTATTCCTACTTTTTGAATGAAAATGAAAATAAAAAATTGTTTATTTCAAAATATTTTAGTCTGTTGCAGAATGAAACAAGCTACATGATATAAGGACTGATGGCATATACTACTGATGAGGTTCTTACAGTCTTTGAACATGCTACTGTTGACCTCTTATGCAAGCTGCATGGTGCCTTTCTTGGAAATGTGTTGAGCATTTTGAACATGCATGTTGCTTAATGTGAAGGATGAGGCCCTCCCAGGGGTTTTGGGTAGCTGGGGAGAATGGACATTTATTTTCAGGGAGCTGGGAGCAAGCTCTTAATTTTGAGGAGCTGGGGAGCACTGTCAGAATGTGATTTTCTAAATTGTTTTGGGCTTCTGGGGGGCTGCGCCCCCAGACCCCCCATTTATACATGAATGGATATCATTTTAGTCATTCTTTTTAAGCCAAAACAACTTCAGATGGGCATTCAGACTTGCAAAATGCTAGCATTTCGGGGTCTGACTAGAGGTAGAAATGATTGCTTTTACTCATCTTGCAGTAGTTGTGCTTGTTAATCAGAGTAAGGTGTTTTTAATCATATACTCATTCTAACCCATGTTCCAGAGAAAGATGTTGGGACGCTATCCATTCAACTCTGAAATTGAATTTCTGACTGCTCTCATTCCTTGTTCCCTGACAGATCACACTCAGGTCCTCTTATTTCATTTAAACTACCATTATATCTTGTTCAAAGCAACGTTTTCATATAAGCGTCTTACCACCTGGTTCTCTTTCTCTCTCTGGAACAACATTGAACAGTTCTTTCACTATGTTTTATGGTTTGTTTAAATGTTCAATTTGATTAATAAATAAAAAAAATCAGGTTGACAGCAGCATGTAGTAAGATTTCAGAGCCTCCTGAAGTTAAACAGCCCTTATTTCTTGTGACTGGAGTTTTTCTGAACTGTTCTACAGCGTTAAAGTGAGTTAATATATACGAGAACTATTGGAAAGTTTGTATAAATAATTCCTACTTTTTATCATAAGATTCCTACTTTTTTCCTACTTTTTTCTTGAAATGATTCCTACTTTTTTCCTACTTTTTCATGAAAAGCCACTTGTAAGCCTGTGGCCGTTACATGCAAATGCTTTGAGCTATCCGCTTGGTTGCATGTTCATGAATAAGTACTGGAACGGGAGGAGACATAAATGTAAAAGTGAGTGGCTGACAAGCTCCAGACTGGAGCTTGTCAGCCACTCACTTTTACACTTGAATTATGAAATACTTTAATTATTTTATGGTGTTTAGATTCAGCTCTCTAGTTTATAAAAGGTGATGATTAAGAACAGTAATGTGTGCTATTTTTTCTTGTTTGGCAAATTCTTGCCTTCTCCATTGGGGTTACTGTTAAAAGAAGGAATTTGATCTGAGCAAATTCTTTTCTTTGAGAGAGGTCAGGCATACTGTTATAAGAAAGAAGTCGCTCTCATCAGTTCTTTTCTTTAAAGGGCTACTGTACTGTTTTTCGACATGCATTGAAATCACGGTGGATAACTAGTATTGTTTTGTCTAAAAGAATGTCGAAAACTGCAAGGAAAAATTCCAAATGGTTAAAAAGTTATAAACAATTAAAATTTTAACTAGCTGAAAAATATGCAAGGACTCTTATGACGTCATTTGAGTCATACATATAATTTAAATTCTAAAACGATTATATTATGAATTTATTTTTACCTTTTTTTTTCCCCTGAAAATACATTCAGTGAGACAAGTTACATCATCTCATGAAAAAAGTTTGAATATTTTGCATCAGAATATGGTAATTATAATTGGAATCCAAATCACATTATGCAAGTTAAGCTGTAGAAAAGAAAAAGTGGGCGGGGCTTGAAATCTAATTTACATAAACTTTAATTGTCAATAATTACAGTTTCGGTAAGAATTTTTCGATTGAGTTTTCAGCAATCTGTTTCTCTCATAAACATCTGCTAATTGGGAACATTTCTGGAAATAGTGAAAAAACAGTGCAGTAGCCCTTTTAGAGTATTCCCATCTGAGAAGGTAGAGAGATACTTCCAGAGGAGGGTGATCTTAAAGGTAAACCACAAAACTGAACATATATGGCCACCAAAATCATCTACAGTTGCAGGAAACCTGGGTCACCCATCCAGGTACTAACTGCGCTTAACTTGCAGTATGAGTCTTTACTCTAACCGCATAGCCATTAAAGCATGCTGTCACAGCAAGGCTGTAGTTGTGGTATTTATTCCTCATCAGAAGCAGTCTGATAAGGGTCCACACTATTTAGTATGCACTTCTGTTTCAATATTAAGGGTCAGTACTGGAATACATGTTAGTAAAAGTAAAATTGTTGAGAACAGTATTTACTCAGCTATAATACAGCATTTCAAAATGACTCTCAAAAAGATAAACTAGTATTTTGAAATTCTGTTTTAAGATGGGGTTTACTCGTCCGAAGCAATCCCAAAAAACCTAGCTCCATCTTACAAGATGGATCTAGATATTTGGGATTGCTTTGGAAGAGAACTGTCTTAAAACCAAAGAAATCTGGTAATAGTTCACTGATTTTCAGTTTGATGTTTATGAGCTTGTCGGTAGGGCACCTGACTAGTAAGTCAGAGGTCCTGGGTTCGAAACCCGGTCTGGCCACATACTTTCGTTTCTCCTTCCGCTGGTTCAAGAAGGGCAGTTGTCAGTTACTGGCGAAAGTACATGTATGTTCACTTAGTACTGGTCAACTGCTTAGGAAGTCTAAGCCTGCCCAGAAATAGTGTGGTTAGGTTAACTGACCGTCCCAACATGACCATAGCTGTTTACCGCGGACGTTAAGCAATAAATCAATGAAAAAACATCTTATGAGATGGATCTAGATATTTGGGATTGCTTTGGAAGGAAAACAACTGTCTTAAAACCGAAGAAATCTGGTAATAATTCACCGATTTTCAGTTTGATGTTTGTGAGCTTGAAAGAGAGCAAAACATATGAGCCTCATCAAGTGAAAGAATTGCTTGGTATATTTGCAAACTTAAAATACTTGAATTAATCTGGTAATTTTGTCAATCCAGCTTGAGCTTTCACCTTGTGCTAGTAGATTCCTCATGATCTGGTCTTGCAGTGTGCAAAAAGCAAAGGCTCTGACGAGACTGCGCAAATGCGCAGTCTCGTTTTAGCCTGTGCTATTTGCATATGCATTATGCATCCTTTTTGGATATCGTAACTCTTATGAGCCCCGAAAACCAACAAAGTGCTTGTGCCCATAGCCAAGACTCAGATCAGCCTGGTCATCTGCCCAGTCTGATCAGACTCGAAGGGTAGCTAAGGGTCTCAGCTACCTCCATGCGGACAGCGAAGACTCTGATAAGACTGGGGGGATGCCCAGGCTGATTTGAGTCTGCGCTGCACGCACAGCCACTTTGTTGGTTTTCTCACGTCGCGGCTCATATAGTTTTAATTGAACAAACAGCTGTGAATTATTATGGAATATGCAACAGTTTATTGTCAAGGATACATTATTATTGTCAATGATGGTGTAAACAAGGATTGCAAGGCCAATTCAGTAATTGGCAGATTGCGTGAAAATGGTTGCACTGCATTGGAATCAGACTGAAGAGAAAGCTTTATCATATGACGTCGCATCTGAGAGTGTAATAAAGCCATGCATTAAAGGTAGGTTCCTGGGCTAGCGATGTCAATTATGTCCACAAATAATTTCGTCTTTTTCTGAGCAGTATTGAATTCTCTTCCTTTTCTGAATTTGTTGCTACTGAGAAACTCGTCAGATGTTGAAGAAAATAGTCGTTTTTCCTTTCGGTTTATTTTCTTTCGTTGGAATTCCAGTTCCAAAAATAACTATGTTGATTATGTCTATAAGTGCGCAATTTCTGATGCCATTCTCCAAAGGTCAATTTTCCCTTGATAGAGGTCCTGGCATGGCGGATGGGTTAAAACTATCCCAAAATGCAATGCAGCATGACATCAGCTGCGTTATCTATTTTTGGCACGAACTAAAAATAGCGCTAACTGGTGTGCGAAGCAGAGTTAGGAAATCCCTTGCAAAACAACTTTTCTAATATTTTTTTGATTTTCACTTTTTAGTGAAACTTATTAATTCCCTTTCATAAGTGCTTTCCAACAACTTGGATGAAAGTTCATCAAAATTATGATGCATTCCAAAGTACAGGAACCTACCTTTAACAAATAATCCACTAGTGGATTAAATATGCATATTACGTCGTAACGTTATATGTTGACGTCCATAAAAACGTCACGTTTTCTAATGGCGAAATTGTGACGTTTTAGTGCAAATTTTGCTACTAAAATGCAATTTTAGTGTCATATGATAAAAAGAATCTTGCATTCGTGCTCCTGTATTGAATTTATTAAATCGAAAAGATGCTCGGCACAGCCTTGCATCATATCTTTTTCCCCAACTCATTTAATAAATTCAATAATACATGAGCACTCATGTAAGATCCTCTATTTAAATCAACAAGGCCATGTCACTGACAACCCTTTTATATGCATCAGAGGTCAGCCTAGGGTTCTCAGACTGGGAGAAGTTTTGCAACATTTCTTGATTTTCAGGGAGAAGTTTTATCCCAAATTCTGGATTTCTGTATGTTTTATACATTTTGACTTCTAACTCAGCCCAGAAAGGCGGGGGGTGGGGGTGGGGGTGGGGGGGGGTCTCAGTCAGTTAAGGGAGACAATTTCTCCCACCTCCCTTTAGGCTGACCCTTGATGCATGTGAGTTTAACTACACCATGCCAAAAATGTAACAAGCTTCACACAGTCTGTCTGAGGAAACTCATAAAGGTCAGGTGGCAAGACAATATCCCAGAATATAAGTCCTCACTGTTCACTTAAAGGCTCTTCACAGTCCATAAATGGTGTGCACGAAAAGCAAAGGCGCTGACTGGACTGCAGGTTTGTGCAGTCTAGTCTATGCTGTAGATGTTCACATATGAACTTGGAATATTTTATGCATATGAGAGTTTAGTCTAGTCAAGGCTGTAGATGTTCACATATGAACTTGGAATATTTTATGCATATGAGAGTTTAGTCTAGTCTAGGCTGTAGATGTTCACATATGAACTCGGAATATTTTATGCATATGAGAGTTTAGTCTAGTCTAGGCTGTAGATGTTCACATATGAACTTGGAATATTTTATGCATATGAGAGTTTAGTCTAGTCAAGGCTATGGATGTTCACATATGAACTTGGAATATTTTATGCATATGAGAGTTTAGTCTAGTCTAGGCTGTAGATGTTCACATATGAACTTGGAATATTTTATGCATATGAGAGTTTAGTCTAGTCTAGGCTGTAGATGTTCACATATGAACTTGGAATATTTTATGCATATGAGAGTTTAGTCTAGTCTAGGCTGTAGATGTTCACATATGAACTTGGAATATTTTAAGAATATGAGAGTTTAGTCTGGTCTAGGCTGTAGATGTTCACATATGAACTTGGAATATTTTATGCATATGAGAGTTTAGTCTAGTCTAGGCTGTGGATGCTCACATATGAACTTGGAATATGCATATGAGAGTTTAACAGAGCTCCAGATAAGGTTGGGTTTTAAAGCTAATTCAGAGATAATTTTCTCATTTCTCAATGAAAACATATGTTGTGACCCCTCATTAGAACCGTCTCCGTGAGACGGTTCTAATGATGGGTCACAACATTTGTTTTTTTTAAGGAGTAATACGGAAAATTATCCCGAAATTATCACTGTTGCTCATACTTATCTGAAGCACTGGTTTAATATGTCTGTCTTTCAGATATGCTATACACAACAGCGGTGTTGGCTTCACTTTGAAAAAGGTAGGTGATATACAGCATTCTAACATGACGTTAACGTTTTCCCCATTGAGTCTATAGGAAATGGAACCGTTCGAAAATTTGTGATAAATCAGGTTGTTAACGCTCAGTTTGCACATTTAGTGCCTTGATGACGTCGGATGTAAACATTTAACTTGTGGTGACGTCTGCCTCTAAAGAGTCCATAAGAAAATGTTGCAATATTCATGCAAGTTGATTGTATATCATGTTAGAATTGAAATAATTTTTCCTTACTGGTAAATCATCGCGGATTAACATGTGTGTTGTTGGGCAGATACTAATATAAATTCACTCTGGCCTGTGGCGTTGTGAATTAATATTTTGTGATCTACCCTCCAACAACATGTGTTAATCTGCAATTATTCACGGGTAAGGAACAATTATTTCTTAATTTAAGTTTGTAAACTAAAATGTACTAATCCTTAAAGTGCTAAAAAAGCAGACAACAAAATATTTGTCTGCGAAATTTCTCAAAAATGTTTTGTATGAGTTGTATCAGTTTGACATTTTAAAGACAGTTGGGCAAACAGTGTAGATGCAGACGAGATGGCTCATTATGAGCCCCCTCACGTGGAGTTAAACTGTTTGCAAACAAAGTATTTTCATTTTTTGCTCTTCAAGTATGAACATTCATACTTGCCACTGACTTCCCTAAGGTAGACCTTAAGAGCAATGTTTCATCCACTGATGAATGACAGTTGATCATGTGACGTCGTCAAGCCATGTCTGAGGTAAACAAATATCTTGACTGGTCTACGTAACGTTCAATTGACGCCATGTCATGGCGACGGTGTCGAGATTTAAAGGTAATGGCCGAACATGTTGTTTCTAACTTACCTTAGACTCATATCTTGCATATTCTATGCTAAATTGCTGCAAATATGGCACAGAAAGGGTCTTAAAATAAAGTGTTAATATTAGAAAAAAATCTGATTTTTCAGTATTCGTCTTGTGTAGAAGCCAGTGGTAGTCGCAAAAATTCTACAAGAAGCTCTATGGAATTTTACCTCCATCCACTGGGTTCATCGCATGATGAACGCTGAAAAATCAAATTTTAAAACTTAAAAAATCTGAAAATTCATAGGGCATATACCTTTTATTGGGGTTTATATATATATCAATGGGTCTGGACTCTTATCGGAGCCCTAGTTGCTCAGTAGGTTAAGCGCTGGCCTGCTGATCTAGAGATCCCAAAATCTAGATCTGTCTTATAAGACTGAAAAGATGGGTCAAGAATTTGGGATTGTTTTGGAGGCGAATTAAAAAACAATCACAAAAATCTAGATCCATCTTAAAAGATGGATCTAGATTTTGGGATTGATTTAGAAGGAAAAAAAACCCTGTCTTATAACCGAAGAAATACGATTAATCACAGTCAGGTTAATATTTGGAATATGGTGTCATTATGAAAATCATTAAAGATAAAAATAGCCTGAGATAAACAAGTGACCTCCCTTGTGACGCAAATAGAGTTGTCTTGACAATTGGTATCCATAAGCAGACTCCAGTTAAACTATTTTTGACCAAAATGTGTCGTCTAATGACATTTAATGTTCTCTGAAAACAGTCTTTCTTTAAACACAAAAAAGAAGTTTGCATTTCACTTGATTAGGTTGATACTCAACCTGCTACACTACCAATACATTGTCAACACTATATTTGCACTGATTCTGCCAGTCCTAAGTCAAGGTGGACAGCCTCTCCTCTTCAAATTGGAGACATTGACAGACTCGGTGCCAGGAGGTGCATCTTAGGGATTCGTTCTGCTGAGCCTCTTTGGAACATTATGTGAATTGAAAAAAAAAGAAAGGTGGACAACATATGCCACAATCATATGGTTCACCATATTGCACTCAGAACTTTTGAGTGCAATAGGGTTGAAACAGTAAATGACTTGTGTTTTAAGAAGAAAATAATCTCAAACCAAATAAGTAAATCAGCTCTATATCAGGTCTTAAAAGTCCAATTTTTATGTCATAAAGTGCAGTTATTTCATCTTAACCAAGTGCTATTACATGTATATTACAAACCTTTGACCAAGATACTTCAGAAAGCTAACCTCATGGTCAGTTGTCCGAAGTATCATGGTAAATGGCTTCATTCCATAAACCAAGGACAGTTGCTTCAGACAGATGACCTTAGTGCTGGGTAACTGTGCTTTACGACATTGACATTGGCCTTGTAAGTCTTGCAATATAACGGATTTCCTTACATGTATTTGGTTTGCGAGTATGACTTCAAGTGCCCAGAATGGTACTCTTAAGCCCTTACCATTTGAGCAGAAATGTCTGGATATAGTAGATCCTGTGTGTAGCAGTGTGATCTTGGTCTGCGGTGTTCATCTTAAGGTGTTTCATAAGTACACTGTCATGTTTTTCCACAGTCTATACAAAGAAAAACAGCTTCTGAGACTTCCCGTTTGCGGAATGTCAAATTTGCTCCTGTTGGAGGGAATTTGTTCCATTGCTTGTTCTGTGTCATACTGTATTATGTTTTGAGGGACTCGTGGAAGAGTACCTCTGTCATTTGCTAAATGTGTTCACCCTCATTAAATGAAGACTTTCCTTACATGTACTTAACTTACATACTTACTACTTACTTGCTTACTTAACTTACATACTTACTTAACTTACATACTTACTTAACTTACTTACTTAACTTACTCTTTACTTACTTACTTCTCTTTAAAAGTTGAACCCAATGAGAAAGGGAGACAAAAATGAAAATTGCTGAGTTGCCTTCCTTTCACTTTAAATACAGTTTTGTACTCCTCATTAGAACTGCCTTGACAACTGTGTTATAATGGGGAGCCACAACATAACTTTTTAGCTCACCTGTACAAATGTTCAGGAAGAGCTACTGCACTACCCCAGGCATCTGCGGCGGCTGTCGTATTAGCAAAATATCAAAGTTTTATGTTGAAGTTTTTTATATGATGGGCAAGGCACTATCAGGCAGGCTATCCTGTACGTGGACAGGTCTTGGTTTGAAAACAAACTATTTCCAGTGCTCCAAGGGTTAAAGGGCAATTATTAATTTAAGGATAATTTTCCATCTTACTGCCAAAACTCACATATTATGACCTCTCATTTGAACCCTCTTGCCCATGTTTTTGCTGACAAATAAAAATTACCGTAATGTGCGTTAGTATTGGTTCACCTAAAACAATTAATTTTCCATTTGTCCCAAATGGAAAATAATTATTTTAGGTGTCCCAAAGTGTAGGCACATTACGGTATTCTCAAAAACCACATTATCTTGACTTCTGTTCTCAGATTATTATACAGAGGTGTTCCTAATGAATATAATAAAATTATCCCAGACTTATTCTAATAAACCAACCTTGTTTTGATCTCTACATCTTCTTACATTTTCAGCATGGGGAAGGTGTATCAGATGTAAGAACTGCCATCAACTCGTCACACGTTGACAACATCAGGGCAATCTACGGCCCAGCAGTAGCAAGGTAGGACTCATATTGGGGCCCAAAACAAAGGGAAACACAGGAGTTTGAATTTGCAATATTTACTACAATCTTAATATTACAGTCAGATCTGTCTAATGGGGTGACTTTAACAGTCATCCAAAATACAAATGCAACTGAACCTGTATTAAGGGATTACCCTTCTTGAACAGCCAGTTTTTGTGCATCTCCTAAAGTGACCTCTTAAGACAGATTTGTGTATGTTGCAAATATTAAGCCCTGAACAGACTGTCTGGTGAATAAAACTTGAGTACATTCTTAAAATAAAACACACCGATTGGCTGCTTCCGAGCACATGCTTGGAAGCAGCCAATCAGTGTGCTTTATTTTGTGTTTGAGATTATTCTCAAGTTTTATAACCTCGAACCCTGGTCTGTGTATTCTTATCAGATTCCAGCACCAAACGTTTTTATGGAGAAATTTATTGAACAACAACAAAAACAAAAACATAAAAAAGAAAATTCAAAAATTAAACTTATTTGTAACAGTAATATTACTACTGTGGTCCTTACATCATTCAACAGGACTGTAAATCAATAGGATCATTTTAATGATGCAGTGGAAAAGTGATTCACTTTTCATACATTAAGCTATATATTGCATAGAACATCCCATGAAAATAACTTAGAAATTAATGAAATGATAGATATTGAGTTATTACAGTATGATAGTTTACCAAAATCCAGCATCTAAATACCCTTATCATATGACGTCGCTGTTATTCAGTGGATAACGTCATGTCATAAAAATGACCACACGTAATAACACTTTGGCGTGTACACTTAATGTCATTGACAAAGTCCATGTCAACAATGCTTTTCTTGTTGAAATGATGTCTAGGCTGAAGGCATTAAAATCCCATTTTGAGGGGTCATATGATAAACAGAATATTACACTCGTGTTCGTTTCATATGAAATTTATGAAACTCGCCAAAGGCTCGTTTTATTATACGCCCGTTTTGAAAAAACAGACGTATTATGGCATGGCGCTGTCCGTCCGTCCGTCCGTCCGCCCGTCCGTCCGTCGGTCCGTCCGTCCGTCCGTAAACATTCTTGTGCGCGCCATAAGTCATTAACTGTTTGGGATATATTCATGATATTTGGTAGGAATATGTATTAGGTTGGGGGAACGTGTCGCGTACAGAAGTGGTTGCTCCCCCTTCCTTAGTTTCCAAGTTATGCCCCTTTGATTAATTTTTTCCCTGCAAGTCTTGTGCGCGCCATAACTAGATAACCGTTTGGGATAACTTAATGAAACTTCATAGCAATGTGTATGAAGACCCAACGATGTGTCGCGTACAACAATGGCTTCTCTCCCTTTCTTCATTTTAGAGTTACATCCCTTTCATTAGTTCTTGTTGACTATTTTTGTGTTTCCTAACCTTGTGCATACCTTAACTTGATAACCGTTTGGAATATCATGATGAAACTTTATAACAATGTGCATGATCACAAGACAGTGTGTCACATATAAGAATGGTTGCTCCCCCTTTCTTAATTTTGGAGTAACCTCCCTTTGATTAGTATATTTTAGGCGTGTCTCATTCACTCCATATCTCCTTAAACTTTTGAAATATTAGAATGAAACTTTGTAGGAATGTGTATAATAATGAGGCAATGTATCCTGAGCAAGAACCACAACTCTGGCTTACTTACTGAATTACCTGCCCTTGCATAAATATCCTGTGTACTCTGTAACATTTCAAATGTTTAAAATAGTGTAGTGATGCCAAGGGAATGTAATACAACCAAGAATGCTATATCTAGTATATTTAGTTTATCTCCCTTGACTTGATTATTTAAATATAATGTTGAATTCATTTGTTATAGAGTGGTTGCCTCTGTTTGTCTGTCTGTCTATCCTTTTGTAAACAGTCTTGTTCATTCTGTAACTCCTTTATGACATTTAAACAGGCGTATTATGCGCCGCTTGCGAAGCCCTTGTAAATTTCATATGAAATGACCATTTGTGTTAGACCCTCGATTTATAAGGTGCAAGAAGATGTTACCCCATGTTTCCTACCAATGTCAGTTCCTTTAAAATGGTTTATTTCCAAATTCAAAAGTTGAGTTTAGATAGAATTTCATACTGTAATAACCCAGTAAATGCTATTCTGTTAGTTTCTAAGTGAATTTGTTCTTTAAAAAGTGAATCACTTTTGCTGGTTATCATTAAAATGATCATATGGAATTACTACTGTGTTGGATGAAGGTAGTTGTTTTACTACTAATTCGTAGCTCTGCAGCTTAGGAAGAACTCGTGTCACAAATTGTAAGATTAGCTTTCTCACACAAATCCATTACATTACTAATAATATAATTGCCCAGAGAGGCACTGTGGTTGTTCGGTTATAGTGCAGAAAGTGGCCAGAAGGTTGTGAGATCCTGCCTGGGTTTCGCCATCCGACCATTGGAAAATTCTGTCTGTCAACCCAGCAGTAAATGGGTACCTGCTTCGAATCAGGGAAGGATAAGGCAGCAAAAGGAGAGGGATGGGCTCCGCCTTTCATATGCTTTGCCCAAGACACAGTTAGCCTCTAAGCCCATCGCCCGTATGGCTATTAGGCTATTGGAAACCTTTACCTTTTAATTGTCCTAAATATTCAGATGCTTGAAGATGACGGTAAACTTTCAGGGGAAGCAACTCTGCAGTTCTCATTTTTGCCTGCCTTCTATATGGGCAGTCAACTCTTAAAAGGAAGAATTTGCTCCTCTAAAACAAATTCTTCCCTTTAAGATGAGACGCCATTTGGGAAGAGCTTCATTGTCCAGGGAAGCAAACAGCTCAAAAGTTGCGGGGAAAACATGGAGGTGTACCCATGCACTAAAATTTGATTAACTCTTAAAGCGCAAAAAAAGCAGACGACAAAATTTGCGTCTGCTGAATTTTCAGAAAATGTTTCCTCCAAGCTATAACATTTTCAGAATTTAAAGGGTAGATGCAAACAGTGTAGATCCAGATGAGGCGGCCCATTATGAGCCGCCTCATCTGGATCTACGCTGTTTGCAAATTCAGTTATTCTCATTTTTGGCGCGTTAAGGGTTAAGTTGAACAAACAAGTCATATGTCAGTGCTGATGCATTGGTAAACAATGTAGACCATAATCAGACTGCTCCTGATTAAGTTATACATTGCTTGGTCTTAACCCATTGCATTCTGTTTTTTTTTTGTCGTCTGCTGAAATTGTCATTTGCATTAAAAATCAAGAATATTTTGACTATATTGGTCTGACTCTTTTAGAAATGATGTCTAGGCAGCGAACAGTTTGGATCTCAGATCAGGCCCCACGTTTGTGGGGCCTGATCTGGATCCAAACTGTTTGCCCAGATACCCCTAAAGGGGTATCCCAAATGGAATGGGTTAAGGCACTTCTTTGCAGTACTGATGGTTTTTATATCAGTGAAGATTACCCCACAGGTCAGATCACTGTTTCTCTTATTTCAGCCAGATCCTGTACCTGTAGATCCACAGTAGGATATGTTACAGGAACTCTGAAATAGTTTTCATGACAGTCATTAGCAAATGGCTGTGAAAGTTCTTGCTGTCCATTAACATCACTAGCAGATATCTGTGAAAGTTCTTGCTGTCCATTAACATCACTAGCAGATATCTGTGAAAGTTCTTGCTGTCCATTAACATCACAAGTAGATATCTGCAAGAGTTCATGGTGTCCATTAAAACTGCCAGCAGATGACTTCAAAAGTTCCTGGCTTTCATTAATATCAGTGTGAGATGTTTTTAAATGTTCCTCATTTCTACCATAACCATTTACAGATACCTCAGTTAAATTTTTATTTAGTTTAAACTCAATTGCAGGTCCATTTAAAATTTCTTTATTTCCTTTCATATCATTAGCAGATGCCCTGAAATTTCTTTGATTTTCCATAAGATCACCAGCATACTCATTTGAAAGTTCTTGGTTTCCATTGAATTCACTAGCCGATCCCTTTAAGAGTTCTTGGTTTCCATTAAGATCATGAACAGATCCCTTGAAAAGGTCTCTAGAATCTGCAGAGTCGGAGTTAATTGATGCAAGTCTGATTGTGTCAGTTATTATACTAGGACGTTGCCTGAGCAGAGTTGTCATCTCATGTTCACTGTTTAGAGTTGACCGTCTGCATAAAGTCGTCTGCTTGCATGTTTGAAAACATTTGTGTCCTTTCACTGCACGGAATTTCCTCAGAATTTTTTGTACAACATTCTTATACCCCTTTTGCACAATTTGCAACCTAACTGCATAAATTATTGGGTCAAAAAGGCAGTTTGTTAACATGAGAATGTACAAGTATTTGCTGATAAGTAAATATGTGCTGAATAATTCATAGACCTTGTCGTTGTTGAAGTGAACTTGAGCAATCATATATATTTGAAAAATGCAGTTTGGTAGCCAGCAGACACTGAATGTTCCAATGATGAGAAGCGTGGTAAACATTGCCTTCTTGTTTTGTAATGTTTCATCAGGAAACGACGGAGTACGTGCTTGTATTTGCTTCACTTCATAATAAATTCTTAAATAAATGTACACAACAACACACAGACATAATAAAGTTACTCCAAACACAAGATATTCAGCATTAAAGTTGTCATACATTATGTATTCACAGTAGTTGAAGAGCGTCTGCTTTGACTTATATCCAGCAAATCCCAGCAGAAAATTTGAAAAGCCTCCAATGGCTGCTGTCATCCATAGCAGTATTATTATGATGTAGGCTTTATTTCTTGACATTAAACGATAGTAACATAGCGGTTTGATTATTCCAATATAATGGTCAATCGCCATTGCCAGCAAGTTCAGTAGAGATATGAGAAATGCAAAAATGCTTATGGAATTGATGGCGGCAGATACACACGCGCTTTGGAGTCTTTCACTTGGTATCGTGATGCCGAATTCCATGAGTGAGTTGAACACTTTATTTATTATGTGCAGGAGAAGGCTTATGATTATCATTATATCTGCTATACCAAGACTGATGATAAGCTTAAGATGAGTGGTTAGTCTTTGCGGGACATGAAATATTGCAATTATGGATGTGATATTCATTGTTAAAGCCAAACAGCACAAGACCAGCATTACAATATATTCTGGTTGCTTCAGTATCTTTACTGCCTCCATTTGCCAGTTCTCTGGTTGGAAGGATGGCCACAGGGCTCCTTCTAGGAATATCTGGCTGAAATTTAGCAGTTGTTCATCTGATACATTTTCTGAAGGAAATGAATTGTCAACTGTCTCTGCATCTCTTTCGTTGTGCAGAGAAATTTTTAGATCGCTGATGTTCACTCCTTGAAATCTAGATAGGAGATCAGAAAAGTGTGAAAAACTCACTGAAGTCTTGTAGTCATTTATTAAAGGTTCTTTTGATTTTAGCGACTCATTCAGTACATGCTTCAGAGGGACAGGTACAGTCATTATTTGTTGCGAAATTCCTGTTGCTTAGATGTGAAATTTTGGTGAAATTGTTTTTGCTTCAGTTGGCCAGTTTGTGAAATAATTCATATCAAATGCGTCCATTGCTTCTGTCTATCACTGGTATTAGGAAGCGCTTTGGTCTATCACTGGTATTTGGAAGTGCAAATGTATTAAAATAATTCAGGGTAGTTACATCTTATGGGTGTTTTGGGTCCTAGTTGAACATTATATGAGGCAGCGATAGATCCCACATCACTAAAATTAGATAATTAATGTTTGATGATTCAAGAATTTACTGAATAGCTGTAGGTCTCGATTCTTTTTATCTGGTAAACTGTCCAGTCTTGAATCTGAAATAGAATTAGGTGAGTATCATATCTTTTTGGTTATGAAATGACCGTTTTTTCATTATGAAACAATCCCAAATATCTGGATCCATCTTACAAGATGGATCTAGATTTTTGAGATTGCTTTGGTAGAGATAAAGCTATCTAATTGCCAAATTACACACAGCTAATTTGCATGTTTCGGGTACTTTTGGTGAGAGAAAAACCCTGTCTTATAGCGGAACAAGTAGGTAACTATTATTACCTAACTATGGACGTCTGAACTAAGTTCCTTATGAGGAATAAGTACACATCTATTTTTTTTCTGTTGCTATATTTGCAACTGGGAACAGCATTTAGGTCTACTTGTTTGCTTCCTTGGCCAACATACTACTAGTAGCCATTCGTAAAAGGTTTGTACCAGAGCTCTAGATAAGAGGGAGAATTTGATGATAATTATGTCCCCCCACCAAAGGTGAGGGGGGACATATTGTTTTCAGTGCGGATCCCGTCGGCGTCGGCGTTGGCGTGACAGATTCTTGTATGCGCGATATCTCTTGAACCAATGGATGGAATTTCATCAAACTTGCATGGATATATTATTGGGACAAGCTTATGAGCTGATTAGATTTTGGTGACCTTGACCTCATTTTCAAGGTCACAGGAGGACTTAGATGACAATTTCTTGTATGCGCGATATCTCTTGAACCAATCAATGGAATTTCACCAAACTTGCATGGATACATCATTGGGACAAGTTTAAGAGCTGATTAGATTTTGGTGACCTTGACCTCATTTTCAAGGTCACAGGATGACTTAGATGACAATTTCTTGTATGCGCGATATCTCTTGAACCAATGGATGGAATTTCACCAAACTTCCACAAATATATCATTGGGACAAGTGTAAGAGCTGATCAGATTTTGGTGACCTTGACCTCATTTTCAAGGTCACAGGAGGACTTAGATGACAATTTTTTGTACCCACTACATCTTCTGAACCAATGGATGGAATTTCACAAAACTTGCATGGATACATTATTGGGACAAGTTTTTGAGCTGACTAGATTTTGGTGACCTTGACCTCATTTTCAAGGTCACTGGAGGACTTGGATGACAATTTCTTGTACCCACTATATCTCCTGAACCAATGGATGGAATTTCACCAAACTTTCCTGGATACATGATTGAGACAAGTTTATGAGCTGATTAGATTTTGGTGACCTTGACCTTATTTTCAAGGTCACTGGAGGACTAACAAGGCAATTTCTTGTACCCACAATATCTCCTGAACCAATAGATGGAATTTTGCCAAACTGTCATCGATACATGATTTGGACAAGTTTAAGAGCTGAACAAAATTTTGGTGACCTTGACCTCATTTTCAAGGTCACAGGAGGATTTAGATATGTGAAAATTTTACTAAAATTGATGTATCTCTTTAAGCTTTGGCTTGATATCCACTTTACTTTCATAGATATACCTATGGGACAGTCTCAAGAGTGTAGTGTGTTTTGATGACCTTGACCCCATTTTCAAGGTGAAAAGCTATCTTACAAGTGCGTATTTTTCTCTCTTAAAAATGAGATATCTTGAACCAGTGGATGGATATTCATCAGACTTGTATGAATGTATCATTGTGACAGGTTTAAGACATGTTTAGTAGTTGGTGACCTTGACCCATTTTTGAAGGACATAGTCTTCTATGTAGGATATCTTTAGAACCAGCGGATAGATTTTGTCCAAATCTGCATAGATATTTTATTTGTACAGGCTTTTTATTCATTAAAGGGGATGAGAAATGGGCTGGTGGGGGGACATCAGTTTTTCTCTGAAAAACATTTCTAGTTAAGCATAATTTTTTTTTCTGCATAAAAACATATATTGTGACCCCTCATCTGACCCGTCTCGATGAGACGGTTCAGATAAGGGGCCACAATATATGGTTTCACTGAGAAATAAAAAAAATTATCTCTCAATTATCATCAAATACCCCTCTTATCTAGAGCTCTGTTGTACTCATAAAGGAAATGTGTGCACTTATTAGAGCATTGTGATAATTATAGCAAAAACGTAACTACTTCGTGTCAAACTGGAACTCCAGTAGCTCAGTAGGTTAAGTGCTGGCCTACTGATCTAGCAGTCCAGGGTTCGAGCTCTGCTCGTCGTGCTCAAGGCAGAAAGCTTACCAAGCGTGAAAGGAGTTCCACTGCACACAGTCTTTCATTATTACCCACCTGCCGTACTGATATGACAGAAATACTGTTGAAAAGGATGTAAAATTGTAAGCCATCCATCCATCCCTGTGAAACTGTGACTGCTTATGTATATATTCCATGCACATGTAGGAGTGCTGTCCACAACTTCCACACATTCTGTTGACTGTTAGCTGGACAAATCACAAGTCGTGCAAATTAACCCTTTTTGACCAGTGGACTTGTCCAACCTTATCGTTTGGATGAGTCCATTTCTAGTTTTAGGGGTTTCTGGTGAAAGTTTTTTTACTTTTAATGTATTTTGCATAGAAATACTTATACAGATAAGCAAACAGTGTTGACTGATCAGACCTGTGTTCTGCAGGGTCTAAACAGGGTCTGCACTGTTTGCATATGTCTCCAAGACTGGTTTCCAGTCTAAAAAGGGTTCAAGTGCTTTTGCGATGCATCCAGTTTAAGCAAAGCAGAAAATCAAAAATTTATAAATCCAGTAGTTGAATGTTTACCTTGGAAATATGCTTAATTAAATTCAGTTGGCTGCAGAAATCCACTTGTTCACTTTGCAAATAGATTTTATACTGGCGAAAAAGTGGTCAGTTTTTGTCTATATTTAGGACTGTTTTGGACTAAGTTGCTAATGATTGATCTTAATGGGCCTTTTATTATAATACATTAATGGAAGGTCAGATTTTATTAAGCAAAAAAGTTCGGGCCACTAAAAATAGCCAAATATGCTATTTTTGTCACCAAGGAAACAAAAAGTAAGAAGTCATGCACAGTGTACTGTCACGTTGACTGACAGAGACAATAATTTTGGTGTGAAATGGCCAGTGAGGTGGTCATTACCACAGAACCGCAGTTAATGTTTGATTTTGAAGATTAGTCAGGGATGATTATTTATATTCTATTTGAAACATAAATTGCGGCCCCTTATTAGAACCGCCTTGTCAAGGCGGTTCTAATAAGGAGCAGCAACTTATGTTTTAAGAAGACCAAAAATAAATGATCTCGGACTTAACCTCAAATTTCTCTCTTATCTGGTGCTGTGGGCAAATATTTGCAACCTATAAAGTAATGTTACCTTGCTTCCTCTGGTGCGTTCTATAGGGTTATGAATTTTGCGTTCTATAAGGTCATGAATTAAGTGTTTCTGTAAGACCCAGTTATAGGCCCTTGGTCAGCTCATTTGCATCCGACCTTGATCTTCTGTCCTAGGGCTAATGTGGCTGACCAAGGACAGTGCATAAACACTTGTTGCATAATAATGTCTTTATGTCGCACCACCAAAGGTTGTGTGTGTATGCTGGAGGGGTTGAGGTGGGTGGGTATGGGTGGGACATGTTGGCTTGAATGCAGATCCTGTAGGTTGGTATTGGTATGACACATATGACTCTTTCCTTTATGCACACAGTCTCTTGAACCACTTTGTTGATGTCCATCAAACTTGCATGGATTTATTATTAACTCTTTTGAAATGCGCCAAAAAGCAGATGACGAAATTTACATCTGCAAAATTGCAAAAAACGTTTCGTCCAAGCGATATCATATTGAGAATTCAAACCCTAGTGGGCAAACAGTGTAGATTCAGATGAGGTGGCTCATTATGAGCCACCTCGTCTGGATCTACACTGTTTGCCAATTCAACAATTTTAATTTTTGGCACTTTAAGGGTTAATCTATTAGTCCTTGACTTCATTTTCAAATAATGGGAATAAGTTAAATTTTCCATAAAAATGATATCTTAAACCAGAGGATGGATGTTGTTGTGGTGTTATTGCTTTATATCCACGGTAAACAGCTATGGTCATGTCAGGATGGTCAGTTAACCTAACCACACTATTTCTGTGCAGGCTTAGACCTCCTAAGCGGTTAACCTGTACTAGGTGCACATACTTTCGCGGATAACAGACTACTTCCCTTCTTGAATCAGCAGGAGAAAAGAAAGTATGTGGCTGAACCGGGTATTGAACCTGGGACCTTTGGCTGGATAGTCAGACGCACTACCTACTGCCCCATGCTGCCTGGTTGCATTGAGATATCATAAGGAATAGTGTGGTTAGGTTAACTGACCGTCCCGACATGACCATAGCTGTTTACTGTGGATGTTAAACAATAACACAACAACAATACCCATTTGCCTTTAAATGTGTCAGTTCATGAGCTTATTTGAGCCATGACACGAGAAAACCAACAAAGTGGTTGTGCGCCCAGTGCAGACTCAGATCAGCCTGGGCATCCGCCCAGTCCAGACTCTTCGTTAAGCGCTTAAAGGGTAGCTAAGGGTCTAAGTTACTTCCATGGGGACAGCAAAGACTCTGATCAGACTGGGCGAATGCTCAGGCTAATCTGAGTCTGTGCTGGGCGCACAACTACTTTGTTGGTTTTCTCGTGTCGCGTCTCATTTCATTATGTTGTTCTATGTACTTTTGGTAGTGATATGTGGTTTATGAAGAAGGTGGACAGTTGATGTGTTTCTGGATCTTTTTGACCAGTTTGACCTGCGTTAGTATAGCACAGAAACAAACAAGATGACCTTGATGCATACCGTATTCTACCCAATTAGCGCACATGCCTCTATAAGCGCACGCCGTGGCAATTTGTGAGGCATAGGACTATTAATGCACATATTTTTACTGGTTTATCCCTTTGCTTTCTCGTTTACAAGAGCTGAAAATGCAATAGAATATTTAAGTTTTTACTGCTAAATCTTCTCTATCCTTCTACGTGTATATCCATACGAATTTAAAGGTTAAGCATCAGAGAAAAGCTGCTTATAAGCAGCTTTTCTCTGATGCTTTACCTCTAAATTCGTTCCCTTCAATATATAATAACCTATTAAAATGTGCGCTTATATGAAAGAAAGTTTACTACAAGTATTTGCCGCCATTTTGAAAAAGTTAAGCGCACAGGGCGCTAATAAGGTCGATTACGGTATAATGTGACAGGTTAAAGGTACATGACTGGGTAAAGGTACACTTGTACTGCCTTTTGGTAGAAGCCCACGTTTGTAGCAGTGTCGTAAAGTGTTTGCCTTTAGATCAAAGGGTCCCCGGTTTGATCATTGGCAGGGGCGTCTGATATATTCTAAGAGTCTGTGACAAAAAGCACCCAACATTATTAATTTAGAATCATTTTTAGGCTATTTGCTTACAAGGCATTTAATGCTCATTATATGACTGATTGCTTACAAGGCATTTTGATGTTCAATGCAATACATTTATATTCTTCTGTAGTTTAGACTGTCTCATTATAAGGCTACCATATTCGACCTGATTACCGTACATGCCTAATTATGTACCGTATAAGCGCACTTCATGGTAATTGATGAGACTTAAGACTATAAGCGCACATATTTTTACTGGTTTATCCCTTTTTTTTTTGCTAGTTTAAAGGAGCTGAAAAATGCTACAGAATCTTTCATTTTTCATTTGTTAAGCTTCTCTGACCTATGACCATAAGCAGGTTTTCTCCCATGATTTACCTTTCAATTTGTTTCCTTCAATACATAATAAACCATTGAAATGTGTGCCTATAAGAAAAAAAAACTTAGTACAAGTATTTGCCACCATTTTGAAAAAGTTAAGCGGAAATTGCTTACAATGCATTTAATGCTCATTTGCTATATATTCTCTGTAGTTTAGTCTCATCATCACAGGGTATAATCGATTCCGCTAATTTTCGCTTCCTGCAGAGATTGTACATCATTTTCGGCTTCTGCCGAGACTGTCCGCGAACTCTTGCTTCCTGCCGAGACTTCTGTACATGATAAATGGCTTCCTGCAGAGAATGTCCGCATGATTCTGCTTCCTGCCGAGGTTCTCGGCAGGAAGCAGAATCACATGGACAGTCTCGGCAGGAAGCCATTTTTCCGAGGACAGTAGTCTCTGCAGGAAGCAAGAGTTCGCGGACAGTTTGGCGGAAGCCAAATATGATGGACAGTCTCTACAGGAAGCGAAAATTGGCGGAATCGATTATACCCTGTGATCATAAGGATTTTGCTTACAAGGCATTTAATGTTCAATGCAATACATGATGTGTACATCCTCTTAGAGAAAAATAACCTAAAATTTATGCCTAACTGATAATCAAACCAGATGTTTTAGCCATCGCCTAATTATCTGGACACTGCAGGTATCAGCTAGACATGCTCTGTGAACTACTTTTGCCATTATCTGGTTCCCGGTTAATAATACACGTAATTCAAGCATATAGTATATTTATCAGCGGTGCTATTAAGACCAGATTCACGGTATTAGTGCGCCGTTTAAAGAACGCTTTCATAAAATACTCTAGAAAATCGCATATCCAATGATAATGTTTTGTCTACTTTTATTCTAAATACAGTCAGTGTGTTTGAAGACATATTTTTGAAGTATCGCACGAAAATAAGTTTGCAATACAACTGGAACTATTTTTTATAAAGGCTGTAAAAGAGGGAATTCTGTTTCGCTGGTTCCCATGCCATTACAAAATTATTATATTACAAAACGCTTAAATTTTAACGTAGAAATCCGTTCAAAATGCCTAAACAACACAACTTTTAACGAGGATTTCGATTTTCTAGATTAAATCAAGACTAGTATGCAGGATATTTATGTTTTACTTTTAACTAGAGAAAATCGGTTAACAGCGTTATCTTCACCACCTGGGGCACTGCTGCGAATTTGCATAATTCTGTATCATTTATTGGTGTACCGGAGGATTATACGACCAGTTTCATTAGAAGCACATGTGAAATCGATACCCCGAGTAACCCGAGTTTATATAGCAGTAAGTCGGGTCGGTCGGGGTCAATTCTCTAAGAGCATGTACACAGCATGTATTCCTAAGTAGTTTAGTCTGTCTCGTTATATGACTATTTGCTGGCCGTACAGACTGTGATAAAATGATATTAGTGTATGCTATGCTGGACATCAAACAACTTTATGTTGGGCCCTCCTTATTAAAAGATTTGTTTGCTGTCACCTGACCCACAGATTTAAGATTGGGTGGGTCAGTAGGAAAGTAAATTTTTTTTATGGAGCTTAAGAGATAGATTTTTGTCGAGCCAGCTTGTGATGAGTGAGACATAGTTGTTACAACTTCAGTTCGGTGTATGTGCGTGTGTGCGTGCATGAGTAAGTGCATCCGTCTGGATCGGATTTGTCCGGGTCATAACTTCTGCATTTGCAGATGGATTTCAAAATAATTTAGCACAATTGAGTATAAGTGCCATTTGAAACATTTATTCAGGTAGGTCCAAGATCACATTTGAAGGATCAAATGATAAAATGGCCATAAATTGAGCTTGTCCAAGCCATTACTTCTACATTTATTCTTGGATTTCAAAATAATTGGGCAAAATTGTTCTCCTTGATGAGTAGAAATGCCATTTGAAACATTTGTTCTGGTAGGTCCAAGGTCAAGGTCACACTTGAAGGTCAAATTATAAAATGGCCATAAATTGAGCTTGTCTGAGCCATTACTTCTACATTTATGCATGGATTTCATCCTTGGAAAAGCTTCATGATGCTGAATGGTGACCCATGGGAAAGGTTTTGTAAGATTTTACTATCCACACCTCACACATATAAAAGATACTCGTATTAATTATTCTACTTACCCTTATTGCATCAGGCAAATAGCCTAATAATATGTCCTTTTGCACATTTCCTTTAAGTGTCATATGATCAAGTTCTTAGGAAATCAAAGGCTGTGTTGGGTATAACAGAAATAGATAAATGAGGGTTGTTCAGAAAGTAATGGTCCTTTTATGCTGTATTATAATTGGACAAAAGGTGTACTACTAGCAAATTGTTTTTCAGTGATCCGAGATAGATCATATTCCTCATACATATTGTACTGTCAGTGTTCTGAGAGAGAACATGTACCTCATACATATTGTACTGTCAGTGTTCTGAGAGAGATCATATTCCTCATACATATTGTACTTTCAGTGTTCTGAGAGAGAACATATACCTCATAGGCTCATACATATTGTACTGTCAGTGTTCTGATAGAGAACATGTTCCTCATACATATTGTACTGTCAGTGTTCTGAGTGAGAACATATTCCTCATACATATTGTATTGTCAGTGTTCTGAGAAAGAACATATACCGCATACATATTGTACTGTCAGTGTTTTGAGATAGATCATGTTCCTCAAACATATTGTACTGCCAGTGTTCTGAGAGAGAACATATACCTCATACATATTGTTCTGTCAGTGTTTTGAGGTAGATCATGTTCCTCAAACATATTCAACTGTCAGTGTTCTGAGAGAGAACATATACCTCATACATATTGTACTGTCAGTGTTTTGAGATAGATCATGTTCCTCAAACATATTATACTGTCAGTGTTCTGATAGAGAACATGTTCCTCAAACAAATTGTACTTTCAGTGACAATGTTCATTGTACATATTATACTACATGTATCAGTGTTGTGAGATAGAACATGTTCCTCATGAAGATTGTAGTTTCAGTGTTTCGAGAGAGAACATGTTCCACACACACATTGTACTTTCAGTGTTCTGAGATAGATCATGTTTCTCGGACATATTGTCAGGGATTTCCTACCTTCTTGAACGTGGGTCCAGGGGCTTTTGCATTTGAGGAAAACAGCGCAGGAATCTGACATCGAAATTGGGAAAATTTGACAGGATGATAAAAACAAGATCTCTGTTTTAAATGGTAAAAACAAGATCTCTGTTTTAAATTTTAAACGTACTGTACTTTCAGAATGCTGAGATGTATCATGTTCCTCAATTCCTTATTTCGATAAATTCTTAATAGTATAATGCTATTCTGAATTTTCAGCCATACCGTATTTATTCTACTATAAGACAGGGTTTCCTCCAAAAGTACCCCAAATATGTAAATCAGTCTTGTGTAATGAATTTGAGCCGTGACACGAGAAAACCAACAATGTGGTTGTGCGCCCAGCGCCAACTCAGATCAGCCTGGGCATCCACCCAGTCTGATCAGACTATTCGCTAAGCGCTTAAAGAGTAGCCAAGGGCCTAAGCTACCTTCATGCGGACAGGGAAGACTCTGATCAGACTGGGCAGATGCCCAGGCTGATCTGAGACTGTGCTGGGTGCACAACCACTTTGTTGGTTTAGTCGTGTCGCGGCTCATTTATAAAATGGGGTTTTCTCTTCGAAAATAATTCTAAAAATCTAGATCCATCTTGTAAGATGGATCTAGATTTTTGGGATTGTTTTGTAAGATGGATATAGATTTTTGAAATTAATTTGGAAGGGAAAAATCTCTGTCTCATATTACCAAATAAATATGGTAATTAGGGCTACTTTGGCATCTGTTACAGTTGGTGTAGATGAAGGTAAAAGAATAATCTCAGAGTCCATGACAATGATAGTAGATATGTAGATACACACACAAGTGAATTTCAAGGACCCTGGGGTGTTTATTAGAAGAAATACATTATATCAAAGCTTTAACATACCATATTTGACATTATTACTGCACATGCCTTAATAAGTGCACACTATGGACATTTCTTAGAAATATGAATGCAAACACACATGCATTTTCAGATTTATCACTTTGCTTGTTTACAAAAGCTGAATAGGCAATCTTTTAAGTTTGCATAACTTCCTCATCCTTCTGTGACTTATCTGATGCTTTTACCATTAAATTCAACTCACTTTTATACTAAGTCTTTCTTTGAAATGTATGCTTTTTAGGAGGAAAGTTTGCTTTATTTTTCTGCTGTTTTTTTGACAAGTTTAGCACACAGTGCACTAATTAAGAATACAATTTGGTGCACTAATTAAGAATACAATTTGTGCACAGTGCACTAATTAAGAATACAATTTGGCCTCTGGTTTCCATAATATACATACCGCTTTTAACGGTATGTATATTATGGGAACCGGAGGCCAAATAGTATTCTTTAACACCCCTCAAATCAAGTCAAGTTATTTTTAGGAAAATATATAAAACATAATAGGAAAAGCGATAAAAAAATGCGGGCAGCAGTGTTTGTTGACCACTTTTGGTTACAAGATGACCATGACTTTTGTCCAGTTTTCATACAACAGAGCAAAAACAATGGTCATTATTGTGATAAAAAACTATTTCTGATTGATGAGTCTGACATGGGAAGAGTTTAATCTGAGGTGAAGGTTCTGGACACTTTGTGTTAATTGCATTTAGATGAACAGATACACCTTCAAATTTTACCCACCACTTCTGCAAAGGGAACCGGGCCCGGATCCAGGGGCTCTGGATAACTGGTGGGGCTTAGAGGTTCTGAGATGTATGTGTGTGTATAGTGGGGGAGGGGGAGGGGGCAATGGGAGGAGGGGGGGCTTGAAAATATATGACATAATTAGGGATCAGTTTGAGAATTTTTGATAATGTCTCTTTTTTGGCTTGAGATATATGTTGTGATATCTCATTAGATTATCACCTCATTTAGGCGATTCTACTGAGTTGTCAAAATATATATATTTTACTCTAATCACAAGGTAAATTATCCTAAACTGTCATCAGATACTCCTTATTATCTGGAGGGCTACTTATTATACATAACATGAGGGCGCAGATGGACCCATAAAGGAAAGAATTTAGCAAATTCATTTCCTTAAGAGATTACCCACACCAACAGTATTTCAGTCATATCAGGATTATGGGAGGGTGATAATGAAAGACGATGTGTAGTGGTTCCCTATATACAGTTGAATACAGAATGCCACTTCCAGTGGGATTCAAACCCAGACTGTTAGCTTATCAGCCCAGCACTTAACCTATTTATACTAGGGCTCAAAAGTCAAAGCGACCATCAATATTTACGGTTTGACCAATATTTTATAGTTCATTGACTTGTCAAAATTTGTGATGAGTTTTCAAGTGCTGTTTCTTCAGAACTATAAGAGTCATGAAACAAGGGTGACATCATTACAAATTGAACAAAATGGTTATGCCCCCAGTGCAGACTCAGATCAGCCTGGACATCTGCAAAGTCTGATCAGAGTCTTCGCTGTCCGCATGAAGCTAGCTTAGACCCTTGGCTATCCTTTAAGCGCAAAGTGAAAACTCTGATCAGACTGGGTGGATACCCAGGCTGATCTAAGTCTGGGCTGGGTGCACAACCCTATTTGTTGGATTTCTCTTGTCGCGGTTCACATATGGAAGAGGTATGCTCAGGGCAACCAGCACTATTGCATCTTGACCTTTATTTTATGTCTCACTTATTTATCAAAATTTGTATCCAGTTTTCTGGTTTTGCTCTGTTTCTCTAAAAATTTAACCCATTCCATTCGGGATACCCCTTTAGGAGTATCTGGGCAAACAGTTTGGATCTCAGATCAGGCCCCACAAACGTGGGGCCTGATATGAAATACAAACTACTTGCTGCCTAGATATCATTTCTACAAAAGTGAATTAGACCAATAGTGTCAAAATATTCTTGATTTTTGATGCAGACGACAATTTCAGCTATACGACAAAAAGTACCCAGAATGCAATTGGTTAAGAACTTGAGATGATGATGGATGGATGTAGGACTTGGTGGTTTCATGTCTAACAAGACAGATCTAGGTCTTTGAGATTGTTTTGGAAAGGAAAAAAACTGTCTTATAACCAAGAAAATACGGTATAAAATATCTGAATCAGGATTCATCTTAATGTGTTGTTATGGCCACTGACATGTCGAATAGAAACTTTTCTGCACTCAGTAAATGATTTTTATAGTCAGGACATATCTTTTTGTTCTTTTTGTTAACTTGTAAAGGTAAATAGGAAAATTCTCAGGAATTGACACAATTCAATTCTAGACCCCACCCAAGACACCATGTGGGAAAAAGACAAGACAAAATTAGTCACCACAAAAGACATCAGCAGCAGCCATGTGAACAGCCATGTCACCGAGCTAGCCTTAACACCACAAACAGTATATCAATAACAGGCATAGCGACAAACAACACACAGAACAACCAAGAGAAACCAACACAAGTGCCGCCTTGAGATGGCCAGTAAGGAAATTACTGGGGGGCTTAACTGGTTTGCATTTGCCATCAACCCTCTCCCTTGTTCAAGGGGTGCAACGTATTACGGTTTTTACGGTCAATAGGTCGAAAATATATCGCCACAGGTCAAAGATGGCGTCATAACGTATAAAATTTGTGAATTTTGTTGGACAAAAATATAAATTAAGTATGTTTGCCGGCTCTGAAATATTATATCACCTAGTGGAGGATGTGGAGAAATTATGCAGTGTCTCTGGAAAATTAGCTGTATCTTCTGATCTTTCCTCAAACTTTAGTGATGTCCGGTCAGCTGCGAAGCTCGAATCCACGAGAAAATCGGAACCGATTTTGACCTGTATAAAATCAGCCTTAGCAGCGAAAATCAGGTCATTTAGGATTTAATTTTAGTGTCTATATCACTAAAACGATAAGCCCCACATTCTTGTCCTAATTTAACTCTAAGAGCACCCCTCCATCTCGAGGAATCAAGGTTTAAGCCATTTAATGTTGCTTCTGGTCAATTGTAGGACACTTATGTTGTTTACTGGTCAATAAGTACATGTAATTTTCAATCAGCACTTCTAGCTAGCCTCACTTTCGTTTCAGAATCAAGATTACTGAATGTCCCATAATACATGCGACTATTCCTCGGTTTAATGTCCCGTTTATATAGGCACATATCAAAACCTGTAATATACGTTGCAACATTCAGAGTAGGTATGTTTATGTGTTCGGTAGTAGTTCGTTCTCTTGGCGCTAAAAGGCTGTAACTAAAATTGTGGTCGAAAAGCTTTTTTTTTTGCATAATTTGGTGCCTAAGAATACAATAAATTTAGAAAAGAAGTATTATAGCTGGATTATGTCTACATCTTGAATTATTTCCGCATTTTCACAGTTACTGTAGCTTTAGTGCATTTTTGTCAGTATTAGCATTTCTGCACTAAATTTTTGCACAAAAAATATAAATGCTCTTACATCCTTTTTACGCCAACGTTTCGAAAACTTCAAAATTTAAATCCTGCTGCTTTATATTGCAAAATATGAGAATTAGTACCAATCAGAAGCTATAACACATATCATATAAGATTTCCAGTGCCTTTAATTTACTCCGGTACTATGAAAAATGCTTAACAAAAAAGTTGGAGCGAAAAAGTTGTAAGTGCATAATCCAGAGTCAAAATGAAAAAATGATATTCTTTAAGCACCCTATTATGCCCCTGTGACGATCTTCAGAGGCATTATGTTTTATCCTTGTTCATTTATCTGTCTGTCCATCCCTCCATCCCTACATCTGTCTCACCTTAAAAGGTTAGTATAATCACAGGGTATAATCGATTCCGCTAATTTTCGCTTCCTGCAGAGACTGTACATCATATTTGGCTTCCGCCGAGACAGTCCGCGATCTCTTGCTTCCTGCCGAGACTTCTGTACATGATAAATGGCTTCCTGCAGAGACTGTCCGTGTGATTCTGCTTCCTGCCGAGGCTCTCGGCAGGAAGCAGATTCACGCGGACAGTCTCGGCAGGAAGCAATTTTACGAGGACAGTAGTCTCTGCAGGAAGCAAGAGTTCGCGGACAGTCTCGGCGGAAGCCAATATGATGGACAGTCTCTGCAGGAAGCGAAAATAGGCGGAATCGATTATACCCTGTGATAATCAACTACTCCCAGTTTTTAAGCAGTTGATCTGAAACTTTGCACAGATGTTACAGGCATTTTGATGATGTGCATGTGCCATTTAAAAAAAAAAGAATCTTTTGACAAAATTACTGCTGTTTCAAACTTTAAAATTTTAAGAGTTCTGGCCAGTGCAGGATGACAAGTTTTTATAATCAGCTCCTCCCACAGTTTTAAAGCTATCAGAAACTTTGCACAGATGTTTTAAACATACATGTATGTGTCTTTTTGAACTGTGAAAAATACATTTTTATCAAAATTACAGACTTTTCAAACTTTGAGAATTTTTGGGTTATGGCTAATATTATGACAAGGTTGTCCACAGTGCCGGGCAGCGTGGCACAGTCGGTAGTGCATCTGACTTATAAGCCAGAGGTGCAGGGTTCGATACCTGGTCCGGCCACTTACTTTCATTTCCCCTTCCGCTGATTCAAGAAGGGCATTTTTCAGTTACTGGTGAAAGTAAGTGCACTTAGTACTGGTTAACCGCTGAGGAGGTCTAAGCCTGCCCAGGAATAGTGTGGTTATGTTAACTGATCGTCCCGACATGACCATAGCTGTTTACCGTGGACGTTAAACAATAAGTTATTAACACAACAACAACAACAATCCTTCCACAGTTCAAAGCAATCAATTTCAAACTTCCTACATATATTACAGACATATAGAAGATGTGCATATGCTTTTCGGAAGAGTAAAAATATATTTAAGAAAATTACAGCTGTTTCAAACGTTGAAATTTTATGGGTGTGGCAAATTTGTTTAATTCATTCCTCCCACAGTTTATAAGCTATCATTTTGAAATTCTGCTATGATGGTTCCGATATATATATGGGCCATCATTTAAATGAGCCGCGACGCGAGAAAACCAACAATGTGGTTGTGCGCCCAGCGCAGACTCAGATCAGCCTGGGAATCCGCCCAGTTTGACCAGACTCTTCGTTAAGTGCTCAAAGGGTAGCTAAGAGTCTAAGCTACCTCCATGCGGGCAGCGAAGGCTCTGATCAGACTGGGCGGATGCCCAGGCTGATCTGAGTCTGCGCTGGCCGCACAACCACATTGTTGGTTTTGTCACGTCGCGGCTCAAATAGTGTTTGTTTGTATTTGCCTAGTCAGGGTAGGTAGGCTGGGATTTTTTTTCTTTTTTTTTTTGAAGAGTGGGTACATAAGATGGATTGTTAGAGTTATCTATCCTACTTTGAAAAGTAATAACTACAGCAGCCTTCATCAAGCACAGTTCAATGTGAAGGACAACCATTAATCTAACAGTCCTATGTTTTTCTTGTTAATTTATCAAGTAATGGTAATTTCAGATTCAAATCCATGACGGCTAAAAAGAACAAAAAAAAAAGAAAAAGGAAAAAAAACGAATGAGCTTGAGAAAAACAAAAATAAGTTGGATAGGGGGGAAGTGTGTGGGTAGGTAGACAGTTGCAAACAAATAAAGTTGCAAAAAAATAAAATTTTATTTCAGACCTTCAAGGCATTGTACACACTGCGTTTTTGTACTGGATTTTTCTTTTTTGCCAAAATTTCATCCTTTTCAAACTTAAAATTTTTCGGGAAATGACTAATGCAAGCTGACGAGAAATTACCTCCAACCACAGTTTTAAAGCAATCAATTTTAAACTTTGTACAGATGTTACAGCCATATGGAGTATGTCTCTGTGCCTTTTTGATGAAGAACAAAATATTTTGATGAAATTACAGCCTTTTCAAACTTTTAATTAAAGTTTATAAGGATAATCCCAAGTTCATATATTCAACTTCCCCTCCCACAGTTTTTGTGCAATCAGATTTAAACCTTTTAACGGATTTTACAGACATACTGAAGAAATTCATTGGAAGGAGGATAAAGCTTAAAGAACCCCCCAAAAAAGAAAGCATGCAACAAAATTTACGTCTGCAAAATGTAAAAAAATGTTTACTCCAAGTTATGTCATATTGAGATTTCAAAGACTAATAACAGACCAGATGAGGTTGCAATTTGGCTAGTTTATCATATGAGCCGTGACACGACAAAACGAACAATGTAGCATGTGCACCAAGCGAGACTCAGATCAGCGTGAACAAACACCCAGTCCAATCAGAGTCTTCGATGTGCTCTTAAAGTGTAGCTAAGGGGCTAAGCTAGCTCCATGCAGACAGCGAAGACTCTTGATCAGACTGGATGAATGCCTAGGCTGATCTCAGTCTTGCTGGGCGCACATGCCACTTTGTTGGTTTTGTCGTGTCGCGGCTCCATTATGATGTCCCATCTGAGAGTGTAATGAAGCCAATGTATAAAAACAATAATCAGTTAGTGGATTAAATATGCACATTATGTGATGATGTCCATAAAAACGTTCCATTTTTATGGCAGAATTGTGGCATTTTAGTGCAAAATTCGCTTTTAAATTGCGATTTTTGTGTCATATAATAAATAGAATCATGCATTCGTGCTCCTGTATTATTGAATTTATTAAACTCGTAGGAGAAAAACGATAAGATGCTCAGCATAGCCTCACATCTTTTCTTTTTTCTCAACTCGCTTAATAAATTCAATAAAACACGAGCTTTCATGTAAGATCCTCTATTTTCATTTTTGCCACTTTAAAGGTAAACTATGGTACTTTAAACAAAAATTGGAATACGTTAGAAATTATGAAAATAAACATACCTCTAGAATTTATTCTATTCTTCCTCACTTTCAAATTTATTGTGCTGTATTGAATGATATAACTCGAGAATATAAGTAGATGGGAATTTATTCATAGAAAATTTTAAATGTTCAAAGTTTTCCAGAAATAGTCAAACATTTAAGGTAAGCGTAGTCACATCTGGCTAAGTGTAATGATGTTTGTCATAAAGATGAAACAGATGGGAGTGGCAAGCTGGATCAGAATTGTGTGTAGGGGTACCAGCTTGAAACAACATTGAATAAATGTTGAATCAATGTTATGACATTGATTCAACATTGATTCAATGTTGTTTCATTGTTGAATGCCCTCTGGGGTGCTTAACACATGCATATAAGGTTCCAGGCAGGTGCACAGACTTGAAACAACAGTGAATAAATGTTGAATCATTGTTATGACATTGATTCAACATTGATTCAATGTTGTTTCATTGTTGAATGCCCACTGGAGTGCTTAACGCATGCGTATAAGGTTCCCGGCAGGCGCACAGACTTGAAACAACATTGAATAAATGTTGAATCATTGTTATGACATTGATTCAACATTGATTCAATGTTGTTTCATCATTGTGTGCCCGCTGGGGTGCTTAACGCATGCGTATAAGGTTCCCGGCCGGCACGCAGACTGGAAACAGCATTGAATAAATGTTGAATCATTGTTATGACATTGATTCAACATTGATTCAATGTTGTTTCATTGTTGAATGCCCACTGGGGTGCTTAACACATGCGTATAAGGTTCCCGGCAGGTGCACAGACTTGAAACAACATTGAATAAATGTTGAATCAATGTTATGACAATGATTTAACATTGGTTCAATGTTGTTTCATCGTTGAATGCCCACTGGGGTGCTTAACACACATGGAAATTGCAAAGGCTCAGACTAACCATCACAACCTGGCAGTCTGCTCAGAGTTTTCACTTTTCCCACGCACCACCTATGGACCCAAGGAGTCTGCAGATACCTTATTTATAGCTCACCTGGCCTGAAGGGCCTTAGTGAGCTATTATCATACCAAAGCGTCCAGCTTTCGTCATACAATGACACGTTTGTATTAACTCCTTCCACAGTATAACAGCAATCAATTTGAAGCTTTATGCAGGTGTTAAAGAGATAATGAAGATACGCATGTCTTTTCAACCTTATTGCACTCAGGACAATCGAAACTCCTCTGTTCTGAGTGCAATAGAGTTAAATAGAAAATATTAATTGTTGAAAAAATAACAGCTGTTTCAAATTTGGAAATTTTACAGTCTATGACATAAACCAAATGGCAAGTTTGCAGACTGGTTTGTAAACTGTAATGGTGTATTTGTTAGGCCACCTCTTGCAAAACCGGGTCATATATGTGGTATCGTATTTCTTCATTAGAAGACGAGGTTACCCCCATGCTAGAATGACCCCAAACATCGAAAAAGTCTTATGAATTACTGCTATAAGATTGGATTTTCCCTTCCTAAACAGCTAGTCCCAAATAGATATCTGTAAGATTGATTTAGCATAAGCCTCGTTTACACGATATGTTTTCCACATAAGTTTTCTGTGCACATATGGAAAACATACCGTCTAAACAGAGTTATGCACTGCTTATTCTTCCCACATGTGGAAAACACAAGGAATAGAACATGTTCTATCCTTATGCTTTTTTCCATAAGCTTTTGACCAATCAGAAGAGAGTTCATTGAGGTTAATTGCTTTTGCACTGAGGTTAATTGCTTTTGCAACCTCGGTAGGTATTTAAAATACCAAAATATTGATATCAAGGGTTTTAGAATGTATATTTCTTGAATATTACATGCATTTTACAAAGGGGAACAACTTTTATGACTTCTTGTCTGCTTCCCTGAACGTTGAAGTTCTTTCATTTTAGGGTCTGTACTCTTATATGTTGCTTTTGCTCATAAGCATAGGTAATGAATCACATACAAACTGGAATCATCAGCATGTCCTCCATCTACATTTTTGTAACATAAAAGATGACACAATTATGCAGACATTTCCAGGTAAATGGCGGGAAAGCCTGAGAACATATGTGCTCTCTGCATATCATATAAACACAAAACCATATGTGCTTTTTTCCATATATTCTTTTTGCCACATGTGCAAAAACATATCGTGTAAAGGAGGCTTTAGAAGGGAGAAAGCCTCAGTCTTGTAACCAAAGAAATACAGAAAGTATTTGGTCAGAATCAATGCTAGAAAGGGCTACAGGCATAATTTGGGGATAATTATATCCCTGGCATGCCAAGTATGTCATGAGGCATACAGTTTTCATTCTTTTGGTCCATCCATTTCTTCATATGTAAATTTTGCATTAGTTATTAATGACAGATTCTATCTGTCATTCAAGGCTGTCAGGGCTTGAAAGTGGCTTTCGCACTTGTATTTGTGTGAATCTTTTCCTCAAAGGGGTCACTGTTAAATATTAGAATTTGCTCATTGGGTCATCCCTCTGTAAACCCTTAATGCGCCAAAAAGCAGATGACAAAATTTACATCTGCAGAATTCCAAAAAATGTCTCGTCCAAGCAATATCATATTGAGAATTCGAACACTAGAGAGCAAACACTGTAGATTCAGATGAGGTGGCTCATGATGAGCCACCTCATCTGGATCTACACTGTTCAGTTTTAATTTTTGGCGCTTTAAGGGTTAAAAGTAGCTCCCTATGAAAAGGGAGGTAAAGATTGGTATCCGAGTGATCTCCCTTGGAGATGTGCCTTTCTTTTATACTTTTCAATGAATTATAGAGATTTCTCGATGAAATCGAAACTGATAATCTCACTGTTTCAAACAGTGAAAATTATCACTTTTGATTTCACTGTTTCAGAAATGGGATATTTGTAAAATTGCCTCAAGTTTTTGTTGATTAATTGGCTAAATCTTATCTGGCTTGACAAAAATTACGTCACACATGTTTGCACCTCATTACGACGTTAATGACGTCACTTAAAGCGCCAACCTAACATTTTTACTGCACGTGATGTCATGCCGCCAAAGTCTCCTGTAGGCATTCTTTCTTGGCAAATTTTTTGAGATCTGTTTATCAAAATGATATTTGAAGCTATTTTTCAGTTGCAAACTTGTTTACAACCAATATCATACCCAATAAATTCACTGGAAGCATCAAATTTGACGCAGAACGGATAGAAGAAAAGTTGTGTTTCTGTCGTGATGGCTGACGCTCTTGAGTAAACAGAATTATTGCGATTTTGAAGCATAAAAGAAATAGAAAATTTGACTTTTTCAGTGTAAGATGAATTTTTATTTCACCCATGAACACCAAAAGTGGTATTTTCACTTGTGGCTTCGCCACTCGTGAAAATACTGCTTTTGTAGTTCATTCGGTGAAATAAAAATCGATCTTACACTGAAAAAGTCAAATATCCTCTATATATTCCTTTAGGACTACCACAAAAATTCTGAAGAATGGGACACTTAAAGAAATAGAGGATCTTACATGAGTGCTCATGTATTATTGAATTTATTAAATGAGTTGGGAAAAAAGATAAGATGTGAGGCTATGCCGAGCATCTGATCGGTTTTCCCCAACGAGTTTGATAAATTCAATAATACAGGTGCACAAATGCAAGATTCTATTTATGATATAACACTAAAATCGCATTTTATTAACAAAAATTTGCAGTAAAACGTCACAATTTCGCCATTAGAAAATACAATGTTTTTATGGACGTCAACGTATAATGTTATGATGTAATTTGCAATTTAATCCACTAGTAGATTATCGTTTTTAATGCATGGCTTTATTACACTCTCAGATGTGACGTCATATGATAAATTACGGTATTTGTTGTAAAAATGGAACTTTGTTTTTGCGGTGCAGTAATGCATCAAAAAGATGCAGATGAAACAGCAGGCAGTGTTACTAAGACTCTGATTAGACTGCCTTTTTAGGAGCAGTCTGATCCTGGTATTGACTGTTTGCTCAGACCTATCTGTCCCAATACTTATGATTGTTGTGGTATAACACTGTTTATCATATGACGTTGCATCTGAGAGTGTTATAAAGCCATGCATTAAATGCGATAATCCACTAGTGGATTAAATATGCAAATTATGCTGTAACGTTATGCGTTGACGTTCATAAAACGTTGCGTTTTCTAATGGCGAAATAGTGACGTTTTAGTGCAAAATTTGCTAATAAAATGCTTTTAGTGTCATATGATAAATAGAATCTTGCATTCGTGCTCCTGTATTATTATCCCCCGACCGAAAGGTTCGGGGGATATAGCGGGGGATATAGCGATGAGCCTGGCGTCCGTCCGTCCGTCCGTAAACATTTTTTTGTCCGCTCTATATCTTGAATACCCTTTGGAATATTTTCATGATACTTCACAGTTATGTAGAACAGGTCATGACGATGTGTCGCGTACAAGAATGGTAACTCTTGCTATCGTACTTTTTGAGTTATCTCCCTTTTGGTGAATTTTTTGGGAGATTCGTGTCTGCTCTGTAACTTGAATACCCTTTGTAATATTTTCATGATACTTCACAGATATGTAGAACAGGTCATGACGATGTGTCGCGAACAAGAATGACAACTCTTGCTTTGATACTTTTTGAGTTATTTCCCCTTGATGGTTTTAGGTGTAATTTTTTGGCATATTCGTGTCCGCTCTATAACTTGAATACCCTTTGGAATATTTTCATGATACTTCACAGATATGTAGAACAGGTCATGACGATGTGTCGCGAACAAGAATGACAACTCTTGCTTTCTTACTTTTTGAGTTATTTCCCCTTGATGGTTTTAGGTGTGATTTCGTGTCCGCTCTTTAACTTGAATACCTTTTAGAATATTTTCATGATACTTCACAAATATGTAGAACAGGTCATGATGATGTGTCGCGAACAAGAATGACAACTCTTGCTTTCTTACTTTTTGAGTTATTTCCCCTTGATGGTTTTAGGTGTGATTTTGTGTCCGCTCTATAACTTGAATAGCTTTTGAAATATTTTCATGATACTTCACAAATATGTAGAACAGGTCATGACGATGTGTCGCGAACAAGAATGACGACTCTTGCTTTCTTACTTTTTGAGTTATTTCCCTTTGATGATTTTAGGTGTCCGCTCCATAGCTTGAAAACCTTTTGAAATATTTTCATGATACTTCACAGTTATGAAGAACAGGTCATAACGATTTGTCTCATACATGAATGACAACTCTTGCATTCATACTTTGTGAGTTATTTCCCTTTGGTAGTTTGAGCTGCTGTTTGAGACTCTGCTCCATATCTGTATAACCCTGGCCTGCTCCACAATTTTGATAACCTTATACCTTTAAGAATATTGATGAACATGCTGTGATATCTTATCAGTGTTCCTAACTCTCTCTCTGACCCCTCCACATTTCCGCACCCCCCTCCCCCCCCTCCCCCCCCCCCCCCCCCCCCCAAAAAAAAAAATTTTTTTTTTTTTTCCAGATTTGGATTCTTTGTCCAAATTCACTTACTAGAGAGCTCAAAATTAGGTTTGTAGGGCTTGTACTTTAGAAGTTATTCACACATTTTGAAAGTTTAATGTATCATATGCTATATATTTATGTACATGGTGACTGTTTGAGATATTACTTCTTTTTAGCAGTCAAGCATACTGTTTTAGTCTGAGTGTTAGATAATCATGATCTGTTAAACAGATAATGTCAATCAGAAGCATAAAAGAATGACGATATATTACTTTTATGTGTTTTGAAGCGCACCCTTTTTACCAAGGCCCATGGGGGTCTGCGGTCGGGGGATTTGCCATCTCCTCTGATGGCTATTTTTGAATTTATTAAACTCGTTGGTAAAAACGATAAGATGCTCGGCAGAGCCTCGCATCTTATCACTTTCCCCAACTCGTTTAATAAATTCAATAATACATGAGAACTCATGTAAGATCCTCTATACCTATTTGGCTATAAGATGGGGCTTTCACTCTCCGAAAGTACCCCACTTTCATCCTTGTTATAGTCCTTCTGATTTGCCCTGCAGCTCCTCCATGTGACTGTGCTACTGTTGACAGGTTGTAAAACTACACTTATTCAATCATATACCTGGCCTTGTCCCACGTTTGGTTTAAACAATATCTTATTAAACTATGACATGTTATACATTCAGAGTACAATTTTCATGAAAAGGATTTGGTTGAAAGCTCATGGCTTATTAAGACCATTTCAGGGCCCAGCCTAGAGTCTCCCTAAGTTGGCTGACTTCTCCCTATTTTGAGCTGAGGGAGAAGTGAAAATGTATCGAATCCAAAATTTGGATCAAAACTTCTACCTAAAGTGCAGAAAAATGTCACAAAGCTTCACCCTGTCTGGAAGCTCTAAGCTCCCCTGCTTCTTGTTTGTTTTCTTTATGTTGAATTCATGTCACATGGCTGATAGTGCAATTTTATGATGGACAACATAATAGTTTTGCACGACAAGTATTTCTGAAGAAAATTTTGAGCCTTGGAGTGCCAGGCACTCAGCCACATGGACATTAAAGTGTAATGTTTACCAGTTGTTTGGAATTGAATGTAGAGAAACTTACAATGACAGCATGCTGATATGTAAGATGTAAGGGTGTACATTTTGATGATTTTCCACGCTTTTCTGATTTTTCCTGTTGCTTCCCCAGGGTAACAAAACCCTTCTAAGGGAGTTGGGGGGTCTACTGTTATAGGAAATAATTTGCTCTTGGAGGAGCAAATTCTTTCTCATAATAGTTGAACCCCCATTTAGAAGGGAAGCAGAAATGAAAATGGCAGAGTTAACATAACAGAACTCTTGAAAGTGTTCCTATTTATCATAATCAAAAATATTTAAAATTGTATAAGAATTACGCTTCTTTTTCAGCTGTGTCATAGTGAAGAGTTTCATTTGACAGAACACTGACAGGCGTGAGATCTGTCAGCTCAGAAACAATATCGTCATTGTACATTTGGAACTTGTCTGTCTTTTTCTCATTGTCTAGCATATGAATCAGCAAACTTCTGTTAAAATCCACATCAGCTCTTTCGTCAGGACAACTTTTATGATTGATTATATCAGTTCCGTTGTTAGAGCAAATTTTTGTAGTCTCGTTCGAGTCAGACTCAAGCATGGGCAGGTCTGAGTCTGGTGTTGGAATTGTGCCATTTCTGACCACAACAGAGTGTTCATTAGAATTATCAGTGTCTGAAATGTACATCCTTGCTGTATTTCTGCGGGCATGGCTACGACTGCTCTCTGGCCTTGACCGTTTACACAGTTTCCATAACATACATCGGTAGCCACGCTGGACATCACGAAGACGCAGTGCATAAATGAGTGGATCACATAAAGAGTTAGCAAGCATTAGAATCCATAGAATTTGATGAATAAGTAGTATGATGGAAACAGAATCCATTACACTCTGTCTGTCAGTTCGAAGCAAGATTTGAATGGTAATTTGAAAAACACTGTTGGGCGCCAAGCATATCATGAAAGTGCCGATGATGAGCAAAGTGGTTACGATGGCCTTTTTATTGTGCATGTCATCTTGGTGCATTGCTTGTCCTCTAACAAGCAGTCTCTTTACTTCCAGAAATATTTGTAGGTAGAAGTAAATAAGAACTAGTAATTCCAACAGCACAAGTCCAAATATGAAAATCTGCGCGTCAAATCCATCTCTGTATACTGTTTCACAGAAACCTTGGCTGCCATCATGCCAGAACACACCGACTATTAGATCAAGAAGTCCACCAATTAGACTGATAATCCATATGAGAATGAGCATCAAGTTACCACGGCATCGCGACATTATTTCATGGTAGTGCAATGGTTTCATGATAGCTATATAATGGTCTAATCCCATTGCCAGAAGATTTATAAGTATTGCCAGTAGTGAAAAATTTAGAAACTCTTGATTTGCCACCTCAAAACAATACTCATTGTCATGAAGGGGAGATAACACTGCAACTAATACATGGAGAAAAACACTTAATATGATACAAATGTCGGAAACAGCAAGATTTATGATAAGTTTTGAATGTGTTGTTTGACCATGTGGTATGTGCAGGGTGGCCGCAATGGACAGAGAATTTGCCAACAGTCCTATGAATGAAAGAACTATCAAAATAATGTTAAGAGGGTCATTAAGGATGTCTTGAACCCTCTCTGCAACTGTTTTTGTTGTGTCAAGACCATCAGAGAAGTTGTCACTCACATTGCTTAAATTTGTAACATTAACTGTATATGTCGCCATGACTATATAGTGAAACTGTACAACTTTGTTACTTTTATGTTTCACTTAGAACAGTTGTTTCCCTTTACACTGTTTTGTCTCTGTCAGTAACACTTATCAGTGTTTGGACTCAGTTACATTATTTATTTACCTCTTATGATCATTTATTAAATTATTATTTATTAACCTTTCATGAGCATTTATTCACCTGTTATTTATTCACTTTCAGGATCTCTTATTCACCTGTCATTCATTGACTTCACCATGTATTCATCTCTTATGTTATTTATTCACTTCTTATGCTCAGTTATTTACATGTACATGTAATACTGGTCATTTCTTATGAGCCTTTATTTATTCGCTTCTAATAATCATTTATTTACCTATGTTATTTATTCACTTCTTGTAATCATATTTTCACCTTTAATGTTGTTTATCCACTTCTTATGATCATTCATTCACTTGCTCTGTTTGATTCTTGATTGTTTAGTCACTTTTTCTGATCGTTGTTCGTTAGTTCTAATCATGTTTTATTAACTCGATGTGAAAATTGATTCACTTATGTTCATTTAGTTAATCTTATAGCCTCGTCACGTACTATCATCAACTTCTTGCTAACTTCCCGTGCCTGAAATGAGAAGAAAAACATATAAGAGGTGTCTGTGATTGGACTTTTCTGTACAATATCAGTGAGATAGTTTTTGTGATGGGCTTCAATAAACTGGGGTGACATGTCTTACCTAGGCCATGCTCACTACCCTGCCTACTTGTTAGGTGTATAATGTGCCTAAATCTACTTTTGATTTTTGAGCAGTTGTCACCAAACTTACACAGTATGTTTATGGCTGCAAGATCATGGTCAGATTTGATAATTGGCCAAATCTGACTTACCACTTGAGTTATTGCCCCATCTTCTGAACACAATTCAGGCGACATTTATAAAAGAGTTAGAATTAAACTTGCTGTCTGTACAAATTCTTTGCTGAGATTAAAAATTGGGCCTAATCAGGCTATTTAAACTGAAGTTATTGCCCCCTTTTTAGTGACAACTGCTGTATGTCAGGGTGTGCATGCAGTACAGTGCAGGCTACAGTTTTTATACGCCCGTTTTGAAAAAAAATGGATGTATTACGTTGTGGCCCTGTCCCTCCATCAGTCCGTCTGTATGTAAACATTCTTGTGTGTGCCATAACTCAGTAACCATTTGGGATAATGATTCATGAAATTTTGTAGGAATATGTAATGTGTCACATACAAGAATGGTTGCTCCCCCTTCCTTAGTTTCCAAGTTCTCTGCAAGTCTTGTGGGCGCCATAACTAGATAACCAATAGGGATATCTTGATGAAACTTCATAGCAGTATGTATGAAGTCCCAGTGATATGTCAGGTACAGCAATGGTTACTCTCACTCATTTTAGAGTTACATCTCTTTAATAGTTTTTATACCCCGCCACACGTTAGTGGGGGGGGGGGGGGGGGGGGGGGGGTAGCATGTTTTCCTGCTGGCTGTCTGTGTGTCAGTCAGTCCATCATCCGTCCGGCTGGCCGTCCGTCCGTGAGCACTTCGTTTCCATTCGATAATTTGAGTATTCATCAACGGATTTTCTTCAAACTTGGCATGATCATTAGTCTTGGGAATATCTCAGTTGAGATTGTTACTGGGCAAATTTCGATATCTTCTGCTGGAGTTATTGCCCTTTTCAAAGTCTTGAAAATAGGTTTTGTTCTGTAGTTCGTCTACACTTTGAAATATCTTGATGAAATTTCAGAGAAATGATCAGAGTAACATAAGCCTTTGATTACAAGGTGAATTTGTCCACCTGGATTATCTGCCCCTGCCAAGGAGCTATATACATGAATAAAATGACCAAAAAAAAAAAATGTATAAAATCAGAGTTGAAAGGGATTTTTCTGAAACTTGTAACAAATTATCATATTAAAGGAAAACACTCACTTAAATATGAATAGACTTCAAATTATAAACCTTGATTAGCAATTAAATTTGGTGAAAATTTCATGAAAATCGGACTTAAAATAAGAAAGATATGAAGATTTTTAAAAATCAAAATGGCGGTCTCGGAGGCCGCCATTTTGGAAGTTTCTGTCACGTGATAATTATTTAAATCTAGAATAAGAGCATAAATTGCTTGCTTTTACAGTTTTATTTAGTATTAATTGTTTCTTTATGGAGTAAAAAATAGATTCATGCATTTCATTTATCTACAGTTTGTTTCAAACTAAAGTTATTTAGGATTTTCATTTTTGACTGTGAGTTTATGACGTCATTAACTCACAGTTTTGCTGGTTCCCAGCTCAACATTTTAATATCTTTAAACTGTCATATCTTTCTTATTTTAAGTCCGATTTTCATGAAATTTTCGGCAAATTTCATGTTTTATTAGAATCTTTAATTTGAGTCCAACATGCGTTTTAGTGAGTGTTTTCCTTTAATATAAACTTTATGTCATGCTGAAAATTTGGTCCCCCAGTGGTTACCTGCCCCTGACGTAAGTTATATACATGTATGAAATCATGAAAAAAATCTATATAAAATCAGGCATTTGGTATATCTTGATGAAATTTAACAGAATTGATTGAAATAATGTAAATGTTCTGTTATAAGCAGTATTAAGTCAACATGGGTTACCTGCCCCTGTCCCAAGGCTATACATATGTATAAAATTATGGAAAAAATCTGTATAAAATCAAAGATGTACAGGATTTTCCTGAAACTTGTTACACATTATCTAGGTAATATGAGCTGCATGTCATGATCAAAATTTGACCTCAGAGGTTATCTGCCCCTGCCCTGGGGCTATATACATATATAGAATGATAATAAAAATTGTGTAAAAAATGTATACAAGGTAAAGATAGAGTATTGGTGTGCAGTGGGGTATTACACATTCGTTTATGATGCTTTTATTTAGGCTATGTTTGTGTATACTTATCATGTGCATACCATAACTTTGTAACCTTTTGGAATATCATAATGAAACTTTATAGCAATGTGCATGATCACAAGGCGATGTGTCGCATTTAAGAACAGTTGTTCCCCCTTACTTAATTTTGGAGTAACATCCCTTTGATTAGTATTTTTAGGCTATTGCCATTCACTCTAATAATGGGGCATTGTATCCTAAGCAAGAACCACAACTCAGGCTTACTTACTTACTGAATTATCTGCCCTTGCATGAATTTCCTGTTTACTCTAACTTCTTTACCATTTAAAATATTTTTACACAACTTAATGGTGATGTGAATATTGTCAAGGGAATGTATTAGAATCAAGAATGGTAACTTCTAGTATATTTAGTTTATGAATTCTCTCCCATATTTGACTTTTTGGCATCACTCAACTTCTGAGCCACTTCACCTTGGAAGCTGATATTTGGTATACTAATAGTATTTAATGTGTTAAATGTTAAAATAATGTCGCTGTCATTAATTATAGAGTTGTTGCCCCTGTTAATCTGCCTGTCCATCCTTTTGTAAACAATCTTGTTCATTCTGTAACTCCTTCATGACATTAAAATGGGTATATTATGCAGCGCTTGCAAAAACCCTTGTTGAGCAGTCTTAAACTTGCACTGTATGTGTCTCAGCTTGATATGATAATGGGTCACATTGGACCATTAACACCAGAGTTATGCCCCTTGTCTCTTTATTACTGGGAACAAGAAAGATATGGCACAACCTACCATATCAGTAGACTTGCTTTGGTTTTTATGTTTTTTTTTAAGCTGGTAAATGTTTAAAGGTTTCCATTCCTTTCCTTTCTGTATATATGTATATGTCTTTAACATACCCTGATTGGAAACAAGTACCCATTTCCTGCAAGGTTGACAGGGGCTTTATAGTCATTTGCCTGGTTGGGAAATAAACTTGTGATCTTCTGCACGATGGCAGAGCTCTCTGAACCTTTACAGTTGACCGGAGTGCAAAGTGCTCTTAGGTGAGATATTATCAGCCACTAGAACAATTAGACACAAGAAAAACTAAAACAGAAAAAAAAAAGCCAACAAATACTAAGGTGGTTGCCATCTGAATTCCACCATGCCCAATATGTAATAAACTGGATTTTCTTTCCCATAACTAAATTGAGTTGACTAACAATTAGTAGAAAGTATGCTGGAAATCTGGTGGAGTAAAAATAGTAGTTAATTGCAATTTTGATTTCATGCTCAAGTGAACCACGCAGGGTCATGATTGCCCTCTAATTTAGTTTCTTTAATCAGAAAAAAATCATACTCACTTAAATTTCATGATCAGTTATATATCCAGAAAGTTAACGAGCCTGCTCAGTCTCATATCATCCAGAAAATGTGAGAAAAGAATATTCTCATTGAACAAAAACTTTTGCACAAAGGAATATGAGCCACGACACAAGAAAACCAACATTGTGGTTATGCGCCCAGTGCAGTCTCTGATCAGCCTGGGCATCCACCCAGTCTGATCAGAGTCTTCGCTGTCCGCATGGAGGTAGCTTAGACCCTTAGCTACCCTTTAAGCCCTTAGCAAAGAGTCTGATCAGACTAGGTGGATGCCCAGGCTGATCTGAGTGTACTGGGCGCACAACCACTGTGTTGGTTTTCTCGTGTCGCGGGTCAATTATGACAATGCATTTGACAGTTTTACTATCCTTTACAGTTTCTCTCTTATGTCTATTTGACAAATTATAGGAAATTCTTGACAAACTATTATCCAATTCATGACAATTTGACACGGAATTCGTAACAGTTGACACCAGATTTATGTTTTTCATTCAATTAAACATATTCTCTCAGATCTGCAGATATTAGTGCTATTTTAGCTGTAAGTTTCCTCCAACCCACATCTCACCCCCAAAAAATGCTGTTGAATGTGAATGTTGTTGAATATTATTATTAGAATATTAGAATTGCGTCATTCCAGAGCTCTAGATAAGAGGGCGTATTTGGTGATAATTAGGGATAATATTTGTTAATTCTGCATAAAAACATATGTTGTGACCCCTCATCTGAACCGTCTCGACGAGACGGTTCAGATGAGGGGTCACAACATATGGTTTCGATGAGAAATAAGAAAAATTATCCTTAATTATCATCAAATACGCCCTCTTATCTAGAGCTCTGCATTCCCTACCACCAACAAAGGAAAATAGTTGAATAGCACTTCACTCCACTACACCTCAAGAAGAAAGTTGTTGAGTATCATTATCATTATTATTATTCTTCCCATCCCACTAGCCCACTAGCACATAAAATTGTTGTTGAGTTGTTGAATATCATTAGAATTGCTTCAGCATAATCCTCCTTATACTCCCCACCCCCCACCCCCGAAAAAAAGAAAGAAAAAAAAAAGTTGTTGAATATCATTAGAATTGCCTCAGTGAGGCAATGAGGCAATGCTAATGATATTCTGTATATATTTGGGCAGAAATGAAAAAAAAACAACAACAAAAAAACAATTGTTCCCAAAATATTTTTCATCATTCAGAGCTCTATCACATACTTGTAAATTGATCAATTGCCGCTGAGACTATGAAGAAATTACAATCTCTGCAACTGTCTGTAACTAAATCTCCAAGTCCATATCAGAATTCCTGATTTCCTATTGGCTCTGTCCCAGTATATTGTTTGCTATATACACCAATGATATTTCAATAAATGAATTATTCAGGTGAAAAGTTGTGCTTTTTGTCACTACACTGGTACCTTTACTGCGCCAAAAAGCAGACGACAAAATTTACGTCTGCAGAAATTAAAAAAAATCTTTTGTCAAAGGTATATGATATTGAGAATTCAAAGACTATATGGCAAACAGTGTAGATCCAGATGAGGTGGCTCATGATGAGCCACCTTATCTGGATCTTCACTGTTTGCCAATTCAACAATTTTAATTTTTGGCGTCTTAAGGGTTAAGCACCAGACACGAAAGTAGCTGAATTTGCAAACAGTGTAGATCCTGATGAGGTGGCTCATAACCTCATCTAGTTCTACACTGTTTGCCCTCTGTTCTTTGAATTCTCAATATGATACAGGTTGGACAAATCCCTTTTGGAAATTTTTGCAGACGTAAATTTTGCCGTCTGCTTTTTTAGTGCTAAAAGGGTTAATTGCCCTAAATATTGGGAAATATTAAGGTGAAAAGATACTCTTACAGGGGAAGCAACTATAATAATTTATTTCTGCCTCCCTTCTCAGTGCTAGTTGGGGACTAAAAAAAAAGCAGATGACAAAATTTACGTCTGCAAAGTTAAAAAAATGCCTTGTCCAAGATATTTCATATTGAGAATTCTAAAACTAGAGAGCAAACAGTGTAGATCCACATGAGGCGGCTCATTATGAGCCGCCTCATCAGGATCTACGCTGTTTGCAAATTTGGCTGTTTTGGTCGTTGCACCCATAGAAGGAAATTCAGAGTGTTTGTAATCCCCATTTTAGAAAAGCTTTGTCATCTGGTGAAGCTGCATAGGAAGTTGCAAAATTTGTTTCCCTTTGTAAAAATAGTCTGAATCTGCACTGTTTATAAATTTAACTATTTTTTGTTTTTGTTGCATTTAATAATATTTAGAAAAATATCGTAGCAATTAGATTAAATCTCACTTGCCCATGGTTTTGCATAATATGGGCCAACTTTCTTATGCTAGAGGCCTTAAGGTCATGCACATTGCAGGAATTTAGTTTCTTTACAAGTTCCAATTTAGGCATTTTTATGATGCATTGAAGACTGTTAACCCATTTTAAATGTAATTAGACATTAATTAATGTTAGTCTGACCTTGTGTCACTTGAAGGAATAGCCTTGAGTTAAGTAAATGTGGACTTTGACAGCAAAGTTAGAGAAAAGAACATAGGCCTTTAATTTAAGGTTACTGTATTATAGTCAACTCTCGATATCTCTAAGTCAAAATTCATCCCAAACTACTGATATCTCAAAGTAAATTTTCTGGTCCCAGAAAATTTACTCTGAGATATCAGTAGTTTGAGATAACAGGAGTTGAAATGTAAATAAAAAAGGGATTTATGCCCAAACTGTATTCTTTCATATGAAAGGTTACTTTGAGATATCAGTGTTTGAGACATCAAGAGTTAACTTATCTCATACAAGGACTGTGTAGCTAATGAGGATGTTTGTAGAAAAAGCCAAGGGGCCATTGGAGAGCATGACAAACTCCTGACCATGGTCAAGCAACAGAAACTAAGGTGGTCTGGCCATGTGCCATGTCTCAAAGTCTCATGGAGTCCCCTGGCTAAGCAAAGATGATTCTCCAAGGGTTGTATTTATAAAACCACTTAAGTCATTGCTTTGCTGTTGCTAAAGCTTAATTTCTAGCAAGGAGATTCCTTACAACTATGAAATTTGCTGTGGAGGAACAGTCTTTTTCAGACTGTTCCTCCTGAGGAAATTTCATAGTTTTAGGGAATCTCCTTCATAGAAATTTGGCCTTAGCAACAGCATAGCAACCACTTAAGTCATTTTATAAATACAGCCTAAGGACACATTGAAGGAGACAGAAGAAGCTATTGGAAGACAATAATAAAGAGTGAACAGGGATGGACTTTGCCGGCAGAACTAGGGCAGCTGAGAACAGAGCGTACAGGTGGAAAAAGTTGTTGTAAAATCATCTGTGGTGCTCCAACAATCTTGCAAGGTTATGGGTTTCTGCAGCTTTTCAGAAAATGTTTTGTCCAAGCTATATCATATTAAGAATTAAAATCATTAGAGGGCAAACCTTGTAGATTTAAATTTAGGTAGGTCATTATGAGCTGCCACATTTGAATTCACGCTGTTTGCAAATTAATATTTTTGCGGCTTTAAGTGTTTAATCGGCTGTTAACCCTTTACGCTCCAAAAACAAGACGACAAAATTTACGTCTGCAAAAATTCAAAAAAAGCTATTTCAGTTTTAGAATTCAAAGACTAGAGGGCAAACAGTGTAGATCTAGATGAGGCAGCCCATTACAAGCTGCCTCATCAGGATCTACACTGTTTTCAAATTCATCTTTTTTCATCAGTGGTGCTTAAAGTGATAATTAGTTTAGTTGCATAATGTGTGGTATCTGATAATTTCATTACTCTAGATGTCATGGGTCCACAGGCTATAAACCAGTCCGCCAATTTTCGCTTCCTGCAGAGACTGTCTGTCATATTTGGCGTCCACCGAGACTGACCACGATCCCTTGCTTCCTGCTGAGACTTCTGTACATGATAAATGGCTTCTTGCAGAGACTGTCCGCGTGATTCTGCTTCCTGCAGAGGCTCTCAGCAGGAAGCAGAGTTACGTGGACAGTCTTGGCAGGAAGCCATTTGTCGAGGACGGTAGACCCTGCAGGAAGCAAGGGATCGCGGACAGTCTCCAGATATGACGGATAGTCTCAGCAGGAAGCGAAAATTGGCAGACTGGTTTATACCCGGTGGGGTCTGATTATTTAAAATCAATTGCAGTGTTGTCTTTCTTTGAAAGTGTTCAGTCTTGAAGCAGAAATGATTGGCTTTTTGCATAAAAAGGTACCTTTACAACATATGCAGACAGGGAAGACTCAGAATCAACCTGTGCATCCACTCAGTCTGATCAGTCTTCCCTTTTGGCTTGTATCATCTATGAATGCTGGCTCACCTTAACACTTAAAGCGCCAGTGATGAAAATGGTAGAATTCGCTTACAGTACAGATCCTGATGAGGTGGCTCATAATGAGCCACCTCATCTAGATCTACACTGTTTGCCCTCTAGTTTTTATCCCCCGACCGAAAGGTTCGGGGGATATAGCGATGAGCCTGGCGTCCGTCCGTCCGTCCGTCCGTCCGTCTGTCCGTCTGTCCGTCCGTCCGCCGTCCGTCCGTCCGTAAACATTTTCTTGTCCGCTCTATATCTTGAATACCCTTTAGAATATTTTCATGATACTTCACAGTTATGTAGAACAGGTCATGACGATGTGTCGCGTACAAGAATGGTAAGTCTTGCAATTGTACTTTTTGAATTATCTCCCCTTTGGTGATTTTTTTGGCAGATTCGTGTCCGCTCTGTAACTTGAATACCCTTTGGAATATTTTCATGATACTTCACAGAAATGTAGAACAGGTCATGACGATGTGTCGCGAACAAGAATGACAACTCTTGCTCTCTTACTTTTGGAGTTATTTCCCCTTGATAGTTTTAGATGTGATTTTTTTGGCAGTTTCGTGTCCGCTCTATCACTTGAATACCCTTTGGAATATTTTCATGATACTTCACAGATATGTAGAACAGGTCATGACGGTGTGTCGCAAACAAGAATGACAACTCTTGCTTTCATACATTTTGAGTTATTTCCCCTTGATCACTTTAGGTATGATTTCGTGTCCGCTCTTTAACTTGAATACCTTTTGGAATATTTTCATGATACTTCACAGATATGTAGAACAGGTCATGACGATGTGTTGCGAACAAGGATGACAACTCTTGCTTTCTTACTTTTGGTGTTATTTCCCCTTGATGGTTTTAGGTGTGATTTCGTGTACGCTCTATAACTTGAATACCTTTTGGAATATTTTCATGATACTTCACAGATATGTAGAACTGTTCATGATGATGTGTCGCGAACAAGAATGACAACTCTTGCTTGTTTACTTTTGGTGTTATTTCCCTTTGATGATTTTAGGTGTCTGCTCCATAGCTTGACTACCTTTTGAAATATTTTCATGATACTTCACAGATATGCAGAACGGGTCATGACAATTTGTCTCATACATGAATGATAACTCTTGCTTTTATACTTTGTGAGTTATTTCCCTTTGGTAGTTTGAGCTGCTGTTTGAGTCTCTGCTCCATAACTGTATAACCCTGGCAGCTCCTGAATTTGAATAACCGTGTACCTTTTAGAATATTGATGATCATGCTGTGATATCTTATCAGTGTTCCTAACTCTCTCTAACCCCTCCACATTCCCGTGCCCCCTCTTGCATCCCCCCCCCCTCCCCCCAAAAATTTTTTTTTTTCCAGATTTGGATTCTTTGTCCAAATTCACTTACTAGAGAGCTCAAAATTAGGTTTGTAGGACTTGTACTTTAGAAGTTATTTACACATTTTGAAAGTTGAATGTATCGTATGCTATACATTTGTGTTTATGGTGGCTGTTTGAGATATTACCTCTTTTTAGCAGTCAAGCATACTGTTTTAGTCTGAGTGTTAGATAATCATGCATCTGTTAACAGTTAATGTCAATCAGAAGCATAAAAGAACGACAATATATTACTAATATGTGTTTTGAAGTGCACCCTTTTTACCAAGGCCCATGGGGGTCTTCGGTCGGGGGATTTGCCATCTCCTCTGATGGCTATTTTTTAATTTTCAATATGATATAGCTTGGATGAAACATATTTTGAAATTTTTGCAGACGTAAATTTTGTCTTCTGCTTTTAAGTGAAGACTTTGGTCAGTCTGAGCTGATGTAGATGTTGATTTTAGTATTTACAATATGCACATGGCATAAGGTACCTTTTCATGCAATGACTGTCAGATATTGCCCAGCCGGCACATGTCGTCGAAACGGTGTTCTGACATCGATGCAGTCATAGCATAGCAATGAAATCAGTGCATCTTCATTTTGAGGTCATGTGCTCGCTGGACATGGTAGCATTTAGCTGCAAACTTCACTGAGACAACCAAAGCACTCACGGTGTATGGATACACTACCATGATTTTGCCACCATTTTTAAAAGGGAGGCAACTTTAGCAGAAAAGCATCTACTTTAATGACCAACAGTAGCCTTCCGATATTGTTTTATTGGCGGCTTTTGGGATCAGAGCATAAGCATTGAAAAAGAGCCAGATTATGTGTGCTCATATTCAAGCCTCTGGCCTAGTATCCTAATGTGCTTAAAGATTGTGACACCTAAAACACATTAATTTTCCATTTGGAACAAAATTAATGGAAAATTAGTGATTTTAGGTGTCCCAGCACTTAAAGCACATTAGATTATTCTGTATAATATCCTAATTGCAAGTGGAGAAGAAGAATTTTTTTTTTATCCAGTGACATCCCAGTTATATGAAATGACCTTCAGCTAATGCCCCTATTCCACACAGACCACAAATCCAATGAATCGCCACAAATTGATACATTTAAGGATTCGTAGCTGAATTGAAATCAGTTCATGAAGTTCTTAACTGAATCGTATATATTTGTAGTCAGTTCTTGCAATTCTTGAGCAATCAGGAATTTGTGGCAAAAGTTTTGAGCAGTTCAAAATTTTGGCCATGAACTCCCGATTCCAAAACAAAAAAATCATAGCTTATTCGTAACAAATTCGTAGTGAATTCTCATTATGAGCCACCTCATCTGGATCTACACTGTTTGCCAATTCAACGATTTTAATTTTTGGCGCTTTAAGGGTTAACTCATTCAGGGATTTGTGAATTTGTGGCTTGACACATTTGCGCACAGTGAAGACTCCAACCAGTCTCTGGATGCATACAGTTAATCTACCCAGCTGGATATGATGTCAAAATGACATCCTACTGACCTCAATGAGACGTCACTACGTGGCATCGACCTTAGTACGACGTCATGTGCCTGAGGGGTAGAGACTTCACTTATGTGGCCACAAATTACTTATGGTTCATACTTATTATGTGAGTATAGCAAAGGGTCTGATCGGGTAAGGGACCGACCATTTGTTATTCTGGGGGGTGGGGGGGGGGGGGGGGGGGGGGGTGAGGCCTGGTATATTTTTCAAAAAAAAATTCTGTCTTTGGATATGCAAGCAAAAAATACCTGGCTCATAAGGGGATTTAAAAAAATAATCTGGCCTCAAAAGTAAGTGAAAAAAATAACCTGGCTCCATCCAAAATTTCAAAAAAAGAAATTAGTCTGCAGATAATTCCATTTGAATTGAGTTTTTATAATGTCACTTGCATTCTTAGCACAGAACTTTTAGTCATTTTATTAACTGTCATTCATGTATAATCTGACTCTATCAGTAAGTATTTGTCATACTTTGTAAAGTGCGAATAAAGCATGTTTGTGCATATTATTGGGCTAGAAAGAAAAAAACCTTAAATTCCTAATGTTACCCCTAAATTTTTGTGAAAATAGCCCTAATTTTTGGCCAAAATATCCCTAATTTAAAGCCTCATTTTTTGCCAAGCTCATACAGGGATGTTTGTATCTGTGCCTTAGATGAAGAGAGTAACATACTCCAGGCACTGGTTTGCAAAAGAAAGCTAAGCCATGCTCTTAGCCTGCTTACATACAGCACCATGTTCTTTTTGTGAAAAAAAGGTGTAAAAATTACTGATGTGGGTAAAATAAAAGGATTAGAAAGTAGTGACTGGTGACTCAGGCCTGGGTCCTCGTCGTGGTGCTTATGTGCACTCATAAGGCTGTGCAACGTTTCTGACTATAGTTTCGTCAGATTATTCTGACTCCTCAGAGATTTTCGTGTTTGAAAGAGCCTGTTGCTGGCTTGTTTATATTGTCCAGCACGCTGCTCACGTGATCCGCGCCGAAAACGGTGCTCCCTGTCACATGAACGGCCCAGGGCCGCTCTAAACGGCTCCGAATTAGCATGTGAGTGGTGCTCACTTGGTCACGTGAGCGGCCCCATTGTTGTGTGAGCGGCCATAAGCTCCCACGTGAGCGGCAGTGGGCCGATAACGCAAGCAGTGCCGAATTGGCAACGCCACGTGATCGGCGCCGTTACTGTTCTGTAGACAAACTATTTTTCATAGCAATGTCATCTTTTTAGAGGTTTTTTTGCAGATGCAACAGGAGGTAATGTTACAATATTTCCTCTCCTGGTGCATATAAGCTATAAAAATGTTTACTTATGTCTTATTATAGTATTTGGCTACATCTTATTTGATTGTTTTACGGGGAAACAATAAACTAAAGAATGCTGGGTAACAGTTTAGCTATTATGTTAAAGATGTTAAGAAGCCAATAGACGTGAACGTTTTGTAGCTGTAGCCTTGTTAAGCTAGCAATTGGTCCTTATGCTCAGTGGTGAAGCAGGAGCACTTTGGATATAATAGAAAAATTCGGAGTGACTGGAAAACTCCGGCTTTACCCTTGAACATTGATCCTATTCGGACATTTGTAGTGTATGGAGCTGATAGACCCAGTGGAGCTCCTTTCTCCGATGAACCGCAGTGCTTTTTTCACTGTCAGGGTCTGATGCTAAAATTTCAACATTCTGAAATTTCATATGTTGTAGGGAGTAGTTGTTAGGTTAGCGATGAGGATTAATTTCCTCGGTTTTTAATTTTCGCCGATATGAATATCTGCGAAAATAAAAATTGTGTCATGTAAAATATTGGCTTGGCTGCAAAAATCTAATATGAGCAGGAGAGAGAAACGTAAAGAAACTGTAATCACTTTGTTATAAACACATTTGTTTGGATAGAATCAGCTCCTTTTGGGTTTGGGAGGATACCCATCCTTTTTTTTTCACAAAAACTGTAAGATAGCGACTGTAAATGATTAGCGACCAGTGTGTCCCTCTTATTGCGGGTGTCACATTGGTGCTCTGTCATTCTGACCTTTGTCTTTCTATTAGTTTCGCCAACCTATTGTTGTTTTCAAAGTTTGCTTGTTATTAAATAGACAACATTTCTTGTTGTGCAGTGTCCTCTCAGAGCCCATTTATAATTGTACTATGTGCACGTATTAGTGAGCACTTTAGATTTGTTTATTTACAATTTATCGTAGTACAATATTGTACTTGATTTTTTTGCGTCAGGCCTTTTTTGTCCGCATGTTTTTGGTTGAGTTTTCTCGAAGAATCTGAGAGTATGTCATACCAAGCTTTGGTAAAGTCGGTGTCGTCTTTGGCATGAATAGGCCGTTGATCATAAGGCCAGATAGTGTGATGTTTCTTTCTATACATTCCCTTAGAAACTCGCCAACTGTCTTGTTCTTGTTAACTTCGACAGATAACCCCTAGTATCTTTGTAGAGTAGGTGAATTTCTAGTGGATAGCTCCTAAGTTTTCCTCCTCATTGAGGTTTCTACATAGATCTTTACAATTCCAAAAATCCTAAAAATTATCAATTTGTAGTGATGCATAGGATTTTTGGTCTGTGTGGAATAGGGGAATAAAGAATTTAACTCATGGAAAGAGTAACTTTCAGCTATAATATATAATTTGGTGACTGGACTGATACTTCACCATCAAAACATGTTTTGAATAGACATATATTGTTAAGTTTGGTTCATATACAGGTAAATGAATATGTTAAAATGTGAAACAAATAAGAAAACTGCTGTTTTCATAGGAAAGCTGACTGTTTACACAACAGACAAAAGTAGCATCAGAGAAGATGGCAAATCCCCCTACCGAAGGCCCCATGACAGGGTGCACATCGTAATGACCTGTTCTATAAAGTATCATGAAAATTTTTCAAAGTGTATTTGAGTTACAGAGAGGACATGAATTTGCCAAAGAAAAAAAACAAAAACACGAAAGTGGAGATAACTCAAAAAGTACAATAACAAGAGTTACCATTCTTCTACATGACACATTTTCATGACCTGTTCTACATACCTGTGAAGTATCATGAAAATATTCCAAATGGTATTCAAGATATAGAGTGGACAAGAAAATGTTTACGGCCAGACGAAGGTATGGATGGACGTATGGAAGGATGGATGCCAGGCTCATTGCTATATTCCCTGAACCTTTAGGTCAGGTGATAAAAATGAAAGGTCACTGAGTGCACTTAACCATTGGGAGCTACTCTTAATGGAAAGAATTTGTTCTCTAGCCTCAAGTGAAATTGTCACAAAGGTCTTGCATTAAGCCTCCAGGAATCAATGAAAACAAACCAGGGTTCGAGGTTATAAAACTTGAGAATAATTCCAAACTCAAAATAAAGCACACTGATTGGCTGCTTCCGAGCATGTGCTCGGAAGCAGCCAATCAATGGGCTTTATTTTGAAGTTGAGAATGTACCCAAGTTTTATAACCTCTGGGCAAGACTGAACATGTAGAAGGTTTTGTTTGTGCTCAAAATTTTTTTGTTCAATATATTATTCGTAAATAAAAGTTTACTTCCATGTGTCTAGATACAATGTTTGTCAGGTAAAGTTTCTTTATGAAATAAGACATCAAAAACAACATTCTAGAAAACCAAAGATGTCAAATGACAAAGCTTGATTCAAAGCATTACTTACCCATCAAGTTTAGAACTAGTAACCATAAATTACCCGTCGCAACTGGTGATCCATTTTGGTGAAAGGGTATGCCAACTGTGTACAAAAAAGATATAGCCCATGAGTTTCACTATCTTTATGTTGTTAGTTATTTGAATCAAAATGTAAGTGTCTCCTGAATTGATATTTTTATACAAGACCTTACGTGTTGAAATTGAAAGATTTACTTTGCTCTTACAATATAGGAATATTAAAGAAGCTTTCGGAATTTGTCAAAGTGATTACATCCTGATAGCTTTTAGTAGTTCTTGTAAACAGTTTTTGATATGTATACATATGTATATGTATTTCTTGTAAATATTTTTTCTTTGCTATTTGTCTGATTGTATTATGTGCTCTTACGCCACCTGTGCTTGGCCCGAGTTTTACCTGAAGTTTCTGTTCTGTTCTATATTGATTAGTCTATTCCATTCAGGATACCCCTTTAGGGGTATCTGGGCAAACAGTTTGGATCCAGATCAGGCCCCACAAACGTTGGGCCTGATCTGAGATCCAAACTGTTTGCTGCCTAGACATCATTTCTGCAAGAGTTAGTTAGACCAATATTGTCATAATATTCTTGATTTTTGATGCAGACAACAATTTCAGCAGACGACAAAAAATACCCAGTATGCAATGGGTTAGAGAGCTGTAAAGGTAAGGAGGCAAGAAATTACTACAGTATTGTCCGTTTGCTGCCAAGTGCAAACGGGGTTTTGCTTATTTTCTCGAAAATGATGAAAGTTCCATCAATTGTCTTAATGTCCTAATGATTCCTATAACTATACATAACAGAATACGGAAAGTCCAATTTTTTAGATGCTTTTGTAAAATATTTTGGATTGACAGTAATGCAAAAACTGAGCAGTTTCACTAAAGGGCCAAAATAATGCTGATAGCAAATAGCGTAAACTCGTTGTTTACTACAGATGTGGGCGTATATGAATGGAATTGTAAAATGTATTCACCTGTCCACACGCGTAATGCATGGTATCACTGGTCAGGTGACACTATGTTGTAAATAAACATTGAACTATTATATTATTTGTATGTTTTAAAATTAGATAAAACAAGGGTGAAACAAAACGTAGGAAAAATGGATTCAGACTAAAATTTCAATTAATTATGCAAATTTTATTCTAGGGATAGCATACATTGGTCACATGCTCTAACACGCAAAACTAAATCATCATGGAATTCCAACAGCCAACTTTTACTCCCTTGTAATTAAGAGGTAAAAATGACATATTTTAGGTCCTGTTTTTGTATAGAAATTTTTTTTATGCAAAACCTCACATTTCTGCAAAATTATGATTTTGTTATGTACAGGATGAAAATTAAGAATGAGCAATTCGAAAATCTTCTACCTCTTACCTATTTTGAGAAAATACTGGGGATGCCGTTTGTATTTGGGAGCAAGTGGACTATATGAAATATTAAACAAAAAATGTTCTCTTTCAGCTACTGATAGTTCATATATTGACTTTCCTCCTATACATTTTTTATGTTCCATTGTTACATTCACCCATCCTGTTAATTGTTTTCTTTGTAAAGTCATTGCTGGCTCTTTATCAGTTTGTTTGTTTTGCTACAGATCATTGAAACTTTTGTGAAAGAAAAATCCATGATACCATTATTACCATTTCAATAATATAGGTTGACATAGCACCATGTCAGGATGGATTTCAATGATAATTTGATGATGATCTTTAGCTCAAGGTGAGCTATTGTGATCGATATTTGTCCGTCATCCATCGTCCGTCAGTCCGTCCGAGCAAACAAATTGGTAGTTAGGAGGCTAGGGTCTGTCCGTCTGTCGTCAACAATTTCTTCAAAAGACATCTCCTCCTAGACCAGTGAGCCAATTTCAAAATAATTTCACACAGATGTTTCTGTTACAGCCCTGAACCAAACTTGCTAAAATGGTTCTGCTCCGCTGAACAAAATGGCCACCAGACCTAAAAATAGAAATACCTTTAAACGACATCTCCTATGAAGCCAATGGCTCGATTTCAAAATAATTTCACAGAAATGTTTTACTCATGGCCCTGAACCAAATTTGCTAAAATGATTCCACTCCGCTGAACAAAATGGCCATCAGACCTAAAAATAGAAAAACCTTTAAACGACATCTCTTCTAAAGCCAATGGCTCGATTTCAACATAATTTCACAGAAATGTTTGAGTCATAGCCCTGAACCAAAATTGCTAAAACAGTTCCACTCTGCTGAACAAAATGGCCACCAGAGCCAAAAAATAGAAATAAATCTTAGAATGACATGGAGGGCACAGTTTTGATCCAATCATTATGAAACTTTGTCAGACTGTTTATCTTAATGAAATCTAGACAAAGTTTGAAACTAGGTCACACTGGGTCAAAAACTAGGTCACTAGGTCAGATCTTAGAAAAAACTTGTGTTCACTGTAGAGGGCACAGTTATGATCCAATCTCATGAAATTTTGTCAGAATATTTATCCTTATACAATCTAGGCCAAGATTGAAACTGAGTCATGTGGGGTCAAAAACTAGGTCACTAGGTCAAAACTTAGAAATCCCTTGTGTACACTCTGGAGGGCACAGATTTGATCTAATCTTTTTGAAACTTTGTCAGAATATGTATCTTTATGAAGTGTAGACCAGATTTGAAACTGGGCCATGTCAGGTCAAAAACTAGGTCACTAGGTCAGATCTTAGAAAAACCATATGAACACACAGTATTGTTCCAATCTTCATGAAACTTTGTCAAAATGTTTATCTCCAAAAAATCTAGACCAAGGGTGCAACTGGGTCATGCTGGATCCAAAACTAGGTCAAGCCTTAGGAAAACATTGTGTGTACCCTAGAGGGCAGAGTTTTGATCGGATATTCATGAAACTTTGTCAGAATGTTTATATCCAAGAAATCTAGACCAGGTTTGAAAGTGGTTCATGTGGGGTCAAAAACTAGGTCATTAGGTAAATCTTAGAAAAACCTTAGGTACACAATAAAGGGTTCCTTTTCCATTGAATCTTTGTGAAACTCTGTCTGTCATACATATGGATGTCTCTGAGGTTAATTTCTTAGGATACTCAGGTGAGCGATCCATGGCCATCATGGCCCTCTTGTTCATAAAAACCACATGTACCGTATTTATCCTATAAAAAGCCCTGGGGGCATTGGCCAAGCCATTGCATTTTACAAAGGGGGGTGTTATTTAAGGCTTAAGGAAAAGTATATCAGCAACTGCCACAATACTTTTAACCCATTGCATTCTGGGTATTTTTATCCCCCGACCGAAAGGTTCGGGGGATATAGCTTATCCCCCGACCGAAAGGTTCGGGGGATATAGCGATGAGCCTGGCGTCCGTCCGTCCGTCCGTCCGTCCGTCCGTAAACACTTTCTTGTCCGCTCTATATCTTGAATACCCTTTGGAATATTTTCATGATACTTCACAGTTATGTAGAACAGGTCATGACGATGTGTCGCGTACAAGAATGGTAACTCTTCCTATTGTACTTTTTGAATTATCTCCACTTTGGTGATTTTTTGGCAGATTCGTGTCCGCTCTGTAACTTGAATACCCTTTGGAATATTTTCATGATACTTCACAGAAATGTAGAACAGGTCATGACGATGTGTCGCGAACAAGAATGACAACTCTTGCTCTCTTACTTTTTGAGTTATCTCCCCTTGATAGTTTTAGGTGTGATTTTTTGGCAGATTCGTGTCCGCTCTATAACTTTAATACCCTTTGGAATATTCTCATGATACTTCACATATTATGTAGAACAGGTCATGAAGGTGTGTCGCGAACAAGAATGACAACTCTTGCTTTCTTACTTTTTGAGTTATTTCCCCTTGATCATTTTAGGTATGATTTCGTGTCCGCTCTATAACTTGAATACCTTTTGGAATATTTTCATGATACTTCACAAATGTGTAGAACAGGTCATGCTGATGTGTTGCAGACAAGAATGACAACTCCTGCTTTCTTACTTTTTGAGTTATTTCCCCTTGATGGTTTTAGGTTGATTTCGTGTCCGCTCTATAACTTGAATACCTTTTGTAATATTTTCATGATACTTTACAGATATGTAGAACAGGTCATGATGATGTGTCTCGAACAAGAATGACAACTCTTGCTTTCTTACTTTTGGAGTTATTTCCCTTTGATGATTTTAGGTGTCCGCTTCATAGCTTGAATACCTTTTGAAATATTTTCATGATACTTCACAGATATGCAGAACAGATCATGACAATTTGTCTCATACATGAATGATAACGCTTGCTTTTATGCTTTGTGAGTTATTTCCCTTTGGTAGTTTGAGCTGCTGTTTGAGTGTCTGCTCCATATCTGTATAACCCTGGCAAGCTCCATAATTTGAATAACCGTGTACCTTTTAGAATATTGATGATCATGCTGTGATATCTTATCAGTGTTCCTAACTCTCTCTGACCCCTCAACATTCCCGTACCCCTCCCCCCCCCCCCCCCCCCCCCCCCCCCCCCCCCCCCTTCAAAAAAAAAAAGAAAAAAAATTTTTTTTCCAGATTTGGATTCTTTGTCCAAATTCACTTACTAGAGAGCTCAAAATTAGGTTTGTAGGGCATGTACTTAAGGAGTTATTCACACATTTTGAAAAATGAATGTATTGTATGCTATACATTTGTGTATATGGTGGCTGTTTGAGATATTACCTCATTTTAGCAGTCAAGCATACTGTTTTAGTCTGAGTGTTAGATAATCATGCATCTGTTAACAGTTAATGTCAATCAGAAGCATAAAAGAACGACAATATATTACTAATATGTGTTTTGAAGTGCACCCTTTTTATCCCCCGACCGAAAGGTTCGGGGGATATAGCGATGAGCCTGGCGTCCGTCCGTCCGTCCGTCCGTCCGTCCGTCCGTCCGTAAACATTTTCTTGTCCGCTCCATATCTTGAATACCGTTTGGAATATTTTCATAATACTTCACAGTTATGTGGAACAGGTCATGACGACGTGTCGCGTGCAAGAATGGTAACTCTTGCTTTTGTAATTTTTGAGTTATCTCCCCTTTGGTGATTTTTTGGCAGATTTGTGTCCGCTCTGTAACTTGAATACCCTTTGGAATATTTTCATGATACTTCACAGATATGTAGAGCAGGTCATGACGATGTGTCGCGAATAAGAATGACAACTCTTGCTTTCTTACTATTTGAGTTATTTCCCCTTGATGGTTTTAGGTGTAAATTCGTGTCCGCTCTATAACTTGAATACCTTCTGGAATATTTTCATGATACTTCACAGATATGTAGAACAGGTCATGACGATGTGTCGCGAACAAGAAAGACAACTCTTGCTTTCTTACTTTTTGAGTTATTTCCCCTTGATGGTTTTAGGTGTAAATTCGTGTCCGCTCTATAACTTGAATACCTTTTGAAATATTTTCATGATACTTCACAGATGTAAATTCGTTTCCGCTCTATAACTTGAATACCTTTTGGAATATTTTCATGATACATCACAGATATGTAGAACAGGTCATGACGATGTGTCGCGAACAAGAAAGACAACTCTTGCTTTCTTACTTTTTGAGTTATTTCCCCTTGATGGTTTTAGGTGTAAATTCGTGTCCGCTCTATAACTTGAATACCTTTTGAAATATTTTCATGATACTTCACAGATATGTAGAACAGGTCATGACGATGTGTCGCGAACAAGAATGACAACTCTTGCTTTCTTACTTTTTGAGTTATTTTCCCTTGATGGTTTAAGGTGTAATTTCGTGTCCGCTCAATAACTTGAATACCCTTTGGAATATTTTCATGATACTTCATGGTTACGTAGAACAGGTCATGCTGATGTGTCGCGAACAAGAATGACAACTCTTGCTTTCTAAGTTTTTGAGTTATTTCCCCTTGATGGTTTTAGGTGTGATTTCGTGTCCGCTCCATAACATGAATACCCTTTGAAATATTTTTATGATACTTCACAGATATGGAGATTAGATCATGACAGTTTGTCTCATACAAGAATGGCAACTCTTGCTTTCATACTTTGCCGAGTCCCCCCCCCCCCCCCCCCCCCCCCCCAAAAAAAAAAAAAAAAAAAAAAAAAAAAATTCAGATTTGGATTCTTTGTCCAAATTCACTTACTAGAGAGCTCAAAATTAGATTTGTAGGGCTTGTACTTTAGAAGTTATTCACACATTTTGAAATGTTGAATGTATCATATGCAATACATTGTCTACATGGTTGGTATTTGAGATTTTACCTCTTTTTAGCAATCTGGCATACTGTTTTGGTCTGAGTGTTAGATAATCATGCATCTGTTAAACAGATATTGTCAATAAGGAGCATAAAAGAATGACAGTATACTATTTATATGTGTTTTGAAGGGCAGTGTGTTGACAAAAGCGCAAGGGGCCTTCGGTCGGGGGATTTGCCATCTCCTCTGATGGCTATTTTTACCAAGGCCCATGAGGGTCTTCGGTCGGGGGATTTGCCATCTCCTCTGATGGCTATTTTTGTCGTCTGCTAAAATTGTCATCTGCATAAAAAATCAAGAATATTTTGACAATATTGGTCTAACTAACTCTTGTAGAAATGATGAAACAGTTTGGATCTCAGATCAGGCCCCACGTTTGTGGGGCCTGATCTGGATCCAAACTGTTTGCCCAGATACCCCTAAAGGGGTATCCTGAATTGAATGGGTTATTAAATGGTATGAAGGTGAATAACTATACTTCCAGTAGAAGCAGTTCTGCTGTTTTCCTTTTTAGCTTGCCTGAACGAAGTTCAGGAAGAGCTATTGTACTACCCCCGGCGTCAGCATTGATAGATAATATATTGAAAGTGGTCCAAAATTTTATTCAACACCATCCCCAGCCCCAAGACATGGCCTATAGGTCAAGGTTAAGGACTTAGAAATTTCATGTTAAAGTTTTAAGTTAAAGTTTTTAAGATGTCATATTTTCTAAACCCTTGGATCAAGTTGAATTATATTTGGTATGGTGATAGATATTGGTCTGAAATTTTATTCTACAGCATCCCCACCCCTGCACATGACCTATAGATCAAGGTCATGGAGTTAGCCATGTCATGGATTTAGACATTTCATATAAAAGTTTTACATTAAAGTTTTTAAGATCTCAGAATTTCTAAACCTTTTAATCGATTTGAAATATATTTGGTATGATGATAGGTATTGGTCAGAAATTTTGTTCATCCACATCCCCAACCCACCCCTGCACATGACCTACAGGTCAAGGTCACGGAATTTGCGATTTTATGTTAAAGTTTTATATTAAAGTTTTCTGAAGATGTCATGGTTTTGAAACCATTTGATCTTTATGAATTATATTTGATTCGATGATAGGTATTAGTTGGATATTTTATCAGCTGCATCCCCACCCAGGATATGACCTACAGGTCAAGGCCACAAACTTAGTAATTTTATGTTAAAGTTTTACAATATAGTTTTTAGCTCACCTGAATGAAAGTTCAGGAAGAGCTATTGTTGTCACCCTGGCGTCCGCGTCAGTGTCAGCGTCCGCATCAGCGTTGCTGTCTGAGTCCGGATTGGATGTTTTGGTCAAAGTTTTTTAAAGACCTATACCTCCTTAACCCATGGATGGATTCTTTTGATACTTGCACTGTAGTTAGGTATAGGTCCAAAGTTTAACAGGGTACCACCCCCACCCCACTCAGTGACCTTGATGTCAAGGTCATGGACGTAGCAGGCCAGCACAAACCTACTGAGCTACTGGGGTCAACATTCACACCAAACTGCATAAAGCAACCTGCTGTTGCCTTTGTCCCTGAATTTTCATCATACTTGGAATAGCATAACTCACTGAACCGCAACTGATCTCATACTACTTGTGGTTGTGTGCCCAGCGCAGACTCAGATCAGCCTAGGCATCTGTCAAGTCTGGCCAGACTCTTCCCTAAGCGCTGAAAGGGTAGCTAAGGGTCTAAGCTACCTCCAGGCGGACAGCAAAGACTCTGATCAGACTGGGCAGATGCCCAGGCTGATCTGAGTCTTCGCTGGGCGCACAACCACTTTGTTGGTTTTGTTGTGACAGGGCTCTCATATGTTACGTCCACAGTATCACATGGTTCAGTGAGCTACAACAGCTACGGTGGTGGCACTTTTATGAAATTGCCATGTTTAAAGTCAACAACAATTCTATTTGTTTCGGTGTTGTGTTCCTGCTGGGTTGTTGGTATGTTATTCTGTTATTTTCTGCATTTTAACTGTTTACATGATTATCCTTGAATTCAAAACAAATTTCCATAATCTTTATGAGGGAAAGCAAGATTGGCAGGTCATTTACTTAATGAAGCAAACTCATAAACTATATGCAGATTTGGAAAAAGTACCACATCAATCTCCATGCACTTAGTAAATGTTAACAACTTTGGCATTACTGGAGATAAGTCTAATAGTTTCATGCAGATATCATAATTTGAACAGTTAGTTTCCCAGTAAAATGTACTGTATCCATTTACTACACTCCTATCTCAAACTATTGATGGAAAGGAAATAAAAAAACACGCAGAGTGTGCAAAAAAAAATAAAAAAAAATAGTCACATAGTTCTGTAAGAATGAAATAATCGCAAACTGGATCCAAGACATTTTGTCTAATACTGTTAGTTGCATCTAAAGACTCTACCCTCATTTGGATGGATTTGTACCAAATAAGGTGCTACCCTAATGTGCTTAAATATTGGGACACCTAAAAACCATTAATTTTCCATTTGCAATAGTGGGAGACCTAAAAACCATTAATTTTCCATGTGCATCCCAAATGGAAAATTAATATAGAAATGAATTTCCTTTTTGGGGATTTTATCCATGTGTAAACGCCACAAACGGAATAAAGCCTGAAGGGCTTTATGTTAATTTTGTGAGGGATCCGCCGGCATTTACACATTGATAAAATCACAAAAAAGGAAATTCATTTCTTATAATTCCAACTTTGTCCGTCCAAAGTTTTTCTTCGGCTGCACTGTCCATCGGTTTACTACATTAGAGGGTTTACTGGGGAACAGCGTTTCACAAAATCAGAGACAAGAGCATTTCAAGCATAATACCTTTTGAAATTACAAACTACATTTGAAATTACAAGTGGGATAGAATGGCTGCAACTTGGCCCGTAGTTCTGATGTTCAGCTTATCGGCATTAAAAAGTGCAAATAATATCGAGAGTATACCTGACTAGTTTCGTCCAATAGTATGGATTTCATCAGAGGATTTACAGCCTGCTTATTAGGCGATCTGCTCAGTATTTATAGCATCAGGGCGCTGGTATACCGGCGCCGATTGTGACGTCACCCCGGGGGCCGGTGACGTGAATTACTGCCATATTGCCATTGTTACCTGACAAAATCACGTCCAAGTGTTGTCGTGAGAACCAGCGACATATGCGCCGCCATTATTGTCCTTTTCAGAGTGATACTCGTCGGCAGTAACTTGTGGCTTAGTTTTTGACCAAACTGTCATAATAATGAGGGGTAGTTAAATAACACCCTCTCTCCTGTGGTTTCATGCAGACCTATTTTTGATCTATCTTATCACGCCAATTTGCGAGATTCTCCTAAAATGTAGGTATAGGACTTCTCAAGCTTTTTTACTCAGAGAAACATGTCACCACAATGAAAGTATTAAGCGTTTCTATCGGTCGCATATTCTCACGGTAAATTGGAGTGGAAATCAAGTTTGAAAAACGTAAGAAATTGTGGCTGCAAACTCCAATTTACTCAAGAATATAGATCCTCACCGCATGGGATATAAAGCTATTTGACTGTATTGTTTGTCATTCCTGCCATGCTCGGCTTGTATATGCAAACGGCGTCAATTATAAGTCTAAATAAAACCTAAATGTTTGTACATTGCAGTGGATTGGTATACAAGCAAATATTGCGAGTTACATGTGCCTACACATCACTGCTTTCTAGATGAAAATATTTAAGCATATTGGGATATCTATTGCAATTTGGTAAAAAAGAGTGCAGAAATGTCAGACATATAAACAAATAAAATTGTTGATTACATTTCTGATCCCATATTTCTGTCACTTCTAGAGTTAATCAAAACACTAAATAAATACCGACCTGTAATGCAAGCGAACTGTAATGCAAGCGTGCCAGGAGTTATCTTCTCTTGCCAAATGGGAAACTTTAACCCTTGAAGTACCAAAAATAATAAAAACAATTGATTTGCAAACATCATTGATCCAGATGAGGCAGCCCATAATGAGCCATCTCATCTGCATCTACACAGTTTGCCCTCAAGTCTTTGAATTCCCTGGACGCGACATTTTTGAAAATTTTACGGATGTAATTTTTGTCTTCTGCATTTTTGGAACTTTTGGGGTTTCACAAACAGGGTCCAACTGCTCACCAGTCTGTTTTTTTTTCAGCAATACATCGTATAATTCTCAAATCAATTACAGATTTGGCCGTTTCAGGAAAAAAAAAGAAGGCGGATTAAAGCATTAAACTTGAAAGTTGTTGAATTTTGCAAACAGACTGAGTAGATTCAGATGAGGCATCATGATCTACAGGCTTTGCCCTTCAGTCTGTGAATTCTCTATACGACTTAGCATGGACAAAACTTATTTTGAAATTTTACAGACATAAATTTTGTTGTCTGCTTTTTTGATGCTTCAAGGGTAAGCAGTATTTTAAGCACAAGTCTGGTGTTGGCAAAGCATGGCCAGAGTTACTGTAAAGTGTGTATTGGGCCACCTAAAAGCAATTAATTTTCCATTTGGGACAAATGGAAAATTAATTATTTTAGGTGTCCCAAAATTTAGGCACATTACAGTACAGTGAAACCTGTCTTAGTGGCCACCTCTATTAAGCAAGCAACCTGGATTAAGCAAGCACGTATTCAGTTCCCAAAGCAGGCAAATACATTGAAATGTACCTGTATTAAGCAAGCACCTGTCTTAAGCAAGCAGATTTTGATTGTCCCTTAGGTGCTTGTTTAATACAGGTTGGACTGTATATAATGTGATCAAGTTTTTAGCAGGCAGCAAGATTTGAAAATCTATTTGATTCCCATTAAAAACTCTGAAAGTATTGAACACATGGTGGCTAAAGGATTATAGATTATAAGTGCTTGGCATGGAGATCAAAGTGCTTTCAGAAAAATATAAAGATTCTGACAGTAAACTCAGTTTTTTGGCTTCTGATTTTAGTGTTCTCTGTGTGAAATCAGGAAATGAAGTAAGAGGCTTTGATGAAAGGTCATAGTATTCATAGATTCTCTTTGTTTTTGTTTCAATTTTTAGCTCGCCTGTATGAAAGTACAGAGCTATTGTTGTCACCCTGATGTCGGTGTTGGGGTTAGTGTTGGCCTGGGCATGGGTGTCAAACTTTAAAGTTTTACATCAAAGTTTTTTTTAACTTTCAAATCTCAACAACCAGTGGCCAGAACCCTTTGATGTTTGGAATATGATCATATCATAGCATATCTTTCTATTCTGTAACATCATACCTCTGGGTGAGGCCATAAGGTGGGGCTAAGGGGTCAAGAATTAGGTCATTCTCACTTCAAAGTTTAATGTCAAAGCTTTTTAAACATTCATATTTCAGCAATGACTGGCATGAACCCTTCCATATTTGGAAATTAATCATATCATGGCATAACCTTTCATCACACAACACTATATTGCAGGTTGAGACCTTGGGGTGGGGCTTAGGGGTCAAGAATTAGGTCACACTCACTTTACAGTTTTACCACAAAGTTTTTTTAAAAACATTCATATCTGCAACCACTGGCAATAACCCTTCCATATTTGGAACATTATCATATCATAGCATAACCTTTCATTACATAACACTATGCCCCAGGGTCACACCCTGGGTTGGGGCTTAGGGGGGGGGGTCAAAAATTAGGTCACACTCACTTTAATGATTAAGTATTTTTCTTTTCTCATGAATGGATTCTTTTGATATTTGCACTGTAGTTAGATGATCGTCCAAAGTTTTACAGCTAGCTAGAGTACCACCCCCACCCCACTCAGTAACCTTGAGATCAAAGTCATGGACTTGGAAATTTGGAGTCCCGTTGGAGTATTCTGATAGCATACTGTTCCGTTGTGGATGGATTTCGTTTATACTTCAACTGATGTTAGATACTGGCTTGAGTTTCCACAAAATACTACCCCCACCCCCCTGGGTGACCCTGAAGTCAAGGTCATTGATATAGGATTTTATCTTATAGTCTTTGTTAAGAAATTTGTTGATGATACATGGACATGCTTGCATGAAGTTTTTAGCTCACCTGAGCCGAAGGCTCACAGGTGAGCTTATAGTATAGGCAGGCATCTGTCGTCCGTCGTCCGTTGTCCGTCGTACGTCAACATTTTCAAACGACATCTCCTCTGAAACTACAAGGCCCATTGTAACTTAATTTCATATATAGCATCTATAGGCAGGGGGAACCAATAATACTGTTTTTTATCCAAATTGCTTCGAAACTTTGGTTGCTATGGCAACTTAAAGTTTCCATTGACTTGTATGGGAAAAATTGAAAATTTGCATTTATTGCTATGTCACTGCAGATATTTTGACAAAACTTTTACAGAAATGTTCCTTGAGTAGTCCTCCATCAACCACATGAAATTTTTGTCAATTGCACAATTTGGCTGGTTGCCATGGCAACCGAATGGTTAAAAATAGAAAAAATATTCAAAAATCATCTCCTCTGAAACTATGCAACCAATAAAGCTCAATCTTCACAGAAAGGATCTTGGCACTGCCCTCTATAAAAGTACTGTTTTTCTTGGAAATTGCTCTAGCAGTTTGGTTGCTATGGGAACTTAAAGTTGCCATTGACTTATAATGGCAAAATAGAAAATTTGCATTTATTGCTATGCCACTGCAGATATTTTGACAAAACTTTTATAGAAATGTACCTGGAGTAGTCTTTAACCAGCCTTGTTAAATTTATACAAATTGGGCAATTTTTCTGGTTGCCATTGCAACCGAATAGTTAAAAATGGAAATATATTAAAAAATCATCTCTGCATAAACTGTGTGGCCAATAAAGCTCAAACTTTACAGAAAGAATCTTAGTACTAGCCTCTATAGATTTACTATTTTTCATGGCAATTACTCTTGCAGTTTGGTTGCTATGGCAACTAAGAGTTTCCATTGACTTATAATGGGGAAAATGGAAATTGGCAATTTTTGCTGTCTCACGGCTTTTATTAGCTCACCTGAGCCGAAGGCTCACAGGTGAGCTTATAGTATAGGCAGGCATCCGTCGTCCGTCGTCCGTCGTCCGTCGTCCGTCTGTCAATATTTTCAAACGACATCTCCTCTGAAACTACAAGGCCCATTGTTACCAAATTTCATATACAGCATCTATAGGCAGGGGGAACCAATAATACTGTTTTTTATCCAAATCGCTTCAGAACTTTGGTTGCTATGGCAACTTAAAGTTTCCATTGACTTGTATGGGAAAAATTGAAAATTTGCATTTATTGCTATTTCTCTGCAGATAATTTGATAAATCTTTTACAGAAATGTTCCTTGAATAGCTCTCTATCAGCCACATGAAATTTATGTTAATTGCACGATTTGGCTGGTTGCCATGGCAACCGAATGGTTAAAAATAGAAAAAATATTCAAAAATCATCTCCTCAGAAACTATGCAACCAATAAAGCTCAAACTTCACAGAAAGGATCTTGGTACTACCCTTTATAAAAATACTGTTTTTCTTGGCAATTGCTCCAGCAATTTGGTTGCAATGGCAACTTAAAGTTGCCATTAGCTTATAATGGGAAAATGGAAAATTTGCATTTATTGCTATGTCACTGCAGATATTTTGACAAAACTTTCATAGAAATGTTCCTTGAGTAGTCCCCAACCAGCCATATCAAATTTATGGCAATCGAGCTATTTGGCTGATTGCCATTGCAACCGAATGGTTAAAAATAGAAAGAATATTAAAAAAATCATCTCCTCAGAAACTATGCAACCAATAAAGCTCAAACTTCACAGAAAGGATCTTGGTACTACCTTCTATAAAAATACTGTTTTTCTTGGCAATTGCCCCAGCAGTTTGGTTGCTATGGCAACTTAAGTTGCCATTGGCTTATAATGGGAAAAATGGAAATCCGCAATTTTTGCTATCTCACTGCAGTTATTTAGATTTTTTCCATACAGAAATGTTTCTTGAGTAGTCCTCTATGATTCATATTCATATTAATTTTGTTCAAATCACCGAATTTGATTAGTTGCCATGATGGCAACATAAAGGAAAAAAATTTTGAAAAAATATTCAAAAATCTTTTCCTCAAAAAACTATATAGGGGGATGAAGCTGATTCTTTGCATACATGTTCATGACATTAGCCACTACATAAACATTGTTTTCTATTATTGTTGCCCACGTGGTTTCATTGCTATGGCATTTTAAAGTTTCCATAGACTAACAACTCAGTCAGCGTTGAAATTAGGCCACATTATACAATTTACTTTAGAGTTACCTACCCTTGAGTGCTGAGGATGAATGGACTCAGGTGAGCTACAGGACCAATGGTCCTCTGGTTTAGATTTTCTTTCTACAGAAATGTTTCTTGAATAGTCGTCTATATTTCATATGAATTTTCTCCAAATCGCTGAATTTGATTGGTTGCCATGGCAAAATATAGGGTAAATTTTCAAAAAAAAAAAAAAAATCTTCTGCTCAGAAGCCATATGGGGGATGAAGCTGATATTGTGCAAACATGTTGATGACAGAAGCCTCTACATGAATTTTGTTTTTTCTTCCAACCCAATAAGAACTTTGGTTGCTATGTCAACTTATAGTTTCCATTGACTTATAATAGGGAAAGTGAAGCCATGAGGAGGATGAAGCTGATACTTTGCATACATATTAATAACATTAGCCTCTACCTAAAGTATATTTCATATTATCATTGCCCATGTGAACTGGTTGCTATGGCAACTTAAAGTTTCCATAGACTTACAATGGGGAAAGTGGACATTTGGTATTTATTTCTGTGTTACGGCAGATATTTTGACAAAAGCTTTACAGAAATGTTCCTAGAGTAGTCCTCTATCAGCTATAAGAATTTTGCCCAAAGACCTGATTTTGATTGGTTGCCGTTGCAATTGAAGGGCCAAATTTTCAATTTTTTCATTTTTTTTTTTTTTTTTTTTTGCCAAAGATCTTCTTCTCAGAAGCCATTAAGGGGGGATAAAGCTTATTTTTTGCATAAATGTTTGTGATATCCGCTACATAAATGGTGTGTTTTATCGCTGTTGTTGCTGTGGCAACTTAGTTTTTCCAACATAACCTCAGTGCTCAGGTGAGCGATATAGGGCCATTGGCCCTCTGGTTATGTAGTGCAAGGCTTAGGAACAAATGCCTGTGAGATGGGCAAGCACCAGTTCAGGCGAGCTATGCTGTCAGGCGACAGCTCTTGTTTGTAATGATGGGCTCCAAGAGGCTCAGCAGAACAGTTCCATGGCTGCACCTCCTGCCACTGTCTCAGTCTGTCCATCTTACATACAGTCAACTCTCGATATCGTGTCAAATTTCAGCCCAAACTACTGATCAAACTACTGATATCTCAAAGTAAATTTTCTGGTACAAGAAAATTTACTTTGAGATATCAGTAGTTTGAGATAACAGTAATTAACAGGAGTTCAAATGTAAATGAAAATAGGAAATAAGATATTTTGAGATATCAATGTTCAAGATACATGTATTGGGAGTTGACTGTATTGTACACTATTCTCTGATACTCAGTTTACATGACAATAATCCTGGGGAAAGCGGGTTGACAAGCTGAGGGTCGACCCAGATCAGGCTGCTGTCTGGCGAGGGTCTGATTTGCTCAACAGTTCTGCTCAACACCTATCTGGACAAATTGGGTTTACAAGCTGGGGGTTGGCTCAGATCAGGCTGCTTTCTGATAATGGTTTGCCTTATTTTCCAACAGTTTTGTTAAACATCTCCTGGCTGGTTGGACAAAATAAACATGCCTAAATTGTATGACCTGAGTCCTGAAGGTGCATCGCTACACCTTGATCTTTTTCAGTCATTTTAACGAAGGTGAACTATACTCTTGTGAGTTCTTTTTTGCCTTCCTTGATGACACTGCCCCTTTCAAAATAGGGTCTACCCTTAAAGGAAAGAATTCGCTCGTAGGGGAGCAATTTGTTCCCTCTTAGAGTCAACTTCTATGGAGGAGGGAGGTAAAAATGATAATAGCCTAGTTGTTTCCCCTGGAAGTATACTCATTCATCCTAACAGAAAGTTTGAGCTAACAGAATAGTTATGGTAACCATAATGAGGTATTTACAAGTATTTACAATACCCATTGTAGGTGTTTGCAACAGAGAATAAATTTTTTGCACAGCATCTCCACACCGGGTATAGTAGGCGGCAGTCGCAAACGCTCATGCGGTTGACAAACATGGATCAAAAACCATTAGAGACAGCGTTTTGGATTGCAGAAATTGCCGCCAATTTGCAATCGGAAACTGTGTTTCTAATGGTTTTAGATTTGCGTTAATCGATTGTTAGAACGTTTTTGTTTTTAACTTGAAAATTGTCCACTGGTCAAAATTGTTATTTTTTGCAGCAGCTGTGGAATGATATATCCACAGCTAGACCTAGTATCTAAATGAAATTTAAAGTGGCAAATGCAATAGTTTGAAATGATGTTCCAAACAGCAGACAACAAAATTTATTCCTGCAAAATTTCAAAAAATTGTTTCATCCAAGCTGAATGAAGATTAGAGGGTAAACATGCAGATCAAGAGGAGGCATCTCATCATGAGCCGGCCTGCCTTATCTGGATCTAACTGTTTTCAAATTCAGCTACATTAATTTTGTTTGTGGCTCATTAAACATAAAAGTTTATCATAAAAGCATACAAACCATTACTTTTATCACATTATGACACAATCTGTCATGGCATTGTAACCAGCAGAATCCATACAATCCTTGGAATTTTCAAATCCATCCCACCACATATCTTATATTGAATGAAAAGTCCATTGATTGACATTGAATTATTAAGAAATTTAAAAGATCATTATACTGACCTAAGGTATTTCCAGAGATTATAGCCAGGATGGTTAAATGTGAACTTGTTAACTGTCAGCATTCGCAAGAGGATCTGTTCTGTACAATTGAGATACTTTTGTTTTCTTAAGGTAAATAGATACCCTTTCAGGGAAAGCAACTCTTTCATTCTCTTTTTTGCTTCCCTTTTAAACAGGGACCAACTCTTGAAGGAAAGAATATGCTCCCCTTAGAGCATATTCTTTCCTTCATGAGTAGACCCCATTTTGAAAGGGCTTTGCCATCCAAGGAAGCAAACAGGAAGTCAGAAAAATTTATCCCCCTTTGTAAAAATGGTGGGAAAACATGGAGATGTACCCATACACCTTAACGAGTTTCTGTAATTATTCTAAAATAAGAACAAGTTCATTTTATGATGAATGAAAAAACAACTGACAGACTTCCAAAATTTCTTGAGCAGACTGCGCTGAGGGTCCTCTTTATTTGCACTGGCTCATCTTGTTCAGTAATATTATGGACAGTTATGGTATAAGACCTGCTTAACCAGACATAGGCTTTGATAAAAAGAAAGGTGTCAGGATTATAAGCAATTGAAAATACTAAAATTGTAAAATACAAAACCAAAGCATAAACATTTACACAGATGTTTAAGTTTTTGACGGACTAATCTCTTTAGAACAAAATTGTAAAATAGCTACATCACAGTAAAAAATAGCCATCAGAATTTATGGTAGATTCACTCCCCAGTACAAAATAGCCATCAGAAAAGATGGCAACCCCCCCCCCCCCCCCCCCCCCCCCGGGTAAAAATAGCCATCAGAAAAGATGATGACCCCCCCCCCCCTCCTGGTAAAATATAGATATCAGAAAAGGTGGCAGATTCCCCCAGTAAAAAATAGCCATTAGAAAAGAAGGCAAATCCCCCCCCCCCACAGACCCCCACAAACTTCTAATTATTGCTTCTGAGCAGTCTGATCAGGGCCTACACTGTTGTTTCCATCCCATCTGCTCTACTTGATGCATTATTGCTCTGAGAAACCAAATTGAATAATTTCTAGGATAAGATGATAAGTTGTCCTAGCTTTTAGCTCCCCTGAGCCAAAGGCTTCAGGGGAGCTTATAGGATGGGAAGACTCCGTCGTCTGTGGTATGTCCCCCGTCCGTCAACAATTTCAAACAACTTCTCCTCTGAAAATACTGAGCCAGTAATAACCAAATCATTATGTAGCCTCCAGGGGTCCGGGTGACAAAATTGTTCATATGGTCCAGGTCACATGACCAAATTGGCAGCCATGCCCATATAAGCTAAAAACCTTTAAAAGTCTTCTTCTCGGGAACCAGTTGGCTGATGGCCTTGAAATGTGGTTTGTAGCGTTTGGTACATGAGTACTGCCAAGATTGTTAAAATTATGACCTTTGATTGACCATGATATTTTAGGTCAAGATCAAATTTGCTTTTTGGTGCTTGTATATGGGAATACGATGACTGGAAAACTCTCTCTCTGTCAACCCAGCAGTAAATGGGTACCTTTTTCGAATCAGGGAAGGATAAGGTAGCGAAAGGAGAGGGATGGGCTCCGCCTTTCATCAGCTGTGCCCAAGATACAGTGGATCTCTAACCCCCACTGCCCCTACGGCTATTAGGCTATGGGAAACCTTTACCTTTTTATATGGGAAAATGCTAGATTATAAGATTTAATGGGAAAATGTGGAAGATTTTGGACTAAAAATTGGTATATACAGTCATCTTAATGAGTACATGAAATTACATGAAAACAAGAGGTCATGGTCATGCATTCTTTTACTTTTGATCCAGGTCTCTTATATTTCCACAATTTAAAATATTTCCTCAATAGCCAGTGGGCCAATTGTAACCAAATTTCATATTGAGCCTCAAGGTGATGAGGAAATAAAAGATAGTAAAAACGGTCCAGGTTACCTGACCAACATATGGCAGCCATGCCCATATAATTATATGATAAAAACCATAAAAAATTATTTTCTGCAGAAAGTTGACCGATAGCCTTGAAATTTGGTGTGTAGCATCAGGTACTCAGGTACTGCCAAAATTGTTCAAATGATGACCTTGGGTTTACCTTTATCTTTTTTATGGCAAGGTCTAATATTGGAAACTGCTAGAATGTAAGATTTCATGGAAAGTTTTGAAGACTTTGACCTAAAAAATTGGTACCTGCGTATGTGGTCACCTCTATTAAAGCATCACTTGCCTTTAGCAGCCACCTTTTCAGGGTCCCTTGAACCAAACCACAGTGCAAATGAACCTGTATTAAGGGGTCATCTGTAGTAAGCAGCAATTTTTGGCTTTCCCTTGGATGACCCCTAAAGACAGGTTTGACTGTATATGCAGTTGTCTTAGTGAGCACATCCAGGCTTTACTTGTAAGTCACTTAATAAACCTATGTTTCACAGCTCAGAAAATTACAGAATCTCTTAAACGATAAGTGACTAGAATATGTTCTATATTTTCTATAATGATGGCAAACTGCATCATGCTGATATATTATGGCTGACATTATTCTTGCTGTTTGTATTTCTTTGACCAGTAATTTTTGCTGGATGCCCCCCAATAAATATTTCAAAGGTTTGCATGATATACAATGCAGTGAACTACGGTTGACCTGGCCTGTATTGTCCATATTAACACTTTAAGTACCAGAGATGGAAATAGCACTGTTTGCCCTCTAGTCTTTGAATTCTCAATATAAAATATCTTGGACAAGACAGTGATTCCCATTCTGTTTGATGGATTAACATCATACCTGGCATAGTGGATCAGTCTGACATTGTGAATGACCTCATACTATTCATAGATCACTGTGACCTACATTTCATGGTTCAGTGATTTGGACATATCTTAAGCATTATTTAGTAGATATCCATCATACTCGGGATAATGGTTCATTTTGACTCTGCAAAATTGACTTCATACTATTTTTATGTTACTGTGACCTGTATTTTATGGTTCAGTGATTTTGCCTTGAGAATCAGGCACCCGTGAGGCACGCCTTGTTGTCTTCTGACAACTCTTGTTTTGCAATTTTGCAGACATAAACTTTGATGTCTGATTTTTAGGGCTTGAAGGGTTAATCTGTATTTGAACTCCTTGTTGTTGTTTTTCTGAACCAGCCCGGATCTTGAAACTAAGGCTCTCAGTGGCAGACAGAAATCATGCCATGGGGCCACTCACTGGAAGCAGTGTGTGTGTCTTTGTGCAATCAGCTATACTGCTCAAAAGAAGTTTTGTATCACCTTACTATTTTCCATAGAGCTAATGCAAAACAATCATATTTCCCCTGTGTAAAAGCCATATAAGTTCTACTTATATTACTTTTACACAGGTGAAATATGATTTTTATATGAGTTTTACACAGGTGAAATATTCTTGTTTTGCATTAGCTGTATGGAAAAAAGTAAGGTGATACGAAACTTCTTTTGAGTACTATATAGAAGTGTGCATCCACACAGGGTATAATCGATTCTGCTAATTTTCGCTTCCTGCAGAGACTGTACATCATATTTGGCTTCTGCCGAGACTGTCCGCGATCTCTTGCTTCCTGCCGAGACTTCTGTACATGACAATTGGCTTCCTGCAGAGACTGTCTGCGTGATTCTGCTTCTTGCCGAGGCTCTGTCTTTGAGGACAGTAGTCCCTGCAGGAAGCAAGAGTTCGCGGACAGTCGCGGCAGAAGCCAAATATGATGTACAGTCTCTACAGGAAGCAAAAATTGCAGACTCGATTATACCCTGCAGCTGTGTGCATTGATTGCAGTAGTCAAGATCAGATAAACATGAGAAATGAGGTAAATTTATATGCTAAAAACTGCATAACATGAGATTATAGATTTCTAATTTATTTTAATGCTTTATGACACTAAAGTTGGGGGTCTAAATCAATTTCAAGAGTTAGCTGCAAAGGACCTCTGACAGTTGTAATGTAAATTTGCCTATAAAAGTTGTCAAAAATGAACTTTCGGTATAGTTCGAAATTTCCAATGAAATGTGTTCCCCTGGACTCCCTATAGTTGGCACAAAAATAAGTTTTCGGTCTGAAGTACACAGACTGAGATTTTTGGTGTAAACAGCATGTGTTTTGATTGAATGTATGGAAAATAGGAAAAGTTTTATAAAGATACTTCCCCCCCCCCCCCCCCCCCCCCCAGCCGCTAAGCTCCACCTGCTTAGTTACTGTTACTACGTCTCACAAGCTTACACAAATATGGCGGAAAAACAAATGACAAATGCAAGTGTCTGCTAAATGTTGGCGATCTATGGCGAAGAATCAGCCTCCTCATGACCTACACATGGCAGTTGGCGCATCATGCATTTCCGATGCATTCTGTTCTTGCAGAGCAGGGTAAGTTGATTAAAAGTGGTGTTAGTTTGTTTTCTTTAAACAGGTATACATCCCTCCATTAACTGTAAGGTAAAATCACGGACTTGCGATTGATATTGACCACGTGCGATTTGTTTGTGAGACTATGTCACGTGCTAAGTTATCATTGCATTGGCCAGATATACGCAACCATGTGATTTTGAGTGACTTTCTGGGTGTGGCTCGGAACTGTGTATGATAGTCTACAGCTGAAAAACTGAAAAGTGGGTGGGGTAACTAGACCCTCCACATATGAAAATAAGGCTAAAGTACTTTTTCTTTACATATTATTGTATGCTATAATGCAGATATAGTGTTTCCTTTATTTTAAACATGTTTAACAAAATAGAATTTAGTAAATATGAAAAATCGAAAATTTGATATATTTTGGATGACTGAAAATTTCACTTACCCTTCTTGAGAAAGTCAGCCCGAGTCAGTCTGCAGACATGATATTTCTTCAAAATCAGTATCAGAACTTCTTTAGAATGCATAAGTCTACATGTTAATGCTAAAATAATTAACATTGGCTTCCCATGAAAGCTGCAGTAAATTGTCGAAAAATAGGCAAATTTGCATTGAAACCGTCAGAGGCCCTTTGTTGTAGTCAAACACAATTTTGCAAAAAAAATAAATAAATAGAATAAAATAATGCAACAGTTTGAGTACTCCACACTGCGTAAGCACATCTTCTCCAGCAAGACCTCTTCTACTGGACGCTACATACGAAATTATTTTAGACAGAATTGTTTGGAAATAGGAGCATTGATACTATTGTTAATGGCTGTCAACTGAGCTGATACTGCTGTCAATTGTCTCAGTCGACAGCCACATATGGTAATTGACTGACTTGGTCGCAAGCACAGGTAGAGAAATTGGTATTACCCCTGTGAGGAGGGATTGATAAGATCTTCCTTAATTGTGCTACTATTTTTGAAACATTTTATCACAGTCATAAATCTTCCCAGCTGTAAAGATTTATAGTTATCATTTCACAGTTGGAATTTATTGAAAACACTAGAAAAGAGCCCGCGCAAGCGCGGAAATATTTCATGATGGTCAAGTTTATATAAAAAAAGCGAGTTTTAATTTTTCAATGTAAATGGCCTTAGGCCCAGGTGAAGATATGACCTTTACCATGAATACTCACTAAAGCTTCATTTACCTAATTAGTTGTCTGCATCTAACTTTCAGGTAGCAGACTGCATTGTTTCTAAAAAAAATCAACTTTTTTCACTTTTTCCTATAGAAAAACCTAAGTGACTCAAAAGTTGACCTTGCCGTAAAACAGATCAAACTCATCCCAGGGTCATCATTTATATACATTTTGTTGAGCTTTTGAGTCCTTGATGCGACATGCTAAGTTTCAAGATCATAGGATTTGTGGTTCTGGGGGAGAATTGGTTGATTTGATGCTTAACGTCCACAGTAAACAGCTAAGGTCATGTCGGGACAGTCAGTTAACCTAATAATATAACCACACTATTCCTGAGCAGGCTTAGACCTCCTAAGCGGTTAAACAGTACTAAGTGCACATACTTCCACCAGTAACTGACAACTGCCCTTCTTGAATCAGCGGAAGGAGAAACGAAAGTATGTGGCCAGACCAGGTTTCGAACCCAGGACCTCTGACTTATGAGTCAGGTGCCCTACTGATTGCGCTACGCGGCCCGGGGTGGTTCTGGGGGAGAAGATTTGAAATTTTTTACCATAATAAATATTTGCCATCTTGGTTATGTGACCTGTCCTGGGTATTTTCTTTCTGGAAAAATTGGGTCCTGGAACGTTTTGGGGGAAAATATTCAAGCCCTCTGAAGGATAAAGGCTTATTTAGCTTCGTTGAATCATTGAAATTGATTTGTCTGCTTCGCTGGAAAAATGCCCTTTCTTACCTGGCGCATGTGTGTTAACCTTAGACATTCTTAATTTTTGTCTTTTCGAAAGTTCAGTTCAGTTTGAATTCTCCTAACGACGTCCCCCAAGTGGCTCAGCGGTACGTAACCATAGCCGCATACACTTGGCGCCGTGTGTCCGTTCAACTTTTCGAAAGACCATGTGCGTTGAGCTTTATTCTCTAATGGGCGAGTTCGATTGGCTACTCGTATTTACTATCGTTCTGGAAGAAAATGGGTCGTTTCGAGCCAGGGCCGTCGGGACTATGACCATTTAGTTCTTCATCCGTTTAGACATATGAGCAGAAATACAAATATAAATCATTATTTATGGGGAATGACATACGTTCATGGGTCGTATTTTTGCATTAGAACCTGCTAAATTTGGACTTGCTAAGCAGCGCGCCGATATAACGACGCAGAACCGAAACAACCGGATTAATTTAAAACGTGTATTCGAGTACACGATAATTTCACTCGAACGCACCCATTGTTGACAAAAAAAATTCGGCCAATAGTCGAAGTTTCTAGAAAAATACTTGGGACAATTTAAAATGAAAGACGAATTTAATTCCCAAATTCTTTAAATCTACGTGAAACTAAAACACACGCTAACCGAAATTATCAATGATAGCAATATGCGAAAGAACCAGTATAGAAATTACGCTTGAAAATGCCACCAATTTTGCAGTTTATGCGTTACTTCGTTTATTTAGTATTATAGATGAGAGGCCAGAAAAAAAGATATATATTTAACAATAAGATAAGATTCTGTAAACATTGTTTATACAGGGTAATACTATAATCAATTCCGCTAATTTTCGCTTCCTGCAAAGACTGTACATCATTATTTGGCTTCTGCCGAGACTGTCCGCTATCTCTTGCTTCCTGCCGAGACTTCTGTACATGATAAATGGCTTCCTGCAGAGACTGTCTGCATGATTCTGCTTCCTGTCGAGGCTCTCGGCAGGAAGCAGAGTCACGCAGACAGTCTCGGCAGGAAGCCATTTTTCGAGGACAATAGTCTCTGCAGGAAGCAAGAATTTGCGGACAGTCTCGACGGAAGATAAATATGATGTACAGTCTCTGCAGGAAGCAAAAATTCGATTCTGACTCGATTATACCCTGTGGTTTATGTTTTTGTATGATATGCTATATTACGTCATTTGAATTGGGAAGATATGGACTGAATAGTGACTCAAAAATCAGTCAGGGTCACTTAAAAGACAAATAATAAAACTCTATTTTCTGTGACAATTCAGTCACATTTGTCTGTACAGCATATTAAATCACAATCCACGTGATTCCCCACCCTGAAGGGTATGAAATTGCAATTGAATAGGTGCCTGTCATGTTAACTCTTTAAGTACCAAAAAGCAGACAACAAAATTTACGTCTGCAAAAAAATAAAAAAAATGCCTTGTCCAAGACATTTCTTATTGAGAATTCAAAAGACAAGATGAGCCGCCTCATCAGGATCTACGCTGTTTGCAAATTTTGCTAATTTCGTCTCTGGGGCTTAAAGAGTTAATTTGATGTCAGTAACAGCTTGTTTGTGGCAGCTTTATGTGCAGGTCACATCAGCCTTTGTCATGAAAATAGACAGTCTTCAACAGCTGTTTGCCTTGAGACATTGTTTATGTTCTGGTCATCAAGGCTGTGTTGGGGTCACCAAAAGTCAAGTTATCTTATTATTTTTTTCTGTAATTTGTTGTTGTTTTTTTGCCCTTTTCAAGAATATTTCACTTCCATCAAGTTGATCATTAAGGAAAGGTGAGCAAAAACTAGAACCCACTGACCTTCTGTAAGCAGAACTTGGTTTTCTCACTTGTTGGCCCTCCAAAGCTTGAACACGGGTGAGAGACCTATTGTTTAAGAGTGCTTTTTTTGCATTTTGAGGGTTAATATTTTTGAGAGTTCATTTTCAGTGAATTTTGTTGATTGTTTCAACTCTGTGGTCCTAGTAAGTATTCTGATAGAAAACAATCTTGGAGGTTATACAACTTGAGTACATTCTCAAATTCAAAATAAAGTGCACTGATTGGCTGCTCGGAATCAGGCAGTCAGTGTGCTTTATTTTGAGTTTGAGATTATACTCAAGTTTTATAATCTCGGACCCTGGAAGCCAAAATAAAACATTTTACAGCATTTTGGGAGTTTATGTTTGAATATTGACCATTTATGTTATAAGATGTTTAGCATCAAATATTGGCATTCATCATATGGATTTAACCTTTAAAGTGCCAAAAAAGCACACAACAAAATTTTGTTTGCAAAATTTCAAAAAATGTTCTTTCCCGGCTATATCATGTTACTTCATCTGGATCTACGCTGTTTGCAAATTCAACTGTTTTCATTTTTTGGTGCTTTGAGGGCTGTTAAATTGTATAGATTATTGTTGATTCCTTGGAATTCTTGTTTTATCCACACAAGGGCATATTCTGTTACTACAATAAAAACATATACCAGACTTTGCTTTGGCAATCGTAAGATTGTTTTTATAGTCATAAAATAAACCCTGTGGATAACCCATAAAACACCAACCCCACAGACTGATCTGGGCCTAGCTGTCTGCATGGTCAAGATACAAAGTAACCAGTGGTTAAAGAAAATATCCAGTGAACATCAAGGCCATGATTAGTCTGCATCTATGTGCGGGTTGGTCTGAGTTATCCCTGATCTGTTTGCCTAAGGCCCTTTTCACATGATGAAGCTCACAAATGTTGAATCAAGAAATTACTCCCCGGAAATCAGTTTATATTGTGGTATCACACAAATTATTAATTCATAACATTTTGATGAGCCCGAATAAGTGGGAAATTTCTATAGTACCATGTAAAATTAAGTTTATGATTCAGCTAGATTTTCCATATTTCTTCCAATAACCCTGGGAGGATGCAATTTACAATAATTCCTATAAATGCCATTTTTCAGACAAAATATGTGCAGTGTTGGACTTTTACTAGCTCAACTAGGGCAGCTGAAGACAGGACTAGGTGGAAAGGCATTGTTGTGAAGTCATCTGTATCTGTGGTGCCCCCAACAACCTTGCAAGGTTATGGGATAGACTAGGCTAGACTAGATGTGCAGTAAATAACACAAGTTGGAGGAGGTGGACTGAAACCAATCCGGTGGAATTTTGCCACTTTGTCAGTGGCCCCAGCAGAGAGGGAGCGCCTATAAGAGTGAGTGGGTGAGTGAACTCAGGTTTAACGTCCCACCAACAACGAGGTGATATGGAGAGACAGAACCTCGGTTAAAGTCTCATCTGAAAGACTGGAGAAGCCGGGGTTCGATCTTGCGACCCCTGGATTGGTAGTCTGGAGTGTTATCCACTACACTACAGCCACTCCTACGCTTATAAGAAGAAATACAGTTGTAACTGTTTTGTTATACCCTTATGTGCTTAAATATTGGGACACTTAAAAACCATTAATTTTCCGTTTGGGACAAATGGAAAATTAATGGTTTTAGGTGTTCCAAAGCTTAAGCACTTCAGCATAGAAAAAAATCAAGTTATTCTGTGGAGCTGACGCAATGTTCATGGCCAACAGAACCATGCTTGAAGTTTCCATGTTCATAAGCATGGTGACTGTAATGGCTATGGATTGTTAGAGGCCCACTGTATAATACACAGTTCCGAGCCACACCCAGAATGTCACACAAAATCACATGATATCGTATACCTGGCCAATGCAACGGCAACTTAGCACGTGACATAGTCTCACAAACAAATCGCACGTGGTCAATACCAACATAAGTCCGTGACTTTACCTTTCATTTAATGAAGGGATGTATACCTGTTTAAAGAAAACGAACTAACACCACTTTTAATAAATTTACCCTGCTTTGCAAGAACAGAACGCATCGGAAATGCATGATGCGCCGACTGCCATGTGTAGGCCATGAGGAGGCTGATTCTTCGCCATAGATCGCCAACATTTAGCAGGCACTTGCATTTGTCATTTGTTTTTCCGCCATCTTTGTGTAAGCTTGTGAGGTGCCGCCATGCACGGTCGTGAATTCATAGATGCACTGTACAGAAACCACCAAAAACAACCCACAAATCTAGAGCTGTCTTCACACAAGACAGATCTAGATTTTCTGGGTTGCTGTTGGGGGTGGGGGATGGGGTTGGCGGGGAGTGTAGGTAGAGAGCCTCTTTTTTGCTGAAAAACTACAGTACGGAACAAACCAATGCAAAGTTGCTGAAGTGTCCAAATACTAGGGTAAATGGAGTGAAATTTGTTGAGATTACTTCATTAAAGGCGTTACTTATTCATGAGTGAGTGAGTGAACATGGGTTTAACGTCCCCCCTCAACACAGGTCATAGCAGAGGAGAGAACTAATTAACTCTTTAACCGCCAGTGACGAAAATAGCATAATTTGCAGACAGTGTAGAGCCTTATTAGTCCCCCCTCAACACGGGTCATAGCAGAGGAGAGAACTTATTAACTCTTTAACCGCCAGTGACGAAAATAGCATAATTTGCAGACAGTGTAGATCCTGATGAGGTGGCTCATGATGAGCCTCCTCATATGGATCTACACTGTTTGCCCTCTAGTCTTTGAATTCTCAATATGAAATGTCTTGGACAAGGCATTTTTTTTAATTTTTGCAGACTTAAATTTTGTCATCTGCTGTTTGGTGCTTAAAAAATTAACATTGCAATTGAATCTTACTGTGTATGGATACTTGTTCTCGTGATAGCAGAAGCAAAGACATACATATTAATTTCCCGGTGTCGTTTGCGTCAGTGGTGTAAACTTTGGTCGAGTTTTTGCGTTAAGCTGTGTTTGGTAACATTCTGCAACAACCTTGTGAAAAGGGAGACAATTTTAACAGCAGTATTCCCATCATAGGCAAATGCACTTTATTAAAAGGGCTTCCTTTGAAGGAAAGGGTTTGCTGTCAAAAGAGAGCAGGGCTTGAGGTTATAAAACTTGAGAATGATCTCAAACTCAAAGTAAAGCGCACTGATTGGCTGCCTCCGAGCATATGCTCGGAAGCAGCCAATCAGTGTGCTTTCTTTTGAGTTTGAGAATGTACTCAAGTTTTATAACCTCGGGGCCAGATCCATTTCTTTAAGAGTCGCTGCCTGTATAAAGGGAGGCAAATATTGACACATCATGGTGATCTCCCTTGGAGAAGTTTTCTTTCACTTTAAACACTTAAAGCACCAAAACACAAAAATACATGTACAGTCAACTCTCGATATCTTGAAGTCAAATTTCAGCACCATCTACTGATATCTCAAAGTAAATTTCTGGTACCAGAAAATTTACTTTGAGATATCAGTAGTTTGAGATAACAGGAGTTAAAATGTAAATGAAAATAGGAAATATATACTTTGATATGTGAAGATATTTTGAGATATCAATGTTCATGAGCTGCCTTATCTGAATCTGTGCTGTTTACAAATTTAATAATTTCATTCCTGGTGCTGCCAGTGACAAAAGTATCAGAATTTGCAAACAGCATAGGTCCTGATGATGAGACGGCTCATTATGAGCCGCCTCATCTAGATCTACACTGTTTGCCCTCTTGTCTATGAATTCTCAATATGATATAGTTTGGACAAAACATTTTTTTTTTTAATTTTGCAGATGTCAAGTTTGTCATCTCATCTGCTTTTTAGCACTTAAAGGGTTAAGGATTAAAACTGAAGTTACCAACATTGTAAAAACTGACTTCATTACCTTTAAAGTATGTAGGTCAGTAGGTTGGCCTACTGATCTAGGGGCCCTGGGTTCGAGACCTGCTTGAGACGGGAACTTTTCAGTCATGAAAGGGGTTCCATTGTACACAACCTTTCATTATCACCCTAACATCTTCCTGATATGACTGAAATAATGTTGAAAAGGATGTAAATCGCAAGTCACCCATCCATTATTACCTTCAAAGATAAGTAAGCCGCGACACGACAAAACCAACAAAGTGGTTGTGCGCCCAGAGCAGACTCAGATCAGCCTGGGCATCCGCCCAGTCTGATCAGAGTCTTTGCTGTCCGCATGGAGGTAGCTTAGACCCTGAGCTACTCATTAAGGTCTTAGCAAAGAGTCTAATCAGACTGGGCAGATGCACAGGCTGATCTGAGTCTGAACTGGGTGCACAACCACTTTGTTGGTTTTGTCATGTCACCGCTCAAGTATGTCCAACAGAAACAGACACTTGCACATTCAAAGGTAAATAATATCAAACTGACAAAGCAGGAAGAGAAACATACCATATTGATCCTAATAAATGTCCCATGAGCATTGCATTTGGAGTGGTGATTTTACTTAGAACCTGAAAGATCATCCTTAGAATGCCAAAAAGCATAAAACAAAATTTATGTCTGCAAAATTTTCAGAAGAAAAACAAAAACCCCCATTTCATCCACGCTTTTTCATATTGAGACTACAAAGACTAGAGGGTAAACATTGTAGATTCAGACTAGGCAACTGATTATGAGCTGCCTCATCAGTCTGGATTTATGCTGTTTGCAATTTCATTTATTTTTATCCCCTGACTGAAAGATTCAGGGGATATAGCAATGAGCATGGCGTCCGTCCGTCCGCAAACAATTTCTTGTCCACCTTATATCTTGAACACCTTTTGGAATATTTTCATGATACTTCACAGTTGTGTAGAATAAGTCCTGACGATGTGTTGCGTACAAGAATGGTAACTCTTGCTATTGTACTTTTTGAGTTATCTCCCCATTGGTGATTTTTTAGGCAGATTCATGTCCACTCTTTAACTGGAATACCCTTTGAAATATTTTCATGATACCTCAAAGGTATGTAGAACAGGTCATGACCATGTGGTGCAAACAAGAATGACAACTCTTGCTTTCTTACTTTTTGAGTTTTTTTCCCTTGATGGCTTTAGGGATGATTTCCTGTCTGTTCCATAACTTGAGTACCCTTTGAAATATTTTCATGATACTTTACAGATATGCAGAACAAGGCATGATAATTTGTCTCTTACAAGAATGACAACTCTCTCATTCATACATTTTGAGTTATTTCCCTTTGGAAGTTTGAGCTGCAGTTTTGTGTCTCTGCTCCATATCTGTATAACCCTGGCCTGCTCCACAACTATTATACCCTTATAAATTTTAGAATATTGATGATCATGCCAAAATATCCTATTAATGTTCCTAACTCTCTGTGTCCCATCCGCACCCCTGTTTTCTTTTTTCAGATTTAGATTCTTTGTTCAAATTCACTTACGAAATTAAGACAGCTCAAACTTAGATTGGTATGGCTTGTACTTTAGAAGTTACTCACACATTTTGAAATGTTGAGTGTATCGTATGCTCAATATTGTGTACATGGTGGCTTAGTCATGCGACTCCTGACGTTGCGTTCCGCTCCGCTACACTAGCGGTAGTGTAACGGTAGCGGATTCTAAGGCCCTATTTTGTAGGTCTAATGGTGGCTGTTTGAGATTTTACCTTTTTTCAGCAGTCTGCAAATATTGTTTGGTTTGAGTGTTAGATAATCATGCATCTGTTACCGATACACAAATAATGTCACTCAGAAGCATAAAAGAATGACAATATATTACTAATGTATGTTTTGAAGTGCATTCTGTTTACCAAGGCACAAGGGGCCTTTGGTCGGGGGGAATTTGCCATCTCCTCTGATGGCTATTTTTGAATTAGGCACTTAAATTGGTAACCTAGTTTTTATTGCAAATCTCAGTTATTTTTATATCATCATAATTGAGCTGCCACACGACAAAACCAACAAAGTGGCATGTGCGCCCAGCGAAGACTCAGATCAGCCTGGGCATCTGCCCAGTCTGTTCAGAGTCTTCACTGTTGGCATGTAGGAAGCTTAGACCCTTAGCTATCCTCTAAGTGCACAGCAAAGACTCTGATCAGACTGGGCAGATGCCAAGTCATACCTGAGTCTTCACTGGGCGCACATGCCACTATGTTGGTTTTGTCGTATTGCAGCTCATTTAATTAATATTATACAGAGCTCCAGATAAGATGGGGTATTGAGGATAATTCAAAGATAATTTTTCTTATTTCTTAACGAAAACATATGTTGTGACCCCTCATTAGAACCGTCTCGACGAGACGGTTCTAATGATGGGTCACAAAATATGTTTTTATGGAGAAATATGGATAATTATCCCTGAATTATCTCTGTTACCCCTTCTTATCTGGAGCACTGTAATATAAACAGTTGTTTTGATTGGAAACATGCAAAAACAGAAAATTCAATCATCTAGTGTGCAAAAGATGTCATACGCAGGCTGATGATTATACAAATGTGCTATACTGCTCAAAATATTTAAAGGAGCACCTAATAATTTTCCATAGATGACAGTGCAATGCATCCCAATATTGAGTATCAGTTACTTTCGATCAACTGAACTAGACACTTGAGGCTAATTACAAGCAAGTTTTAGGTCATCAATTTTATTTGGACCTAGTTGGACTAATTGAAATGAGCCTCGACAAGAGAAAACGAATAAAGTGGTTGTGCGCCCAGCGCAGACTCAGATCAGCCTAGTTTGATCAGACTTTGTTGAGTGCTCAAAGGGTAGCTAAGGGTCTAAGCTACCTCCATGCGGACAGCAAAGACTCTGATCAGACTGGGCGGATGCCCAGGCTGATCTGAGACAGCACTGGGCGCACAACCACATTGTTGGTTTTGTCGTGTTGCAGCTCAAAATTAATAACATCAACAACAACAAGTCTTGAGACCATCATTAAGAGAATTGGAACAACAGCGAGCCATGGGCATGTACTATTCTCTAGCCCAGCCTGGCTTGGCTTGGCCTGGCCTGATTATATAAAATGGCTTATTTGATGATATAACACTATGGACCAGATCAGGCCAGGCCAACAGATATAAATATATACCTTTTTTGTCGCACCTGCTTTAGCAAGGTGCGAAATAGGACTTCACCTTTCCATCCGTCCGTCAGTCAGTCATTCCGTCCATCCATACGTCCATCCTTCAACAATTACCTCATACCTAGTATTTAAGTCCATTTCTCGCAAACTATGATACCCACAATCATCAAACATGCCATAAAGTTTCTTCTTTGAATGCTCTCAAGGGCTGTTGCACTTATTTTTACCCTTGACCTATATTTTATGCTCTGCTGACTTCATATAATTTTACATCAAAATTGCCTCGCCCAAAGTGTTTAAGTCCATTTCTCGCAAACTATGATACCCACAATCATCAAACCTGCCATAAAGTTTCTTCTGTGAATTTTCTCAAGGGCTGTTGCACTTATTTTACCCTTGACCTATATTGTATGCTTTGCAAACTTCATAAAATTTTACATCAAAATCTACCCTAGTGTTTAAATCTATTTCTCGCACACTATGATATCTACAATTATCAGACCTGGCATAAAGTTTCTTATCTTTGAATGTTCTCAAGGGCTGTTGCAATTATTTTTACCTTTGACCTATATCATACACTCTGCTGACGTTGTAAAATTTTACATCAAAATTACCTCGACCCCAGCGTTAAAGTTTTCCCACAAATTGTGATATACCTACAATTATCAGACCTGGCATAAAGTTTCTTCTTAGAATGTTCTTAAGGGCTGTTGCACTTATTTTTACCCTCAACTTATATTTTAAGCTCTGCTGACTTTGTATAATTTTACATCAAAATAATGTTGAGGCTAGTGTTTTTATTTCTAGGGAAATATGATACCTACAGTCATCAAACCTGGCATAAAGTTTTTTCTTAGAATGCTTAGAAGGGCTGTTGAACTTATCTATACCCTTTACCTATATTTTAGCTCTGCTGACTTTGTAATATTTTACATCCAAAATTGTGTCGACCTTTGCATTTCAATCCATTTCTCTCAAATAAAGATACATGTACCTACAATCAGCAATCTGGCACAAAGTTTTCTCGTTTAGAATGTTCTCAAGAGATGATCTTTTCTAGCTTGTAAGCCCAAAGTTGCTGAAAATTTTCGACATTAATACATCAATTCTAGCATCAACTTATAACTATGGATCTCTGCTACTATGAACGGGCAAGGCAGGTGCGACATATCATTCTGCAGAATTCTTGTCAACACTCACTTGCATTTAAAATTTAATTTGTTTCAATAGACTGCAATATCTTCTCCCAAAGGGAGCCATATATCAAACTGCCATGGTAAGTTTTATGGCCATTATGCTTGATTATTTTGTTTATCAGCATTTGCAACAGTTGCTCCTCTTATTAAATAATGCATAAAGTATGATTCTTCAAATGATATTTTGGCCTGGTCCTATGTTTTATGTCATCAGACAAGCTCTCATGTCATTTTGTGTAATTGGGCCAGGCCAGGCCAGGCTAGAAACTAGAACATTCCGGAGCCATGTGGTTTACAAATGTGCAATCTCTGAGAATGTTATGCTAAATTGTTATTGAGTAATTTTGATAAGTCAGTATTCAATACAAGAGTGAGTGAGTGAACTTGGGTTTAACGTCCCACCAACAAGGAGGTCAAATGGAGACGGGACCTCGGTTTAAAGTCTCATCCGAAAGACCGGAGAAGCTGGGGATCGATCTTGCAACCTTCAATACAAGAAGGGCAGTTGTCAGTTACTGGCACTTAGTACTGGTTAATGCCCCTATTCCACACAGACCACGAATCCCAAGAATCGCCACGAATTGACAAATATTAGGATTCGTGGCGATTTTAAATTTTCTGGTCCAATTCATGATGTTCTACGATTCAGTTACGATACAAGTACGACAGGGTTACGAATATTCGTGGGATTCGGCTGGATTCGGTTGGACTCGCACGAATATTGTCAAGAATTCAGTACGATTTACAAGAACCTATTTGGAAATACTGTACGAATGTTTAGAATTAGTTACGAATTAGTTAAGAATACGCCGAAAGCACAGACGAACCCGGTATGAATAAGAATGAATTCGTGACTGTTCTTGAAAATCCGTCGGACTTTCTCTCAAGATATGTATAAAAAGGCCCAAAGCCTGGTCAGACCCTTTGCTGTACGTACATATTAAGTATCTATGGACACTAAATAGGGTCTGTACCCACAAGGTACATGCCATCGTAACGACGTCGTACTAAGGTCAATACGACGTAGTGACGTCTCATTGACGTCAGTACGACGTCATATGCCCGCTGGGTAGATAAATGCATGCGTCCAGAGTCTTCACTGTGCGCAAATGCATTAAGGTACATATTCACGAATCCCCGAATGAGTTAAGAATACATAAGAACGGCTCAGAATCGATTTCGATTCAGTTACGATGCCTAGGAATGCACTAAGAATCTGTTACGAATTAACTACGAAATTTTGGAATCGGGAGTTCGTGGCCAAAATTTTGAACAGCTCAAAACTTTTGCCACGAATTCCCGATTGCTAAAGAATTGCAAGAACTGACTACGAATATATACGATTCAGTTAAGAACTGCACGAAGTAATTACGATTCAGCTAGGAACTATAAAATTTATCTATTCGTGGCGATTCGTGGGATTCGTGGTCTGTGTGGAATAGGGGTATTACCGCTTAGGAGGTCTAAGACTGCCCAGGAATAGTGTGGTTAGGTTAACTGACCGTCCCGACATGACCATAGCTGTGTTATTATTATTGTTATTATTTTGCTGTGGACATTAAACAATAACACAACAACAACAACAGTATTCAATAATTTTCAAAGAAATAAAAATAAAAAGAAAAAATTAAGAAGAGAAGAGTGCATTTATTAGAAATAATACTGTTACACTGATATTATACAGTTGACCAGCTGTCACCCAGTATTTATCTCATTAAAATTGCTTGTAATTAGCCTCTATCTGTCTGGTTTAATCATCCACATATATTCACAGGGTATAAACCATTCCGCCAGTTTTTGCTACCTGCAGAGACTATCCGTCATATTTGGCTTCCATCGAGACTGTCTTGCTTTCTGCTGAGACTTCTGTACATTATAGATGGCTTCCTGCAGAGACTTTTCGTGTGATGCTGCTTCCTGTCGAGGCTCTGGGCAGGAAGCAGTCATGCGGACAGTCTCAGCAGGAAGCCATTTTTCGAGGACGGTAGTCCCTGCAGGAAGCAAGAGATCGCGGACAGTCTCGGCGGAAGCCAAATATGATGGATAGTCTCTGCAGGAAGCGAAAATTGGCGGACTGGTTTATACCCTGTGATATTTGGTAAAATGCACCCTCATCCAAGCTTTAGTGCAGGATGAAGGTCATTATTGGAATAAAGCCGGAGGCTGAGCAAGTATGAGATAGCATATCCTTGGCAGTGTAGCTCACTGTGCAACGCCCTTTCAAAGAGAGTAAATCTGGTAAGACCATGTGACCACACCTATATAAAGCAGGTATACACCATAAGAGGTCATATTTTAAAGATGTATGTTTTGTTGCATGCAAATAACTGGGAGGGTTCAATTCAATAATGTTATTACGTAATATGTTTTTGATATTTAATAACCAAGTTATGGGTGGGTGCATACTTGCTCAGCCTCCGGCTTTATTCCAATAATGACCTTCATCCTGCACTAAAGCTTGGATGAGGGTGCATTATTTTCATAAAGCCTTCAGCTTTCGCAAGTATGAGATAGCATTTTTAACGGCAACAAAACATTAGGCATATAAAACCATGAAGAACGTTTTTATGTGCCAGTAACTGTATTAATCATTATAAACAGATAATGATAGTCTTTCTGGAGAAATTTGTGTTAAAATGGAAATTTATTTGTGATTTTTACTTGTAATCAAAAGGACTCAAATCTGGTGAATCAAATATATGATAATACATGTATATCTGTATCTGCATCATACAAAGCAGAACAACTGCTGGCATACACTTTTAAAAATTCAACACCCATAACATACAAATCTCATTAACAAAATACTGAAAAAACTATAAAAATCTCAAAATCAAGATATTGCTAGAAGATAACAATATATCCAGAAACACTTCTGCATTTTTTTTTATTTTTTTTTTGCTGCAAAATACTTACAGCTGCAACTCTCTAAATGTTTTCATTTAAAAGAATAATATCATAATGGAAAATTATAGACCATAGATCTATCTTAAGATTAGAAACAAAATTTAACACCATAAAACACGTTTGTGGAAAATCAGTGTCAGAACTTCCCAACACAGGCTATACTGGTAACTTCCCCATACAAATATGAAATAGGTAATATGTTACGATTGCATTATGCAAAAATTTTACAAAACTTTAAATTCAGAGATTTCAGGGTTTTTTTTTTTTTTTTTTTTTTTTTTTTTGTGTGTGTGTATGTGTGTGAAAATTTAAAGATACACCTGTTACCCTTTTCAGAAATTGACTGAATTTTCAGCAGCATCTAATACACAAAATCATTTTATTTACAATTCTTAACTTATTCATCATAAATTGCTTTACATAAACTAGATATTATTCATTATAAATTTGAATTCTGTAACTTTTAATAAACTTCCTAAGTAAATTATATATCTAATAAGTACAGCTGATAAATACATGTACATCTGTCTGTGCACCAGTAATGAATAGAAAACACAGATTAGATCTACTTTTCAAACTGAGGACTAAATTCATACCCATTCAGGTCTCACATTTTAGCCCCCAAAAAAGAGAGAATCCTAAATAGGTAAAGCCTGTACAATAGGCATACAGCAATTAATGTCTCCACTGTTGGTACAACAGAATTAACTTTCGTTTATTTATTATATTATTATTATTTCATTTTTTTTTTTTCAATAATAATAATAACTAATAACAATGAAAATAATAATTATGAGCAATTATTCAGAGAATAATACACTTAAAAGAAAAGGAGTGTTTGCAAAGGCAACAGCAGTTACTGCCTGAAGTGATAAATAAAAAACCAAGTTCTATACAGGCATAAACTCATATGCAGTTATGCTCACACAACTGATTAGATCTTTATTTATCTATTTACTTATTTGTTTATTTATTTATTTATTTATTTATTTATTTTTAAAACTAAAGCACATGGAGTCTCCTTGAGACAGCAAAGATCTTGTAATGTTTTAATTCACTCAGATCTTGCAGATTTAGCCACTAAGATAATAGAAGTAGCTTCTGACAGCTTAAAAGCTGCTTTATGTATTTATTTATTTACTTATTTATTTATTTATTTTTGCTGAATACTTGTAAGTACCTTAAACATAGACGAATGCTATGAACATTTTAAAAATGTGTATGGTGGATCTACGGAACCACAACACGAACAACAAACAAACCTGGGTGAGAACCTTGACCCAGACCTTGACTCTCAAATCAGTGAATCTGAGATAAGAGACGCTATCTTTTCACAGAAAAACGGTAAAAGCTGCGGCTTAGACTGCTTGAGCGCAGAACTTTTGAAAAATGCATATGATATAATATCACCGTTTTTAATTAAGTTTTTCAACCGTCTATTTGCAAATGGCGAATACCCATCAGCATGGGCTGAAGGTATTATAGTACCAATTTTCAAAAGCGGAGATCCAGACGAGGCTAAAAATTACAGAGGTATCACGTTAATTAATATCTTGGGAAAAGTTTATTCTCAAATTTTACTGAACAGGCTATCCAAATGGACGGATAAGTATGACAAATTATCAAAACACCAATTTGGATTTCAAAAAGGCAAATCGACGGTTGACTGTATATTTATGTTGAATTCTATAATTTCAAAAGTTCTTAGTACAGGAGAAAAGCTTTACTGCGTGTTCATAGATTATGAAAAAGCCTTCGACTGGGTCGACAGATCGCTTTTGTGGCATAAACTCATCTATGAAAATGTCAGTAGCAAATTTGTACGTGCTGTAAAATCAATGTATACCGAAGTTAAATCATGTATTAAATACAAATCGTCCCTGTCGGGCTTTTTCAATTCACATATGGGTCTAAAGCAAGGAGATCCTAGCTCTCCGCTTATGTTTATGATGTTTATAAACGATATCGTTGACAATATAAATTCTGATCTTGAAAACATTTTTACTATAGAACAAATACATTTTTTCATGCTCTTATACGCTGACGATGCCGTAGTGTTTGCAAAATCGGCGGAATCTTTACAATCTATGTTGCATGATATTGAAATATATTGTGGAACATGGAATTTAAAGATAAATACAAGTAAAACGAAAGCCATGATATTTGAGAGAGGTCGCCATACTAATTGTGAGTTATATCTTAATAATGTAAAACTGGAAGTGGTTACCTCGTTCAAATATCTTGGCGTTTATTTCTTTAAAAACGGTAACTGGTTTAGAACCCAGAAACGCCTTGCTCTACATGCGACATATGCTTTACACAAGTTATTTTCTTTGTTCAAACAAACTGAATTGCCAACTTCGGAAAAATGTAAACTTTTTGATACTTTAGTAGGGTCTATCCTAAACTATAGCTCAGAAGTATGGGGAATGCACGAAGCTAAAGATATCGAAAATATCCATACAAAGTTTTGCCGTTGGGTATTAAATGTTAGGAAATCAACTAATCTTAGCGGCCTATATGGAGAACTCGGGCGTTATCCATTGTTAATTCACAGAAAATATATTATGATGAAATACTGGGTAAAACTATTGAAAAGTGATGATGTCTCACTTCCCAAGAAAATATATTTAATGTTGAAAAATGACGCAGACATCGGTAACTCTTATAACGGGAATAATTGGGCATTTCAGATAAAATCTTTATTAGATAGCTTAGGACTTTCATATCTTTGGACTCTCCAGGCTGAAATTGATATACCTATTAATCTCATTAAACAAAGAATCTTCGATTCATACCACCAGTCATGGTATTCAAGTGTAAACAACTCTAATAGACTTTTTATGTATGCTCGTTTCAAACACGAATTCGTTTTTGAAAAATATTTAGATTTTATAGTAGAAAAGAAATTTAGAATAGCCCTTAGCAGATTCAGAATATCTTCACACGATTTATTCATTGAACGCGGTAGATACGAAAATATACCTAGACAGGAAAGAATTTGTAAATTTTGTAACTCTCAATCAGTAGAAAGCGAATATCACTTTTTGCTTGTGTGTCCTTGCTATGCAGATTTAAGAAACAAATATCTCAAACGCTATTATTGCCACTGGCCAAATTTAAATAAATTCGACAGCTTAATGATGACAAACTCAAAACAAACAACGCTGAATCTCGCAAAGTTTCTCTACTATGCCTCACGATTAAGACAAGACCTTTTGAATAATATGTTGCTCCTTGGAAAACAAATATATGTTTAACTATATAGTTTGTATGTGTATATGTTCTCACTACAGTTTTGATTAGTATTGTAGGCTATAAACATTTTGTATGTTTAATGCTGAATAAACTTATTGTATTGTATTGTATTGTATAAATAACTACTTCAAGTTTAAAATTTATCTTTACAGGTACATTGAACAGTACATTATAAAATAGTTATTACCAATCTTTTAGTTCATATTGTATGGTATATCAAATGCGATGAAGCATTTGACTACCAAAATTACTCTCAACATTTGGACAAAACATGCAGAAATTCTCTATAAAACCAAACTGTCATGAAACTAAAATTGAAACAATATATTTTTATGGTTTCTTTAAATACCAACTCTTCTTTAACAGCAAATATTAATTAAATTTTGCTTATCACTAATATGATACTGCCTGTTTTATAAAAACATAAACAGTAATGCTTGATACAACCATAATTTACCATAAAGAAATGAAAACTCTGAACAAAACCCGTAACAGGAGGAAATAAATCTCTCTGTTTTCTGTAATACTTATTTTTTATACTGACATCATTTGTCATGAATATTTAATCATAATGAACAATAAACCTGCAATATTAGCCTTGATTAATAATTTGATATAAAGGTAAAGACACAAAATCTTCTGTTTTAATGTTTTATGGACTTGTGGCAGAAATGTGAATGTTGTGTCATTACGCTGACTATGTTCTAGAGAAAAAATATACTGCCGTTGTTGTAATGATGAACAGACAAATATAGTATTTTAAATAAAGATTTTTGATCAATTGTCACCAAACAGCAAAAACAACCATCAGGACTTACTGTCTTGTTTGTGGCAAGAAGGCCAATATTTCTCAAACACAAAAATACACAGAATGGAAATCACATGGAACAATATGAGTTCCATGTGATGGAAATTACCACCTTCAATATTCTAAATTTTTTTTTTTTCTTTTTTTTTTTGAACACTACACATCAGCTGTCAACATAAAGTGTCAGTTTCTGTGTATAATAACAGTTAAGCATCTCTGATTGTTTTGGAACTATTATTCCAAATACTTGGATATTACTATTCTTGTGATCATTATTGTTATTACTTATTTATTTATTTTTTCATCTTCAATGATGTGACAGTATAAATCAACTGTTAACATCTCAGTTTCCAGTCCAGACTGAGAAAATGCCTCAAAGACTGAGCTCATTTTCAAATTTAATAAAAACAGAAAGCATCATCACAACTTTCTGATAATATTATTTATTTTTTTACTGGTAATATTGTGATCTGTTATACACCAACCATTAACGATTATCTATGAGGAAGAAATCAACATTTGCTGCTGTATGTACATGTATGTAGACAAGTACTATGTAAAACAAATCTCTGGCATGATATTACAGAATTCATGCCTCCTTTTTTTTTTTTTTTTTTTATTTATTTATTTATTTATTATTATTATTATTATTATTATGTGTCTATTTATTTAATATAGATCATCTTTATATTATTTATTTTGTTTGAGCCTGAGAATTTTGCAGTACAAACATTTATCTTCATGAACAAAGTGTCTAAACATTGAAAAGTGTTATGATACAGGCTTCCGTGGCTCGGTACAACTCTTACATAGGTTGTACTATAATAATTTTGAAGTGAATACAGCAGTTTTTCTCACCTAGCTGCTATACAAGCAGAAATAAGACATAGGAAATAATTTTCCCCTGTCGACACATAATTTTTAGTTGAGTTGTTTTGTGTCACTGCACAAACAAGCAAAACACTGCATTCTGCAGAATTCTTGCCAATTATACAGGTTAACCTGTCAATGTATAACAGGAAACCTAGATATTATAGTAGGAAAACTCATACAAAACTGCTGAACACTATATAAGATAAAGATTCCCAAGACCTAAAGGCCTTAGGGGCAGTGGGGGTGAAAGGCCCACTGTATCTTTCGCACAGATTATAAAAGGCAGAATTCATTTCTCTCCTTACATGTCTTGATTTAATGCCATTCTGACACTAAAAATGACTTTTAGTTAACAAGATAGATACAAGTTATAAGGGTAAATATAAAACAGTATCTTGCCTCTGCAAGGTCTAAAACTACCCAGTATAACATATCTGGGTCAATATAACTGTACCCACATGTAACCAGTATGTACTTCTCTATAGACCAACAACTGTCTAACATGAGTTGTTTACTTAATATGAGCTTACATGCTTTCAGCATGCTCAGGGAATAATTATAAAATAATCTGAACTGACATGCATTGGCATGGCCAGGACATAAATTTTTATTTGTAATATAATCTGAGGTTACAATTGTCAGGGCGCCTAAATATCATTTGTAAAATAATCTCCAGTGAAAAATTCCTCTCTTTTCCTTTAATTTTTTTTTTTTTTTTTTTGGTTTGTTTTTGAGATTATACATCTCATTATGGCTAACCTGATTATACAGTACAGAGCTAAATATATTGGGAGTCAGACCAAGACCACCCTGACTACAACCTGTCACACTGTACCAGTGTAAGATTGCATGTACAGAAACAAATTATCTGAGACCAAAGAGAAACTTCTTCGGGTCTAAGTAGGAAGACTACGTCTTTCACAATATGTGGCTATTGCTTGTCAACAGGCTAGTCATGGAAAACAATGATTTTTTCAACAGAAAATATTTGGACAGTGTGAGCCAAAATCACACAATAAATGGAAGATAAATTTATTTAAAGTATCCTACTGAAGGACAGCGTCCTTTCAGGAACTTTGTAGTGACAAAATCTGCACTATGTGCAACAGTCACATCATAAACTGGAGATTAATTTATAACAAAATTCACAAATTTCACAAACTTACCACAGTGAGATGTGTAATAGCTACACGCCAAAGAAAATATGACCTCTTATGGTGTATACCTGCTTTATATAGGTGTGGTCACATGGTCTTACCAGATTTACTCTCTTTGAAAGGGCGTTGCACAGTGAGCTACACTGCCAAGGATATGCTATCTCTTACTTGCGAAAGCTGAAGGCTTTATGAAAATAATGTCATATTCTGTACCGGTATACCTGTACTTTCATAAGTTACTTGGGAGAAATCAGTGAGAAATGGACAGCAATTATGTTTGACCTGTTAAAATGGTGTTAAATTCATTTGCTATGTTATGATGGTTGACCTGCTTGATGTCCTGGTTTATTATTGCCATGTCCGGGGAGATGGCAAAAATAGTTGTCCTGGTTTGAGAACAGCCTCGGCAACCAGGATAATTTTCATTACTATATTGTTTGGTGACACTGGTTCATGGATGATAACCCTTTTTTGACCAGTGGACTTGTCCATTCTTATCATTCAGATAATCCCATTACTAGTTTTAGGGGTTTCTGGTGAACATTTTCACTTTTATTGTACTTTGCATAGAAATTCCTGTAAGCAAACAATGTAGACCCTGATCAGACGCCCCGTTTTGCAGCGTCTGAACTGGGTCTGCACTGTTTGCATAATGTCCCCAAAATGGGTATCCGGTCTAAAAAGGGATAATTGAGCTGCGGCATGACAAAACCAACAAAGTGGGATGTGCGCCAAGTTTGGACTCAAAGGGACATAACTCAGCCCTTAAAATCCTTCTGAATGAATTTGAAAAATATATATGTCAGCTTTTTAGCTCACCTGTCAAGGTGAGCTTATAGTATAGCCTTGGTCCGTCGTCTGTCGTCGTCGGCGTCATCGGCGTTCACACTTTTAAACATCTTCTTCTCAGAAACCACTGGGCGGATTGAAGCCAAATTTCGTATGGAGCATTAACAGGATGGGGGAACAAAAGTTTATATATTTGGCCCAGGTCACATGACCAAGATGGCCACCATGCCTATATATGGTAAAAACCTTTAAAAATCTTCTTCTCCAGAACCACTGGGCCGATTGCCTTGAAACTTGGTATGTAGCATCTTGGACTCTAGTACTACAAAGTTTATATAAATCATGACCTTGGGTTGACCTTGACCTATTTTATGGCAAGGTCAAATTTGGTCCCTTAGGCTTTTGAATGGGAAAATCTGAAAAAGTGCATTTTTCTGTTGCTTTTGTGCTCTGTGATATGGAAATGTAGTCAATTTCAACTCCTATGGATATTAGAGGTCAAGGTCATTTAGTGACCTTGACCAAAGGTCATTTGTCCATTGAGTGTCAACATTTTCAAACATCTTCTCCTCAGAAACCATTGGGCCGATTGAAGCCAAATTGCTTATAGAGTCTTTACAGGATGGGGGAACAATAGTTTATATAATTGGCTCAGGTCACATGACCAAGATGGCCGCCATGCCCATATATATGGTAAAAACCTTTAAAAATCTTCTTCTCCAGAAGCACTGGGCCGATTGCCTTGAAACTTGGTATGTAGCATCTTGGACTCTAGTACTACAAAGTTTATATAAATCATGACCTTGGGTTGACCTTGACCTATTTTATGGCAAGTTCAAATTTGGTCCTTTAGGCTTTTGAATGGGAAAATCTGAAAAAGTGCATTTTTCTGTTGCTTTTGTGCTCTGTGATATGGAAATGTAGTCAATTTCAACTCCTATGGATATTAGAGGTCAAGGTCATTTAGTGACCTTGACCAAAGGTCATTTGTCCATTGAGTGTCTACATTTTCAAACATCTTCTCCTCAGAAACCATTAGGCCGATTGAAGCAAAATTGCTTATAGAGTCTTTACAGGATGGGGGAACAATAGTTTATATAATTGGCCCAGGTCACATGACCAAGATGGCCGCCATGCCCATATATGGTAAAAACCTTTAAAAATCTTCTTCTCCAGAACCACTGGGCCGATTGCCTTGAAACTTGGTATGTAGCATCTTGGACTCTAGTACTACAAAGTTTATATAAATCATGACCTTGGGTTGACCTTGACCTATTTTATGGCAAGGTCAAATTTGGTCCCTTAGGCTTTTGAATGGGAAAATCTGAAAAAGTGCATTTTTCTGTTGCTTTTGTGCTCTGTGATATGGAAATGTAGTCAATTTCAACTCCTATGGATATTAGAGGTCAAGGTCATTTAGTGACCTTGACCAAAGGTCATTTGTCCATTGAGTGTCAACATTTTCAAACATCTTCTCCTCAGAAACCATTGGGCCGATTGAAGCCAAATTGCTTATAGAGTCTTTACAGGATGGGGGAACAATAGTTTATATAATTGGCTCAGGTCACATGACCAAGATGGCCGCCATGCCCATATATATGGTAAAAACCTTTAAAAATCTTCTTCTCCAGAAGCACTGGGCCGATTGCCTTGAAACTTGGTATGTAGCATCTTGGACTCTAGTACTACAAAGTTTATATAAATCATGACCTTGGGTTGACCTTGACCTATTTTATGGCAAGTTCAAATTTGGTCCTTTAGGCTTTTGAATGGGAAAATCTGAAAAAGTGCATTTTTCTGTTGCTTTTGTGCTCTGTGATATGGAAATGTAGTCAATTTCAACTCCTATGGATATTAGAGGTCAAGGTCATTTAGTGACCTTGACCAAAGGTCATTTGTCCATTGAGTGTCTACATTTTCAAACATCTTCTCCTCAGAAACCATTAGGCCGATTGAAGCAAAATTGCTTATAGAGTCTTTACAGGATGGGGGAACAATAGTTTATATAATTGGCCCAGGTCACATGACCAAGATGGCCGCCATGCCCATATATGGTAAAAACCTTTAAAAATCTTCTTCTCCAGAACCACTGTGCCAATTGCCTTGAAACTTGGTATGTAGCATCTTGGACTCTAGTACTACAAAGTTTATATAAATCATGACCTTGGGTTGACCTTGATCTATTTTATGGCAAGGTCAATTTGGTCCCTTAGGCTTTTGAATGGGAAAATCTGAAAAAGTGCATTTTTCTGTTGCTTTTGTGCTCTGTGATATGGAAATGTAGTCAATTTCAACTCCTATGGATATTAGAGGTCAAGGTCATTTAGTGGCCTTGACCAAAGGTCATTTGTCCATTAAGTGTCAACGTTTTCAGACTTCTTCTCCTGAGAAACCATTGGGCCCATTGAAGCCAAATTGCTGATAGAGTGTTTACAGGATGGGGGAACAATAGTTTATCTAATTGGCCCAGGTCACATGACCAAGATGGCCGCCATGCCCATATATGGTAAAAACCTTTAAAAATCTTCTTCTCCAGAAGCACTGGGCCGATTGCCTTGAAACTTGGTATGTAGCATCTTGGACTCTAGTACTACAAAGTTTATATAAATCATGACCTTGGGTTGACCTTGACCTATTTTATGGCAAGTTCAAATTTGGTCCCTTAGGCTTTTGAATGGGAAAATCTGAAAAAGTGCATTTTCTGTTGCTTTTGTGCTCTGTGATATGGAAATGTAGTCAATTTCAACGCCTATGGATATTAGAGGTCAAGGTCATTTAGTGACCTTGACCAAAGGTCATTTGTCCATTGAGCGTCAACATTTTCAAACATCTCCTCAGAAACCATTGGGCCCATTGAAGCCAAATTGCTTATAGAGTCTTTACAGGATGGGGGAACAATAGTTTATATAATTGGCCCAGGTCACATGACCAAGATGGCCTCCATGCCCATATATGGTAAAAACCTTTAAAAATCTTCTTCTCCAGAAGCACTGGGCCGATTGCCTTGAAACTTGGTATGTAGCATCTTGGACTCTAGTACTACAAAGTTTATATAAATCATGACCTTGGGTTGACTTTGACCTATTTGATGGCAAGTTCAAATTTGGTCCCTTTGGATTTTGAATGGGAAAATCTGAAAAAGTGCATTTTTCTGTTGCTTTTGTGCTCTGTGATATGGAAATGTAGTCAGTTTCAACTCCTATGGATATTAGAGGTCAAGGTCATTTAGTGACCTTGACCAAAGGTCATTTGTCCATTGAGTGTCAACATTTTCAAACGTCTTCTCCTCAGAAACCATTGGGCCGATTGAAGCCAAATTGCTTATAGAGTCTTTACAGGATGGGGGAACAATAGTTTATATAATTGGCCTAGGTCACATGACCAAGATGGCCGCCATGCCCATATATGGTAAAAACCTTTAAAAATCTTCTTCTCCAGAACCACTGTGCCAATTGCCTTGAAACTTGGTATGTAGCATCTTGGACTCTAGTACTACAAAGTTTATATAAATCATGACCTTGGGTTGACCTTGACCTATTTTATGGCAAGTTCAAATTTGGTCCCTTAGGCTTTTGAATGGGAAAATCTGAAAAAGTGCATTTTTCTGTTGCTTTTGTGCTCTGTGATATGGAAATGTAGTCAATTTCAACTCTTATGGATATTAGAGGTCAAGGTCATTTAGTGACCTTGACCAAAGGTCATTTGTCCATTGAGTGTCAACATTTTCAAACATCTTCTCCTCAGAAATCATTTGGCCCATTGAAGCCAAATTGCTTGTAGAGTCTTTACAGGATTTGTTCTGTTCTGTTCAATTCTCGTATCGACGTTACCCAAGTGGCTCAACGGTACGTAACCATAGTTGCACACACCTGGCGCCGGGTGTCCGTCCAAGTCTTTACAGGATGGGGGAACAATAGTTTATATAATTGGCTCAGGTCACATGACCAAGATGGCTGCCATGCCCATATATGGTAAAAACCTTTAAAAATCTTCTTCTCCAGAACCACTAGGCCGATTGCCTTGAAACTTGGTATGTAGCATCTTGGACTCCAGTACTTCAAAATTTATATAAATGATGACCTTGGGTTGACCTTGACCTATTTTATGGCAAGTTCAAATTTGGTCCCTTAGGCTTTTGAATGGGAAAATCTGAAAAAGTGCATTTTTCTGTTGCTTTTGTGCTCTGTGATATGGAAAGGTAGTCAATTTCCACACCTATGGATATGAGAGGTCAAGGTCATTTAGTGGCCTTGATCAAAGGTCATTTGGCCATTGGGTGTCATCATTTTCAAACATCTTCTCCTCAGAAACCATTGAGCCGATTGAAGCCAAATTTCATAAAAAGACTTAACAGGATGTGGGAACGATAGTTTATACATTTGGCCTAGGTCACATGACCAAGATGGCTGCCATGCTCATATATGGTAAAAACCTTAAAAAATCTTCTTCTCCAGAACCACTGGCCCGATTGCCTTGAAACTTGGTATGTAGCATCTTTGACTCCAGTACTACAAAGTTTATATAAATGATGACCTTAGCTTGACCTTGACCTATTTTATGGCAAGTTCAAATTTGGTCCCTTAGGCTTTTGAATGGGAAAAGCTGAAAAAGTGCATTTTTCTGTTGCTATAGTTCTCTGTGATATGGAAATTCAGTCATTGTCAACCCCTACGAATTCTAGAGGTCAAGGTCTGTGTCGTCGTCATCCATTGTTAACATTTTCAAAGGACTTCTCCTCAGAAATTACTGGGCTTATTGAAGCCAAATTTCATATAGAGCCTTAACAGTATAAAGAAACAAATGTTTATATATTTGACCCAGATCACATGACCAAGATGGCCACCATGCCCATTTATGGTATAAAACTTAAAAATTCTTCTTCTCAAGAACCACTGGGCCGATTGCTTTGAAACTTGGTATGTAGCATCAAGGACTCTAGTACTACAAAGTTTATATAAATGATGACCTTAGGTTGACCTTGACCTATTTTATGGCAAGATCAAATTTGGTCCCTTAGGCTTTTGAATGGGAAAAGATGAGAAAGTGCATTTTTCTGTTGCGATTGAGCTCTGTGATATGGAAATGCAGTCAACTTCAACCTCTATAAATACTAGAAGTCAAGGTCATTTAGTGATTTTATAGAAGTGGCCATGGTGGAACAGTTTGCACACTCACTATCCAATCCTATAGAATTGCAGCCCGTTTATTAGCCTGCCTGAGCCGAAAGCTTTCAATTTGGCCACTTGACCTGAGCATATACTGGCAGGTGAGCGATCGTTGCCCTTGGGCGACTTGTTTCCTATGCTGTATCCATGGATGAAATATGAAAAAGAATCAGAGCAAAAAGGGCAAAATAATCCTATGAAAAAATATCAAAAAGGGGCATAAATTACACAAAAAGGGCCAAAATTTTAACCCTAACCTCAATGCACATCTTCCAACCAATATGTATTCACACATACTTTAAATTTCAAGAAAATCCATTAAAATGGTATAGGAGCAGTAGCAATAACAAACCCAAGGAGCAAATTCTTTAGACCCCATTTCGAAGACCTACCTCATATGCAGAAGTAAATAGGAATTCATGCCATTTCATACAGCATTGATGCAGGAGTTATTAGAGCAAGGGCATTTCCTAGGATCAGTACAGAATGTGCTTACATATTATGTCTTAATCCTTAACTCTTTAAGCACCAGTGGCGAAAATAGCAGAATTTGCAAACAGCATAGATCTTTATGAGGCGGCTCATAATGAGCCACCTCATGTAGAGCTACACTGTTTGTCCTCTTGTCTTTGAATTCTCAATATGAAATGTCTTGGACAAGGCATTTTTTTAATTTTTGCAGAAATTTTGTCGTCTGCTTTTTGGTGCTTTGGCACCTAAAAGTAGACACCAAAATTTTATCATACTGACAATGGGAAGCGTATTGATGCAGATGTGGTGGCTCATTTTGAGCCACCTTGTCTAGATCTACTCTTGTAGCAAACTCAACTAATTTCAGTCATGGTGACTGATGTCTTCGGTCCAAGGTCTTAGCTATTAGTGTTCATTGTATTCAGTGATAAAAGTAACATACATGCAAATGAATTGTCTGGTGAAAGTGATTGTTTTTGGTTGACCCTAATTAGGAAATATGTATTTCTGGAATGGTAAAAGGACAGTCTTGTTTCTTTTATTAATTTATTTCCTAAATAAAAGGATTCCGAAGCCAGTGATGTAGCCAGCTATGATATTTATATATGACCTCAGAAAAGTTGAAGCTGGCTGTCAAAAAGTGTTAGTGAAATGGCAAACAGTGCAGACCCAGATCAGACTGCTTCTCAAGAAGCACTCTGATCAGTGTCTACGCTGTTTGTTGAGGCATTTTCGGTTCAAGTATGTAGGATGAATGGGTCGTTACAGTAATGTGCTAATGAAGTGATAAGAAAAATGATTATTGGGATGGCAAAGCTTTTAAAGTAGTTTTCAGACATTGACCATAAACACTTTGGCACTTCAGGCATGCCGGTCATGGCCATTTCCATCGTTGGAATGACCATTTCCACCTTTGGAATCAGCACATCTGCCTCACTTTCCCTGAAATTGTCCAACATGTATGTCACCTTCTTATCAGCTTTTGTGTGACTGACTTTTTCTCGAAAAAAAAAATCTGTGTTATGCGACTTTTACGAAGGTCTTTGAATAAACATAACTAAATCATGTATGAGGGCAAGATGTAAGAGGAAAGCAGCAGAAGAACCCTGTGGAAAAAAGGAAGCCAAACTCTTTTAACCTGGTAGTACCCCACTTCCAAACTATGTAACAGCCATTTGACAGGCTCGATAAGGAAAAAAAGATTACATATATGAATTTAGATAAAAATACAAAGTCCTGCCTGTGATATTAACACTTTAAGCACCAGTGACAAAAATAGCAAAATTTGCAAACAGAGTAGATCCTGATGAGGCGGCTCATATTGAGCCGCCTCATCTAGATTTACACTGTTTGCCCTCTAGTCTTTGAATTCTGAATATGAAATGTCTTGGACAAGGCATTTTCTTAATTTTTGCAGACGTAAATTTTGTCGTCTGCTTTTTGGTGCTTAAAGAGTTAAGCAGGGACATATTGCCATTATCATTGTTTATGATCATTTTGATCTTCTCATCACTTGTCTGTTTGGCAATATTAGAACATATTCTTGACTTCGGTTCAGATTTTTCTAGCCTAAGCTAGAGCTTAGAGCGTAGGATGTCATGCAGTCTAAAACATCTGAAATCCTTTTCCTTTTCTTTTGCAGAGAGTTGATAGAAGTCAACCACGAGGATCCAAAATTATCCTATAAGCTGCATGGTTTTGTCTCTAATGCCAATTATTCTATGAAAAAGGGAACTCTTCTGCTCTTCATAAATCGTAAGTATCTTTAAGGTAAATGAATAAACTTTCCCATTAAAGGAAAGAACTTGTCCCCAACGAACAAGTTTCATTCTGTAAAAGTAGGCCCCATTTTAGCTCACCTGTACAGGAAGCGCTATTGCACTTTCCCCGGCATTTGCGGCGGCGTTACAAAAATTAATATTAAAGTTTTGCGCTAAAGTTTTTATTTGATGGGCAAGGCGCTGTCATGGGAGCTATCCTGTATTCAGATAGGTCTTGTTTTAAAAGACTTTTAGGTCCAGTGAAGCAAACAGGAAGTTGCAAAAGTTTCTATTCTTTGTAAACTGGTGGAAAAACGTGGAGATGTAACCCATACATTCTTTTCTGTTCTGTTCTGTTTCAATTCTTGTAACGACATTCCCCAAGTGGCTCAGCAGTACGTAACCATAGTTGCACAAACCTGGCGCTGACTGTTCGCCCAATACATTCTTTGGGGTAATTGACCTATTTTATTGGACAAATTACTCCTTATATCACTGTTTATTTGGTAATGTTTCATGTAAATACTATTTTTCCATATGCAAGTAGCTCCAGCAGCTAGTTTTAAGTGAGTTTGCTCGAAATCAAGCCTTTAAAAAGTCCTTGATTGTTGAACTGCAGGTAGTTCTTGGGAGGGATGGGTTCTAATGAGAGGCCATGACAGACATTCTGTTATATATTATTATATTATATTTTTATAGAAACAAGAAATTTATCCAAGAATTGTCAATTGGATATCACTTCCCTCATTTGTGGCTACTCATTAATGAAAAACGGAGAGAATTTGAAAACAGTGTAGATCCATATAAGGTGGCTCATTATGAGCCATCTCATCTGGATATACACTGTTTGCTGTCTGTCTTTGAATTCTCAGTCGATGTAGCTAAATGGACCTTCTCAGTACAATATATTGGGATCTGTCTCAGTACAATATAACTGGGATCTGTCTCAGTACAATATAACTGGGATCTGTCTCATTACAATATAACTGGGATCTGTCTCTGTACAATATAACTGGGATCTGTCTCAGTACAATTTAACTGGGATCTGTCTCAGTACAATATAACCGGGATCTGTCTCAGAACAATATGACTGGGATCTGTCTCAGTACAATATAACTGGGATCTGTCTCAGTACAATATGACTGGGATCTGTCTCAGTACAATATGACTGGGATCTGTCTCAGTACAATATAACTGGGATCTGTCTCAGTACAATATAACTGGGATCTGTCTCAGTACAATATGACTGGGATCTGTCTCAGTACAATATGACTGGGATCTGTCTCAGTACAATATGACTGGGATCTGTCTCAGTACAATATAACTGGGATCTGTCTCAGTACAATATAACTGGGATCTGTCTCATTACAATATAACTGGGATCTGTCTCTGTACAATATGACTGGGATCTGTCTCAGTACAATATAACTGGGATCTGTCTCAGTACAATATAACTGGGATCTGTCTCAGTACAATATGACTGGGATCTGTCTCAGTACAATATAACTGGGATCTGTCTCAGTACAATATGACTGGGATCTGTCTCAGTACAATATAACTGGGATCTGTCTCAGTACAATATGACTTGGACCTGTCTCAGTACAATATAACTGGGATCTGTCTCAGTACAATATAACTGGGATCTGTCTCAGTACAATATAACTGGGATCTGTCTCAGTACAATATAACTGGGATCTGTCTCAGTACAATATAACTGGGATCTGTCTCAGTACAATTTAACTGGGATCTGTCTCAGTACAATATAGCCGGGATCTGTCTCAGTACAATTTAACTGGGATCTGTCTCAGTACAATATAGCCGGGATCTGTCTCAGTACAATATGACTGGGATCTGTCTCAGTACAATATAACTGGGATCTGTCTCAGTACAATATGACTGGGATCTGTCTCAGTACAATATAACTGGGATCTGTCTCAGTACAATATGACTGGGATCTGTGTCAGTACAATAAGTCTCGGCAGGAAGCAAGAGTTCGTGGACAGGTTCGGCAGAAGCCAAATATGATGTACAGTCTCTGCAGGAAGCGAAAATTAGAGGAATTGATTATACCCTGTGACCATGCTACCAGACAAGGTTTAATCTTCTACATCATAAATCACAATAATATATAAGGACGGAACATCAGATATTGGCATAATTTTGGATCTTACAACACTCAGTTGGCTGATCTCTAATAGGAAAGATCTTGTATTGTCACGAAAAGTTACAATAAATCCTGGTATCCTGGTATTTCAGAGCTCCTGGCTATGGGAAATTGTTTGGAGTGTCTTTATTAGCTCCCCTGAGCCAAAGGTTTCGGAAAAGCTTATAGTACAGGCAGTTACTGTCATCAATCCATAATTCATTGTAAACATTTTCAAACAGCATCTCTTCTGAAACTACGAAGCCCTTTGTAATTCTGTGGAGCTTATACTAAACATGTATTACTATAACACAGTGATGATTGTAAAGTTTTGGCAATCACTTCAGTAATCCATGTGTTATTGCCCTTGAATCACTTTAAAATCAACACATTGAGTCATAACTTAGTAACCATTGAATAGATTTTCATACAATTTTAACCAATTATGTATAACATGGCAGTGCTCAAGTTTTATCATAATGACACCAGAAGTGCAGGAGTTATGGCCCTTGAAATGATTTAAAATCCACAAATTAGCCATAACTAAGGTACCAGTGAATGAAATTTCTTCAAGCTGGATATAATAAAAGGCTGTAGGCCAAGCATCACTCGATGTTTGAAATGTGACACAAACTGCAGCCCTTTATACTGTATGGCCAAAACTGAAAATTAGAGTATTCAGACAGAACCTGTTTAACCCTATTGCACTCAGAACAGCCAAAACTCTGTGGAGTTTTCGCAGTTCTGAGTGCAATAGGGTTAAAAAAAATAGATGAAATAACCAACTACATATACCTACATGTATTGCTCCTAACTAGTTGTGACCCCAAAATGGGGGTATGATGCGTCACTAATGAAGCTCTTGTTAGCATCTATAATACTAAATAAACGAAGTAACGCATAAACTGCAAAATTGGTAGCATTTTCAAGCGTAATTTCTGTACTGGTTCTTTCGCATATTGCTATCATTGATAATTTCGGTTAGCGTGTGTTTTAGTTTCACGTAGATTTAAAGAATTAAGGAATTAAATTCGTCTTTCATTTTAAATTCTCCCAAGTATTTTTCAAGAAGCTTCGATGTCAACAATGGGTGCGTTCGAGTGAAATTATCGAGTACTCGAATACACGTTTTAAATTAATCCGGTCGTTTCGGTTCTGCGTCGTTATACCGGCGCGCTGCTTAGCAAGTCCAAATTTAGCAGGTTCTAATGGAAAAATCCGACCCATGAACGTACGTCATTTCCCATAAATAACGATTTATTTTTGTATTTTTGCTCATATGTCTAAACGGATGAAGAACTAAATGGTCATAGTCCCGACGGCCCTGGCTCGAAACGACCCATTTTCTTCCAGAACAATAGTCAATACGAGTAGCCAATCGAACTCGCCCATTGAAGAATAAAGCTCAACGCACATGGTCTTTCGAAAAGTTGGACGGACACACGGCGCCAAGTGTGTGCGGCTATGGTTACGTACCGCTGAGCCACTTGGGGAACGTCGTTAGGAGAATTCAAACTGAACTGAACTTTCGAAAAGACAAAAATTAAAAATGTCTAAGGTTAAGACATGCGCCAGGTAAGAAAGGGCATTTTTTCCAGCGAAGCAGACAAATCAATTTCAATGATTCAACGAAGCTAAATAAGCCTTTAGTCTTCAGAGGGCTTGAATATTTTCCCCCAAAACGTTCCAGGACCCAATTTTTCCAGAAAAAAAAATACCCAGGACAGGTCACATAACCAAGATGGCAAACATTTATTATGATAAAAAATTTCAAAAATCTTCTCCCCCAGAACCACGCCGGGCCGTGTAGCGCAATCGGTAGGGCACCTGACTCATAAGTCAGAGGTCCTGGGTTCGAAACCCGGTCTGGCCACATACTTTTGTTTCTCCTTCCGCTGATTCAAGAAGGGCAGTTGTCAGTTACTGGCGAAAGTATGTGCACTTAGTACTGGTTAACCGCTTAGGAGGTCTAAGCCTTCCCAGGAATAGTGTGGTTAGGTTAACTGACCATCCCGACATGACCTTAGCTGTTTACCGTGGACGTTAAGCATCAAACCAACCAATTCTCCCCCAGAACCACAAATCCTATGATCATGAAACTTAGCATGTCGCATCAAGGACTCTAAAGCTCAACAAAATTTATATAAATGATGACCCTGGGATGACCCTGATCTGTTTTATGGCAAGGTCAACTTTTGAGTCACTTAGGTTTTTCTATAGGAAAAAGTGAAAAAAGTTGATTTTTTTAGAAACAATGCAGTCTGCTACCTAAAAGTTTGTAGATGCAGACAACTAATTAGGTAAATGAAGCTTTAGTGAGTATTCATGGTAAAGGTCATATCTTCACCTGGGCCTAAGGCCATTTACATTGAAAAGTTAAAACTCGCTTTTTTATAATTATAAACTTGACCATCATGAAATATTTCCGCGCTTGCGCAGGCTCTTTTCTAGTATAGTATATATTTGCAAACCCAAGTTTTTGTTTAACCCATAGCATTCTGGGTATTTTTTGTTGTCTGCTGAAATTGTCGTCTGCATCAAAAATCAAGAATATTTTGACAATGTTAATCTAACCAACTCTTGTAGAATGATGTCTAGGCAGCAAACAGTTTAGATGTCAGATCAGGCCCCACGTTTGTGAGGCCTGATCTGGATCCAAACTGTTTGCCCAGATATCCCTAAAGAGGTATTCCGCATGAAATGGGTTAAAATCAGTCTTGCCCAGCACCTGAAGTATCTACATGTTGTTGAGCCGGGTTCTGAGAGGGGCAATGCAGGGCCTAGCAGCTCTCTTTGTTGGCTTATCATAATGTAATTGAGCCTGTACACTACAAGACCAAGAAAGTGGCATGTGCACCCAGTGAAGACTCAGATCAGCCTGTGCATCTACCCAGTCTGATCAAAATCTTTGCTGTGCACTTATAGAGTAGTTAAGGGTCTGAGCTAACTCCATGTGGACAGCAAAGACTCTCAGATCAGACTTGGCAAATGCCCAGGCTGATGTGAGTCTTTGCTGGGCGCACATGCCTTTTTGTTGCTTTTATCATATTGGGGCTCAATTATTTTCTACAGACATGGCTCTCTTGGGCCAGGAAAATACCAGTAGTCAGTGATATTTAATTTTTTCGAGATCAGGGAAAACTATGTGAATTTTCAAACACTTCAGAAGCCAATGGAATTTTGTAGGTTTAAGATATGAAGCTTCTTCAGCTTTCAGGGCTAACAATGGTGAATGGCAAAACTACTCTCAGATAAAAGCATGGGTGTAGGCACTGACAAGGCCAGAGCTCTAGATAAGAGGGCGTATTTGATGATAACAAGCAAATTCGGTGAATTTTGCCGAAGTGGCCTTGATTTGTTTATGGTTGTTTTAAGTTTCATAAAATTTTAAGTTTCATAAAAAAATTTTCACTGGTTACTTAGGAGGCTGAACTTGTGGATTGTACATAAAATCAAGGGCAATATCTCTGGGATAAGTAAGGCATTAGTTGGAGCTGTTCTTCTTAAACACTTGCCTCAGCATCATTGCACTATAATGATACATTTTAAATTCGGTTACAAGAAATTTTGTTAGTCAGCACCCTACTAATGGCTAATTTGTGGATCTTAAATCAATTCAAAGGCATTAAATCATGCACTACTGAAGAGTTTATGACAAAACTTAATGTGCACTGCCTTGTCATGACAATATGTAATTATTATAAGTGTCATGAAATTCCATTTATTTGTTACTTAGGGCGCGTTTACACGAGCAAAGTTTCTATGTCACAGAAACTTTAACAAAGAAAGTATGACAAACATTTTGCGTTTACACGGAGCAAATTATTTGTTAAAGAAAATGTGTCATAGAATCTTTGTCACATAAACTTTGGCAATGAAATATTTGCTGCAGTGTTCACACGACCAAATATTATTCGTCAAAATTACCTGCAGCGATGAAACAAATTCTTTGTCACATTTTCCACGCTTGTAGCAATGTTCTTTGTTACATAATCTTTAGCAAAGTTCTCCGTTTACACGGACAAATTTAATTTATCGAAGTAACTTTACCATATATATTTGTCAAAGAAATATTGTCATATTTTGGCATTTACACGAGCAAATTTTTCTGTGACAAACCTACTTTGTCATAGACACTTTGGTCGTGTAAACGCGCCCTTAGTTATGACTCAATTTGTTGATTTTAAGCCAGTTCAAGGGCAATAACTCATTGCTTACTGAAGCAATTCTGACAAACTGTAAGATGCACCAATGTGTTATGGTAATACATATTTTGTATAATTTTCATAGAATTCTATTCATTGATAAGTTAGATATGGCTGGAAATGGCAATCTCACATTGATCCAAGGGCAATAATTCATACACTTTTGATGCCATTCTGATGAAACTTTATGTGCATATCCACTTTATGGTAACACATAATTATGCAGTTTAACTGATTGATTGATTGATTTGATGCTTAACGTCCAGGGTAAACAGCTATGGTCATGTCGGGACGGTCAGTTAACCTAACCACATTATTCCTGGGCAGGCTTAGACCTCCTAAGCGGTAACCAGTACTAAGTGCACATACTTTCGCCAGTAACTGACAACTGCCCTTCTTGAATCAGCGGAAGGAGAAACGAAAGTATGTGGCAAGACCGGGTTTCGAACCCAGGACCTCTGACTTATGTATTCAGTTTAAATTTCATGAAGTATTGGTTACTTGTTTATGCCTCATTTCACTGATTTTAAGTCAATTAAAGGGCAATAACTCATGCATTACTGAATCCAGTCTGAGGAAACTTCATGTGCATCAGCACATGTTAGTGATATATATTTATTTTAAGTTTCATGAAATTCTGCCTAGTGGTTACTTAGTTACAGCTCATTTCATTGATTTCAAGTTAATTAAAGGGCAATAACTCAAGCATTACTAAAACTAGTCTGATGAAACTTTATGTGCCACAGCACGTTATAGTGATATATACTTATTTTAAGTTTCAAGAAATTCCGCTCAGTAGTTACTTAGTTATGGCTCATTTCATTGATTTTAAGCCAATGAAGGGGCAATAACTCATGCATTACTGCAGCCAGTCTGATGAAACTTCATGTGCCGCAGCGCGTTACAGTGATATATATTTATTTTAAGTTTCATCAAATTCCGTCCAGTGGTTACTTAGTTATGGCTGTGGATGGACAGACAGAAGATAAGTTTCATGAAATTCTGCCAAGTGGTTACTTAGTTATGGCTCATTTCATTGATTTCAAGTTAATTAAAGGGCAATAACTCATGCATTACTGAAGCCAGTCTGATGAAACTTCATGTGCAGCAGCGCGTTATAGTGATATATACTTATTTTAAGTTTCAAGAAATTCCGCTCAGTGGTTACTTAGTTATGGATCATTTCATTGATTTTAAGCCAATAAAGGGGCAATAACTCATGCATTACTGAAGCCAGTCTGATGAAACTTCATGTGCCGCAGCGCGTTACAGTGATATATATTTATTTTAAGTTTCATGAAATGCCATCCAGTGGTTACTTAGTTATGGCTCCGGACGGAAGGACGGACGGACAGACAGAAGGACGGACGGACAGACGGACGGACGGACATGGAGAAACCTATATCCCTCGGGGGATAATTAGGAATAATTTTTGTCAGTTCTGCAAAAGAAGGCGGGGGATAATAAGGAATAATTTTTTTTGCAAAAAAATATATATTGTGACCCCTCATCTCAACCGTCTCAACAAGACAGTTCAGATGAGGGGTCACAACATATGGTTTCAATGAGAATTAAGAAAAATTATCCTTAATTATCTTCAAATACGCCTTTTTATGCCCCCGTGACGATAGTCAGGGGGCATTAAGATTTGCCCCTGTCTGTCTGTCCGTCTGTCTGTCCGTCCGTCCGTCTGTCTGTTCGTCACGCTTTATGGTATAGAGTTTGTGTAATCAACTCCTCCCACAGTTTTCAATGGATCTGTTTCAAACTTTGCATACATGTTGGGGACATATTGAAGATGTGCATGTGGATTTATGTTGGACCTAGAATTAATTTTGACAGAATTACGGCCTTTTGAACTTAGTCATTTTAGGCAAATTTTTGCATTGTAGGGTATAGAGTTTGTGTAATCAACTACTCCCACAGTTTTCAACCGATCTTTTTCAAACCTTGCATACATGTTATGGACATATTGAAGATGTGCATGTGGATTTTTGTATGACCTAGAATTAATTTTGACAGAATTACAGCCTTTTGAACTTAGTCATTTTAGGCAAATTTTTGCATTGTAGGGTATAGAGTTTGTGTAATCAACTCCTCCCACAGTTTTCAATGGATCTTTTTCAAACCTTGCATACATGTTGTGGACATATTGAAGATGTGCATGTGGATTTTTGTTGGAGCTAGAATTAATTTTGACAGAATTACGGCCTTTTGAACTTAGTCATTTTAGGCAATTTTTTGCATTGTAGGGTATAGAGTTTGTGTAATCAACTCCTCTCACAGTTTTCAATGGATCTTTTTCAAACTTTGCATACATGCTGTGAATGTATTGAAGATGTGCGTGTGGGTTTTTGATGGCACTAGAATTAATTTTGACAGAATTATGGCCTTTTGAACTTAGTCATTCTAGGGAAATTTTGCATTTTGTGTTATCAACTTGCTCCACAGTTTTCAATGGATCTTTTTCAAACCTTGTCTACATATGGTGGACATATTTGAAGATATGATGAGGCATATTGATAGGTCTAGAGTTAATTTTGACAGAATCACAGCCTTTTTAACTTAGTTATTTTGGGCAGTTTTTTCATGGCAGGTTATGTTTTCAATGGATTCTTTGTAGGTGCTTTATGGATATACATATCATGTGACAGGCGCTGCACGGGGGCATCGTTAGTGTCTTACAGACACAATTTTCTAGTTATCTAGAGCTCTGAAGGCATGAAGAACAATGTTCCAACTGAAGTATATAAAGAACATTAATTTCTAGTGTCACAGAAATCTATCATTGGTAAGGGAATTGTCAAGGACATGTGAGATTTGTCTTTTTTAGGATAATCTGACAAAAGCGTAACATATGAGCCGCGACACTACAAAACCAACAAAGTGGTTGTGCGCCCAGCGCAGACTTAGAACAGCCTGGGCATCCGCCCAATCTGATCGGTCTTCACTGTCCGCGTGGAGATAGCTAAGACCCTTAGCTACACTTTAAGTGCTTAGTGAAGAGTCTGGTCAGACTGGGGGAATGCCCAGGCTAATCTGAGTCTGCACTGGGCGCACAACCACTTTGTTGGGTTGCTCATGTTGTGGCTCATATGCCTCTTTGGATAAAAAAATGGTAAAAATTCTAAGTATTGGGACATATAGGTCTGATCAAAAAGTGCAGACCCAGAGCAGTCAGATCAGGTTCTACACTGCATGCCAGTCCCTCTGGAGCCCCTGGTAGCTCAGTGGGTTAAGTGCTTGCATGCTGATCTAGCTGTCTAGAATTCGTTTCCCAGAAGCAGAAATCTTTTCAATTGTTAACTGGGTTCTGTTGCTCACAGCCTTTCAATATCACCTTACCATTGTCCTCATATGACTGAGATACTTTTGTAATGTATGTAAAACTGCAAGTCAGACATCCAGCCATTGCAATCTATTCCATCTGCATCTTTTGGATGCATTATTGCTTTGTAGAACCAAACTTGCATTTTTAGGACAATTATGGTAAATATTTTATGTGTCCCAATTTTTAGGTTTTATATGGTATCATCTTCAAAATATTTCCATATTTGAGCTGCAACACAACAAACCCAACAAAGTGGCATGTGCACCCAGTGAAGACTAAAATCAGTTCAATCTGATCGGAGTCTTCCATGCCGGCATGGAGGTAGCTTAGACCCTTAACTAGCCAGGCTGCGTGGCGCAGTCGGTAGCACGTCTGACTCAAGAACCAGATGTCTCGGGTTCGTTACCTTGTCCGACCACATACTTTCGTTTCTCCTTCGCTGATTCAAGAAGGACAGTTATCAGTTACTGACAAAAGTATGTGCACCTAGTACTGGTAAACCGCTTAGGAGATCTAAGCCTGCCCAGGAATAGTGTGGTTAGGGTAACTGACCGTTCCGACATGACCATAGCTGTTTACCTTGGATGTAAACAATAAAACAACAAGACCCTTAACTACTCTTTAAGTGCAAATTGAAGAGTCTGATCAGACTGGGCGGATGCCCAGGCTGATCTGAGTATTCGCATGGCACACATGCCACTTTGTTGGTTTTGTCATGTGACGGCTCATTTTGTCTTATTCAGATCGACTGGTTGAATCAAGTACACTGAAGAAGGCTATTGATACTGTGTATCAGGCCTACCTACCAAAGAATACTCACCCTTTCCTTTACCTAAGGTAAGTTCTGAGCTGTGAGTTCTGCTGATGCCTAGAGATATGGAGATCAACTTGTTGGCCTTGGGGATAACACTGTGGGATTCTATAATTACTATTTGGAAGACTGGGCGCGGCAGTTAGACGCTCGCCATTAAATATCAAAACAGAGCAGTCCACATGAAAAATCGGTAAAGTAACATGCAAGTGAGTTGTTATGCATAATTGTGAGATCAAAAAGGCCTACTGTATGCTATCAATCATCACAAATGATGAGACAGTTCATGCAGACACACTACGTCGAAACAACATCGGAAGAACGTCGATGTGACGTTATGATGTTTTATTGACATCTGTGCAAGATTGTTACGACATCATAATGCATCGACGTCGTCACAATGTTGTTTCGACGATGTATGCATGCCGGGTTGAAAGAAGAAAAAAAAGAAGATTGTTGTGGGATCTCCGATCATTCCGTGCCTTTTGTAAAGGTAAGCTTTGTTCTGCGCGAGTGAGAATAAAATCATTACCATATTATAGCTTTTTAGAAAATATACTCATCAAAGGTAAGGTCAGAAATAAGCACCGCCCAGTCAAGGAAAGGAAGTCAAAAGAAGAGAAGTTGTTCAAAGCACAGTCAGCTAGGGCCCCACCAGAGGAAGTCTGCAGAGGCCATGTAGAGGCACCTTGTCCTTCCATCTGTCTGTTTGTTCATCTGTCCATCCACCATGATTTCATGTCCAGGTCATATCTGTGTCAGTCGTGGAAATATTTTCCTCAAACCTGGCATACTTACCATAGCCAGTAGGTGTGCAGAGTGCAAAACACAGTAACTCTAGCTTCCTGCCACACAGGTTTGTGGCCCTTGTTTAACCCTTAATGTGCCAAAAAGCAGACCACAAAATTTACTTCTGCAGAATTTCAAAAAATGTTTCGTCCAAGCGATATCATATTGAGAATTCCAACTCTAGCGGGCAAACAGTGTAGATTCAGATGAGGTGGCTCATTATGAGCCACCTCAACTGGATCTGGACTGTTTGCAAATTTAACTATTTTAATTTTTGGCGCTTTAAGGGTTAAATCACAGTCATGCTTTTGTGCCTGTGCCATGTGTGCAGAGTGCAAGAACATTAACTCTACCTTCCTATCCTGCAGAGTTGTGGCCCTTGTTTGAATGACAGTCACGATTTTTTTGTCCTGCCCATACCTTAATCCATTCCATTCGGGATACCCCTTTAGGGGTATCTGGGCAAACAGTTTGGATTCAGATCAGGCTCCACAAACGTGGGGCCTGATCTGAGATCCAAACTGTTTGCTGCCTAGACATCATTTCTACTAAGTTAGTTAGACGAATATTTTTAAGAATATTCTTGATTTTTGATGCAGACGACAATTTCAGCAGAGGACAAAAAATACCCAGAATGCAATGGGTTATTGTTTTGCATCAACATACTGTTGACTTGATGTTATTGTAAGTCCATCATGTCTCATATGATGCACCAGCTTCCGATGCAAAAACAGAACAACTGAACTCCATTATAGTGCCGTATTTCTTTGAAAATAAGACACATGTTTCCCCACTCCAAAACACTCCAAAAATCTAGATCTGTCTTATAAGACAGGACCAGGTTTTTAGCTCACCTGAGCACGAAGTGCTCAGGGTGAGCTTTTGGGATTACCCTGATGTCCGTCGTACGTCCGTCCGTCCGGACGTCCGGACGTCCGTCAACTTTTGCTTGTGTACACTCTAGCGGGCACAGTTTCGATCCAATCTTTATGAAACTTTGTCAGAATGTTAGTCTTTATAAAATCTAGGCCAAGATCGAAACTGGGTCATGTCGGGTCAAAAACTAGGTCACTGGGTCAAATCTTAGAAAAACCTTGTGTACGCTCTAGAGGGCACAGTTTTCATCCAAAGTTCATGAAACTTTGTCAGAATGTTTATCCTCATAGTATCTAGGACAAGTTCGAAACTGGGTCACGTCGGGTCTAAAACTAGGTCACTAGGTCAAATCATAGAAAAACCTTGTGTAAGCTCTAGAGGACACAGTTTTGATTCCATCTTTATGAAACTTTGTCAGAATGTTTATATCCATAAAATCTAGGCCAAGTTCGAAACTGGGTCATGTCGGGTCAAAAACTAGGTCACTAGGTCAAATCTTAGAAAAACCTTGTGTACGCTCTTCAAGGCACAGTTTTCATCCAAAGTTCATGAAACTTTGTCAGAATGTTTTTCCTCATAGTATCTAGGACAAGTTCGAAACTGGGTCACGTCGGGTCTAAAACTAGGTCACTAGGTCAAATCATAGAAAAACCTTGTGTACGCTCTAGAGGACACAGTTTTGATCCAATCTTTATGAAACTTTGTCAGAATGTTTATCTCCATAAACTCTAGGCCAAGTTTGAAAGTAGGTCATGTCGGATCAAAAACAAGGTCACTAGGTCAAATCTTAGAAAAACCTTGTGTACGCTCTAGAAGGCACAGTTTTGATCCAAAGTTCATGAAACTTAATCAGAAAGTTTATCCTTATAATATCTAGGATAAGTTTGAAACTGGGTCATGTCGGGTCAAAAACTAGGTCACTAGGTCAAATCATAGAAAAAACCTTGTGTATGCTCTAGAGGACACAGTTTTGATCCAATCTTTATGAAACATTGTCAGAATGTTTATCTCTATAAACTCTAGGCCAAGTTCGAAACTGGGTCTTGTTGGGTCAAAAACTAGGTCACTAGGTCAAATCTTAGAAAAGCCTTGTGTACGCTCTTCAAGGCACAGTTTTGATCCAAAGTTCATGAAACTTTGTCAGAATGTTTATCCTCATAATATGTAGGACAAGTTTGAAACTGGGTTATGTCGGGTCAAAAACTAGGTCACTAGGTCAAATCATAGTAAAACCTTGTGTACGCTCTAGAGGACACAGTTTTGATCTAATCTTTATGAAACTTTGTCAGAATGTTTATCTTCATAAACTCTCGGCCAAGTTTGAAAGTAGGTCATGTCGGATCAAAAACAAGGTCACTAGGTCAAATCATAGAAAAACCTTGTGTACACTCTAGAGGACACAGTGTTGATCCAAAGTTCATGAAACTTTGTCAGAATGTTTATCCTCATAATATGTAGGATAAGTTTGAAACTGGGTCATGTTGGGTCAAAAACTTGGTCACTAGGTCAAATCTTAGAAAAACCTTGTGTACGCTCTAGAAGGCACAGTTTTCATCCAAAGTTCATGAAACTTTGTCAGAATGTTTATCCTCATAATATCTAGAACAAGTTTGAAACTGGGTCACGTCGGATCAAAAACTAGGTCACTAGGTCAAATCATACAAAAAACCTTGTGTACGCTCTAGAGGACACAGTTTTGATCCAATCTTTATGAAACATTGTCAGAATGTTTATCTCCACAAACTCTAGGCCAAGTTTGAAACTGGGTCATGTCGAGTCATAAACTAGGTCACTAGCTCAAATCTTAGAAAAACCTTGTGTGCGCTCTAGAAGGGACAGTTTTGATTCAAAGTTCATGAAACTTTGTCAGAATGTTTATCCTCATAATATGTAGGACAAATTTGAAACTGGGTCATGTCGGGTCGAAAACTAGGTCACTAGGTCAAATCATAGAAAAACCTTGTGTACGCTCCAGAGGACACAGTTTTGATCTAATCTTTATGAAACTTTGTCAGAATGTTTATCTTCATAAACTCTCGGCCAAGTTTGAAAGTAGGTCATGTTGGGTAAAAAACTAGGTCACTAGGTCAAATCTTAGAAAAACGTTGTGTAAGCACGAGAAGGCATAGTTTTGATCCAATCTTCATGAAACTATGTCAAAATGTTTATTGTCCATATATCTAAGCCCCCTATGAAACTGAGTCACGTCGGCTGAAGGTCAAATCTTAGAAAAACTTTGTGTACACCCTAGAGGGCACAGTTTTGATCCAATCTTCATGAAACTCTGTCAGAATGTTTATCTTAATGAAATCTAGGTAAAGTTTGAAACTGGGTCGTGTCGGGTCAAAAACTTGGTCACTAGGTCAAATATAAGAACGACCTTGTATACGCTCCAGAGGGCACAGTTTTGATCCAATCTCAATGAAACTGTGTCAGAATGTTTATTCTTACAATATCCAGGCCAAGTTTGAAACTGGGTCATGTCGGGTCAAAAACTAGGTCAAATGTTAGTATGGTAAAAACTCTTATAAATCTTCACCAGAGCCAGTGAACTGATTAATGCTCAGGTGAGCGATTCAGGGCCACCATGGCCCTCTTGTTAGGGATTGTTTTGGAAGAGAAATCCCCAACTTTTAGCTGAAACAATAAAAGATTAATTCATATATTTTATGGGCAATTTTGGAAGGAAAACTATATCTTATAACCAATAAATACAGTACTGGTATTTTATAAATGTTTGTTTTCAGAAATCATAGATATTGTAATTACAGCCTGTCAGAGCATAGTATACAGTATTGAACCAAATTAGAGTGCTCCTTAGAAGCAATCTGTTCCGTCAATAATGTTACAGTATTTCTTTGGCTACAAGACAGGGGTTTTCCTTTCCCAGACAAACCCAAAAATCCACATATATCATACTAACCCATTCCATGCGGGATACCCCTTTAGGGGTATCTGGGCAAACAGTTTGGATCCAGATCAGGCCCCACAAACGTGAGGCCTGCTCTGAGATCCAAACTGTTTGCTGCCTAGACGTCATTCCTACAAGAGTTGGATAGACCAATATTGTCAAAATATTCTTGATTTTTGATGCAGACGACAATTTCAGCAGACGACAAAAATACCCAGAATGCAATGGGTTAGAGTGCTCCTAAGAAGCAATCTGTTCCGTCAAAAATGTTACAGTATTTCTTTGGCTACAAGATAGGGTTTTTCCCTTCCCAGGCAAACCCAAAAATTCACATATATCATACTAACCCATTCCATGCGGGATACCCCTTTAGGGGTATCTGGACAAACAGTTTGGATCCAGATCAGGCCCCCCCCCCAAACGTGGGACCTGATCTGAGATCCAAACTGTTTGCTGCCTAGACGTCATTCCTACAAGAGTTGGTTAGACCAATATTGTCAAAATATGCTTGATTTTTGATGCAGACGACAATTTCAGCAGACGACAAAAAATACACAGAATGCAATGGGTCTATTAAACGCCCATGGGGCAGTGCATTTTATGTAGGAGTTGGCATTATTTAGAGCTAAAGTTTAGTAAATCAACTACTGCCAAATACCTGTGATAACTACTATTTTTGCCTCCCTTTTCAATAGGTGGCAATTCTTAAAGGAAAAGAAAAGCAAATTCTTTCCTATAAGAACTGACCCAATTTCGAAGAGCTACCTTATGCAGTGAAGCAAACTGGAATTTTTGCAATATGATATAACATTATTTTCGGAAAAGAGGCAGGAGGCTTTAAAGAAAATGAAAGAGTTGCTTCCCTTGAAAGGGCATCCATTCAACTTAAGGGTGCCGCATTTATTCGGCTATAGGACTGTACATTCTCTTCCAAAATAGCCCCAAATTTGTAAATTGTGTAATATAAGCAAACTGATGGCATTTTCCCTTTAACACTTTAAGCACCAGTGTCGAAAATAGCATAATTTGCAAACAGCGTAGATCCTGATGAGGCGGGTCATAAGGAGCCGCCTCATTTAGATCTACACTGTTTGCCCTCTAGTCTTTGAATTCTCAACATGAAATGTCTTGGACAAGGCAGTTTTTTAATTTTAGCAGAGGTAAATTTTGTTGTCTGCTTTTTGGTGCTTAAAGAGTTAAATCTAGATCTGTCTACTATGGCTCTAGATTTATGAGATTGTTTGGAAGGAAAAAAAACTGAAGAAATGCGGTAGTGCTTTTCCAAATTCGCATTAAATACGCTTAAAAGCAAAGAATTGTTTCCATCGAAACTGGTATAGCAAATAATGTTATAGCCTTAATTGGAACATTAGTGCCTAGGCAAACAGTAACAAGATATACCTTTAAAAAAAAGTACCCACATAAGCTTAAAGATTGGGACACATAAAGACTATTAATTTTCCATTTGGAACAAATGTAAATTAAATGTTTTTTTTAGGTGTCTCAGTCCTTAAACATATTTGGATATTCCCTAATGTTCTTAAATATTGGGACAACTAAAAAAAACCATTAATTTTCCATTTGGGACAAATGGAAAATTAATTGTGTTAGGTGTCCGAATTTTTAAGTACATTAGGGTAATCAGGGAATATAACTACATTACTTTGCTTCATACAATATGAAAAAAAGTCAATGATTCCCTTGACATTAAAAGAAATTAATTAATAATTAATAAATATAATGATCATAACCCCAACGATCCTCCCACTCAAATAAATGTCTGCATATAGAGTTAAAGCTGCTTGAACTCATAATTTCATAAATAGGTCACTGGAATAAGGAGAATTAAAAAAAGTATATAAATGCGCAGGAATTGTAGGCTGCAGTTCATGCCAAAATGTCATAGAGAGGATACGCCAAGCAACCAAAGTTTGCCAGGTTAAAATTAAATCATGAATAATTTCAAGTCTTTTTATCAACCTTGGACAGATATTGGCTGTTCAAAAAGTACTCATGTGCACAGATTAGGGATAAGTGCTAATGTTAAGTTATTGACTCCATTCATCACAAAATTTAAAACAGTTCAGTTCAATTCTCCTATTGAGGTTCCGCGAGTGGCTCAGGGTTACGTAACCATACGCTGAGCCACTTGGGGAACGTCGTAAAATTTAAAGCAGCTAGTGGAAACGCCTTTTATACCTGAATAGCCAGTCAATCAGTTTATGATGACATTGTATTTGTGATTGTTCAAGAAATGTTTGTGCAGATTGTCTCTGCCTCTGTAACAAATATATGAGCCGCGACATGACAAAACCAACAATGTGGTTGTGTGCCCAGTGCAGACTCAGATCAGCCTGGGCATCCGCCCAGTCAGGTCAGAAGGCGAAGACTCTGATCAGACTGGGCGGATGCCCAGGCTGATCTGAGTCTGCGCTGGGCACACAACCACTTTGTTGGTTTTGTCACGTCGCGGCTCATATTTTGATTGAATGTTATTTGCACAAATCTTAGTTGTAATGCTTTAAGTCAGTTGCATTCGTTTAAGATTAGCTGGTAATGAAATGCATGGAATATCTCTATAAATACTGTAAAAGCAATGTTGCTTCTATCAGTGATTTCTATTAAAGCTGATTGGCATTGATTTTGGCTGGAATAATTTAGTCTAATAAAAAGGTCTGCATGTCTATAAGAATTTGATTAATCCCATTTTGCAACAGACCATTATGTAACAACCAAATGACTTTATAAAATAAGGTTACCAAATTTACACTGATATTTGGACAGTAATATATAGAGGATACCGGTATTTGACTTTTTCAGTGCAAGATCGATTTTTATTTCTCGGAATGAACACCAAAAGCAGTATTTCGCCACTCGTGAAAATACCACTTTTGGTGTTTATGAGTGAAATAAAGATCGATCTTACACTGAAATAGTCAAATTTTCTGTTTCTTTTATTCTTTCAAATTGCACATAATCACTTATTCCAATGTGTCGGTCATCACGTCAGAGACACAACCTTTTTTCTAGCTGTTTTGCTTCAAATATGATGATTCCAGCGTGTTTACTGGGTATGCTGTGGGTTATAAACACAGTTTGCAACTGAAAAATAGCTTGAAATCTCATTTAGACAAACAAATCTCAAGAAATTTGCTAAGAAAGAATGCCAATAGGAGACTTAGGCAGCCTGACGTCGCGTGCATTAACAATGTCACAGCGTTTTTAGTGACGTCATTAATGTCGTAATGACGTGCAAACATGCGTGATGTAATTTAAGTCAAGCCAGATAAGGTTTAGCCAGTTAACAAACAAATAAATCAGACCATTTAATGAAAATTCTAGTTTTTGAAACAATTAAATCTAAAGTGATAATTTCTCTTTGAAACACTGAGATTATCAGTGCTGATTTCACTGAGAAATCTCTATAATTCATTGAAAAGTATAAAAGAAACCATATTTATCCTTATAACTTACTGCAATTTTCCATTGCCTCTATAGGTGCCCTGTTTCAGAAATCTTCTCATTTCTATATCAATAAGTATTTTGTGGCGTCTCATTGCAGCAAAACAAGTCTAATAAAATGCCAAAAATATTGTTTTCAGGAGAAATGAAAAACATTAACGTAAATACTCTGTTTATCTATAGCCTTGAGACTGTCATAATGTTGCCATTAGTAGGACAGTAAAATCACCTAATCGCTAGACCATTGGAAAAATCGGTGGTTGGGATTCCATTATCTTGCAGTTTAATTTGAAAGAGGAATGGAGAGAGACAACAGATCGAAAATAATAGTTAATAAAAACATCGAGCCATAAATTCATCATTAGCTGACTGTTTTATTGTTAGCCATAGGAAAGATATAGTGCCTAACTTTCAGATTTTTTTATTGTTTTCGAAAAAGACACATTATAAAGAAAATAACATCAAGGCAAATTACTAGTAACAGTAAAAATCTAAAAAAAAATTAGGACACTTAAATGATTACCATAATTGTCCTGAAAACAGAACAGTTTGGTTTTTCAACGCAATAATGTGCCCAAAAGATGCAGGTAGAATGGCAAACAGTGTAAGCCCTGATCAGACTGCACCTTCAGGCAATAGCCTTTACCTTTAGATTTTGTATCACTTAACTCAAAGCAGACGACAGAATTTACATCTGCAAAAATTAAAAAAATGCCTTGTCCAAGACATTTCATATTGAGAATTCAAAGACTAGAGGGCAAACAGTGTAGATCTAGATGAGGCGGCTCATTATGAGCCGCCTCATCGGGATCTACGCTGTTTGCAAATTTTGCTTATTTCGTCACTGGGGCTTAAAGTGTTAAAGGGATGGCATTTTTTTGTGCAGTTGCAGTTGTTAGGGTTTCACACTAATGTATCAATAATCAGCTGCTATGTGTTGTATTTTTGTCCAGCTTGGAGATTGCACCACAGAATGTAGACGTCAATGTCCACCCGACCAAACACGAGGTCCATTTCTTACATGAGGAAGCCATTATTGAAGGTGTACAACAGGCCATTGAAAGTAAATTGCTGGGTTCCAATGCCAGCAGGACTTATTTTACACAGGTAAACAGACTGTACAGGTAGAAGACTAAATATGAGCTGCGACACGACAAAACCAACATAGTGGTTGTGCGCCCAGCGCAGACTCAGATCAGCCTGGGCAGCTGAAAGGGTAGCTATGGGTCTAAACTATCTCCATGTGGACAGCGAAGACTCTGATCAGACTGGGCGGATGCCCAGGCTGATCTGAATCTACACTGGATGCACAACCACTTTGTTGGTTTGTCATGTGGGGGCTCATATTTAAAGACCTCTTGTTTGGCAAAAAGGAAGCTAAATATACTTTTCCTCTGCAGCATATGTAGATAGCTGCATATGAAAATTCCATTGAAAATCTCTGTACATGTTCCATATTAGTCCACTTACTTTACACAGGTAAAACAATGTAGATACAGGCAACAGACGTAACATATTTTATCATGCATCTGCTGCAAAATTCACCTGATAACAGGGGTATGATAACATGATGTGATATCATGTCATTGTACCACTGCGCTTGCACAAATGTTATCAGGCGATGTCTTTAGGAGCGATCTCTGAAGATGGTTGTCTGCATACTGAGTTGGCCGTGATAAGAACATTTGATTGGTTAAATGACGTCACATTTCCATTGAAAATCTCTGTACATGTTCCATATTAGTCCACTTACTTTACACAGGTAAAACAATGTAGATACAGGCAACAGACGTAACATATTTTATCATGCATCTGCTGCAAAATTCACCTGATAACAGGGGTATGATAACATGATGTGATATCATGTCATTGTACCACTGCGCTTGCACAAATGTTATCAGGCGATGTCTTTAGGAGCGATCTCTGAAGATGGTTGTCTGCATACTGAGTTGGCCGTGATAAGAACATTCGATTGGTTAAATGACGTCACAGACTAACGTCATAAGGCATTAGCGACGTCAGCAAGTTCGAACAAAACTGTGATTGCTTTTCATTTGTTCGACTCTCTTTACGTCGTAAAATATTCTAATGATGCATGATAAATAGAAAACCACGTAAATGTCTTTTGATATTAAGTTTATCAGGCTCGACTAGAAACACGTCCGACTGGCTTGGCAAGCTTCGCCATTCCTACGCTGTTTCTGTTCTCGCTTGATAAACTTGATATCAAGAGACACTAACATGGTATTCGCTATTTACCAACCTCTAGTTTGGCCAAAAGGGATGAAAGGTTAATCATGATTCTCTCCTGATTGCTTTAGTCCTGGATAACAAAACCCAAGAATTATGATCTGAATAATACCTAGGTTTTCAAATTTTCACCAAATTCTAAGAAAAAGGGAAAGTTTTCAGCAGTGTGAGCTACTAGGTATAGTCATTGAATTTAAAGTAATAAAGACAGACAAACATACTAACTGCTAGCACTAATGATATATGTAATATCAAGTTTTCTTGTTAAACTACATAAGGAGTAAAAGGGCTTCTTGTGACATTGCACACACAGTCAAAACATAGAGTTCTATAGATTTAATGTTTTGAAAAATTAATTTCTAAAATTCAAAAAATAATCATCACAACAACTAACCAAGTCTTAGCATAAACAATGCACCGGGATGAATGCATTAAATTTTGATAATCAGATTGTCTTGTTGGTACTTTAACACTTAAAGCACCGAAAAAAACAGACAACAGAATTTACATATGCAAAAAAAAAAAAATTCAACAAAGCTATACCACATTGAGAATTCAAAGACTAGAGGGCAAACAGTATAGATGCAGATGAGGTGGCTTATTATGAGTCGTCTCATCAAAATTCAGAAGTTTGCAAATTCAGCTAATTTTATTTTTTTGCTTTTTAGCTTTTAAGCACTGGTGAAGAACATAGCAGAATTTGCAAACAGCATAGATCCTGATGAGGCGGCTCAATATGAGCCGCCTCATCTAGATCTACACTGTTTGCCCTCTTGTCTTTGAATTCTCAATATGATACAGCTTGAACGAAACATTTTTGAAATTTTTGCAGACATAAATTTTGTCTGCTTTTTGGTGCTGAAAGGGTTAATATTTTCGTACCATACAGGAACAGAAAGACCTGAGCATATGGTATAGACCCTGATCAGACTGCTTCTGAATGACCTGTTTGATCACCAGTGATAAGACAGCATCAAGCAGCCTAGCCAGACAAAGAAAATTTTAAGCTACAAAACTCTTTAAGCACCAAAAAGCAGACAACAAAATTTTCATCTGCAAAAATTTAAAAAATGCCTTGTCCACGACATTTCATATTGAGAAGTCAAAGACTAGAGGGCAAACTGTGTAGATCTAGATGAGATGGCTCATTATGAGCCGTCTCATCAGGATCAACACTGTTTGCAAATTCTGCTAATTTTGTCACTGGTGCTTAAAGAGTTAATATTCCAAGTTTTGGGACAGAAATGGCTGAACAAAAACCTAATCTTTTTGAAGCATTGCTGCATTGTAAACCAAACTGCTACATTTTAGGACAATTATGGAAACTATTTTAGATGCCCCAATTTTTAGTGTTTTTTTTTTTGGCGGTTGTTCTGGTATTAAATGAGCCGCAACACGACAAAACCAACAAAGTGGTTGTGCGCCCAGCCCAGACTCAGATCAGCCTGGGCATCCGTCCAGTTTGATCAGTCTTCACTGTCCGCATGGAGGTAGCTTAGACCTTTAGCTACCCTTTAAGCGCTTTGCAAAGAGTATGATCAGACTGGGCGGATGCCCAGGCTGATCTGAGTCTGCCCTTGGCGCACAACCACTTTGTTGGTTTTCTCGTGTCGCGGCTCATTTGTTTTCTCCTCCTGACAGGCTTTGTTACCAGGTGCATCAGTTATACCGGAGGTATCCAAGACAGACAAAAATGCAGGTAAACAGATTTTGATAATATTTGAGCTGAAACTAGTGAAAGGTGTCGGCTAATGATACCTTAGTGCAGGCAAGGGCAAAATTCCCAGCTTAGACTGCATATCGGGATCCTTGGCAGCTCAGTGTGGGTAAGCGTTTGCCTGCTGAGTTAGCGGTTTAGAGTTGTTTTGAAAATAGAGTTCTGCTTAAGTCAGTGCTTACGGTAATGGTGGGTGTTGTAAATTTCATAATTGGTCATGAACAGACTCAGTTAAACTGAGTATGCTACTTTCATTTTGTTTGTGTATTCTATGCTTCCCAAGGATCTGAGTTTCAACAGTTAAACTGAGTCTGCTATTTTCATTTTGTTGGTGTATTCCTTGCTTCCCAAGGATCTGAGTTAGAATTGAGTTAAACTGAGTCAGCTATTTTCATTTTTTGGTGTATTCCTTGCTTCCCAAGGATCTAAGGTCTCAGAATTTGTTAATCTATAGAACTGCGACGTGACAAAACCAACAAAGTGGCATGTGCACCCAGTGAAGACTCAGATCAGTCTTGACATCCCCCAGTCAGATCAGAGTCTTTGTTGTCAGCATGGAGGTAGCTTATACCAATAGCTACACTTTAAGTAGACAGCGAAGACTCTGATCAGACTGGGCGGATGCCCAGGCTGATCAAAATCTTTGCTGGGCACACATGCCAATTTGTTGGTTTTGTCATGTCACAGCTCATTTGTCCATAAGGCACCTTTACATGCAATACCAGTTATTTCTACTATTTTAAAAAGTGCATGTTTGTCTAGATAAGAGAAAATTGATGAGAGTGTGTGTCGGTTAAGGTTGGGATGGGGAAATATCTTAGCAATAATTTAAGCTTAATTGGTCCAAACGGAATGCCTGGAGAAAGTCCAAAACCTAGGGTCAGAAACAGGATGTTTGCTTGTGAAATTTCTTAAAAAGCAGTTACCATATTGGATCTAATTAGTGCACTTGCTCCAGTAAGCGCACATTATGGTAAATTCTGAGGCATATGAATATAAGTTTACATATATTTACTGGTTTATCCCTTTTTTGCCTGTTTACAAGAGCTGATAAAGCAAAGCTTCTTTATCGTTCTTTGAGTTGAAGCAGCTCTTCTGTGATGCTCAGCCTTTAATTCTAACACTGGTCGCCTATAAAGCCAGTGGTGAAATCTAGTAATATATTGCGTAACAAATCATTGGGCGGAATAGCGTGACGTTATTTAGTGCCATTCGCTTGTCATTTTGATTCATCAGGTGACATCAATTTTCATTTCCATGAGGATAGACAGTGTAACGAAGTTTTCTCGCATCAAAAACTTAAGAAATACACGTGAACGCCTCTGTAACAGTCAAAATTGTTGGTGCGATTTTTTCATGTAATCATGGTGGAAAACTGGAAAAATTTGAAGAAAACACTTGCGTTTTCGTCGTTTCAGGGGTGTTAGAATCGAAATAGATTCATGCTAACAAGCGATTTATTGCCCAATATATCACTGGTTGTCAGTCAGTCGTCAGTGACTATATCACTCGCCCTTCGGGCTCGTGATATACACACTTTACGACTGACCTCCAACCAGTGATATATTGGGCAACAAATCACTGTAAGCAAGAATCTATTTCTTAAATTGATTTCCTTTGGTTTAATAATTCCTTGAAATAAGAGTTGGGCGTTAAAATTATTTTTTTCTTTGAATATCATTTTTGAGACAAAATTTGGGCAATAACAATTACAGATTTGGTCTAATTCAATTTTGGAGAAAAAAACTGAGGGGACTTTTGTCAGAGAGGGTGTGCCTATTAGAAGAAAATCTGTATATTTAACACTCTTCCCCGTTCAGCATTAGATAAAAAAAGAAGTGAACAGAAAATAAACTGTTGAATATATTTCTGATAATTAAAATTTTTGGCATTGATAATCTAATAATGCTGAATTACATTAAGCAGTTTTGGAGATAATAATTTCTAGAGAAAAAAAAACAATGAATATTTGCTTTGAAACATTTCAGATGTACATGTACCTACACAGAAATGAACTCGTTTTTCCAGTTTTCAAGGAAAACAACTTTAAAGAAGTCCTTCCAAAAACAATCTCCTTTTGAAGGAAGAAAATTACCAGTTTGTGCAAATTATTTCCTTTAAGAGCAGGCTCACATTGAGAAGGGAGCTAAAATGAGCCGCGACACGAGAAAACCAACAATGTGGTTATGCGCCCAGCGCAGACTCAGATCAGTCTGGGCATCCGCCCAGTCAGATCAGACTCTTCCCTGAGCGCTTAAAGGGTAGCTAAAGGACTAACCTATCTCCACGCGGACAGCGAAGACTCTGATCAAACTGGGCGGATGCCCAGGCAGATCTGAGTCTGCGCTGGGTGCACAACCACATTGTTGGTTTTCTCGTGTCGCGGCTCAAATAGTAGAGTTGCTTCCCCTGAAAGTGTATCAGTTACATTAAGATGATTGTAATGACATCAACCAACAGCATGATGTGGGTTCTGTTTCCAAAAACGCAGAGATAATTACAAAACACGCATTGCTGTAGGAATGTGATATGTCTGCAAGCATGTTCAATTGGTATTACCTGACAAATACTTATTCAGTGAGGAATGAAGATATTTCAACTGCCGAAGCATGATACAATTTTTTTTTAGCTCACCTGAGCACGAAGTGCTCAAGGTGAGGTATTGTGATCGGTCTTTGTCCGTCGTCCGTCGTCCGTCGTCCGGTCGTGCGTCCGTCGTCAACTTTTGCTTTAAACGACTTCTACTCCAAAACTGCTGGACAGATTTTGAAATAATTTCACAGAAATGTTCCTTGGGGGACTCTCTACCAAAATTGCTCAAATGGTTCCGCTCCGCTAAACAAAATGGCCGCCAGAGCTAAAAATAGAAAAACCTTTAAACGACTTCTCCTCCAAAACTGCTGGGCAGATTTTGAAATAATTTCACAGAAATGTTCCTTGGGGAAATCTCTACCAAAATTGCTCAAATGGTTCCGCTCGGCTGAATAAAATGGCCGCCAGAGCTAAAAATAGAAAAAACCTCTAAACGACTTCTCCTCCAAAACTGCTTGGCAGATTTTGAAATAATTTCACAGAAATGTTCCTAAGGAGACCCTCTACCAAAATTGCTAAAACGGTTCCGCTCCGCTAAACAAAATGGCCGCCAGAGCTAAAAATTGAAAAACCTTTAAACGACTTCGTCTCGAAAGTTGCTGGGCAGATTTTGAAATAATTTCACAGAAATGTTCCTTGGGAGACTCTCTACCAAAATTGCTCAAGCCGTTCCGCTCCACTGAACAATATGGCCGCCAGAGCTAAATATAGAAAAACCTTGAAACGACTTCTCCTCCAAAACTGCTTGGCAGATTTTGAAATAATTTCACAGATATGTTCCTTAGGAGACCCTCTACCAAAAGTGCTCAAACGGTTCCGCTCCGCTGAACAAAATGGCCGCCAGAGCTAAAAATAGAAAAACTTTTAAACAACTTCTCCTCAAAAACTTCTGGGCAGATTTTGAAATAATTGCACAGAAATGTTCCTTAGGAGACCATCTACCGAAATTACTCAAACGGTTCCGCTCCGCTGAACAAAATGGCCGCCAGAGCTAAAAATAGAAAAACTTTAAACGACTTCTCCTCCAAAACTGCTGGGCAGATTTTTAAATAATTTCACAGAAATGTTCCTTAGGAGACCCTCTACCAAAATTGCTAAAACGGTTCCACTCCACTAAACAAAATGGCCGCCAGAGCTAAAAATAGAAAAATCTTTAAACGACTTCTCCTCCAAAACTGCTGGGCAGATTTTGAAATAATTTCACAGAAATGTTCCTTGGGGACTCTCTACCAAAATTGCTCAAGCCGTTCCCCTCCACTGAACAATATGGCTGCCAGAGCTAAATATAGAAAAACCTTTAAACAACTTCTCCTCCAAAACTGCTGGGCAGATTTTGAAATAATTTCACAGAAATGTTCCTTAGGAAACCTTCTACCAAAAGTGCTCAAATGGTTCCACTCCGCTGAATAATATGGCCGCCAGAGCTAAAAATAGAAAAACCTTTAAACGACTTCTCCTCCGAAACTGTTTGGTAGATTTTGAAATAATTGCACAGAAATGTTCCTTAGGAGACCCTCTACCAAAAGTCCTAAAATGGTTCCACTCCACTGAACAAAATGGCCGCTGGAGCTAAAAATAGAAATAAATCTTAGAATGTCTCAGAGGGCACAGTTACGATCCAATCATCATGAAACTTGGTCAGAATGTTTATCTTCATGAAATCTAGACCAACTTTGAAACTGGGTCATGTGAGGTCAAAAACTAGGTCACTTGGTCAAATCTTAGAAAAATCTTGTGCACACTCTAGAGGGCACAGTTATGATCCAATCTTCATGAAACTTTCATAGAATGTTTATCTTTATGAAATCTAGACCGAGTTTGAATCTGATTCTTGTGGGGTCAAAATCTAGGTCACTAGGTCAAATCTTAGAAAAACATTGTGTACACTCTTTAGGGCACAGTTATGATATAATCTACATGAAACTTTGTCAGAATGTTTTTTTTTTATGAAATCTAGACCTGATTTGAAACTGGACCATGTCAGGTCAAAAACTAGGTCACTAGGTCAGTTCTTAGAAAAACCATGTGAACGCTTTAGAGGATACAGTTTTGTTCTATTCTTCATGAGACTTTGTCAAAATGCTTATCTCCAACAAATCTGGACCAAGGGTGCAACTTGGTCATGTCTGGTCAAAAATTAGGTCGCTAGGTCAAACCTTAGAAAAACATTGTTTACGCTCTAGAGGGCACAGTTTTGATATGATATTCATGAACTTTGTCAGAATGTTTATATCCAAGAAATCTAGACCAGTTTTGAAACTGGGTTATGTGGGGTCAAAAACAAGGTCATTATGTTAAATCTTATAAAAACCTAAGGTATACAATAATAGGTTCATTTTCCATTTAATCTTTGTGAAACTCTATCTATTATGGATGTCTCTGAGGTTAAGTTCACAGGATACTCAGGTGAGCGATCCAGGGCCATCATGGCCCTCTTGTTTTTTTTTTTGCTTGCAATTACCATAGTTTCGTAAAATTATGACACCTTGTGGTGTATGGGTTATTAAGAAGCTGCAGTGAATTCCTTTTTAGCTCGCCTGAACGAAGTTCAGGAAGAGCTATTGTACTACCCCTGGTGTTGGCTTAGCGTCGGCGTCAGCAGCGGCGGGGGCGGCGGGGGCGTCAGTGTTAGCAAAATGTTAAAGATTTACGTTAAAGTTTTTTAGGTGATGGGCAAGGCGCTGTCAGGCGAGCTATCCTATCCCGGCGACAGGTCTTGTTTGCTTCTCAGGATGATAAAGCCATTTCATAGTGGGGTCTAGTCTTGGAGGAACAAATTCTTTCCATTTAGAGTTGACCCCCATAATGAAGGGAGGCAAAAAAGAAAACAGTAGAGTTGGTTCTCCTGAAAGTATACCCATTCACCTTAAGCAATTTGTGTAGTTATACTTTAATTAAAACAAGCTCATTTTATTACAGTCAAGATTGCCCATCCCTATACTTGAGTTCTGCCCTTGAAAATAGCCCCATATGGGAAGAGAGTCAGTTTGGAAAACCACAAAAACAAATTTCTTGGGAAATAAATGAGCCGGGACACGAGAAAACCAACAATGTGGTTGTGCGCCCAGCGCAGACTGAGATCAGCCTGGGCATCCGCCCAGTCTGATCAGAGTCTTCGCTGTCCGCATGAAGGTAGCTTAGACCCTTATCTACCTTTAAGTGCTTAGGGAAGACTCTGATCAGACTGGGTGGATACCCAGGCTGATCTGAGTCTGCGCTGGGCGCACAACCACATTGTTGGTTTATCTCGTGTTGGGGCTCAAATGTTTCTACTGGAGTAGCCTCCTTTTTTCCACTAAGTCTGCCCATATACTGTTGACTTAACTCTTTAAGCACCAAAAAGCAGACGACAAAATTTACGTCTGCAAAAATTAAAAAAATGCCTTGTCCAAGTTTCATATTGAGAATTCAAAGACTAGAGGGCAAACAGTGTAGATCTAGATAAGGCGCCTCATCATGAGCCACCTCATCAGGATCTACATTGTTTGCAAATTCTGATTATTTTGTCACTGGCCCTTAAAGAGTTAAGGTAATTATTTCCTATGTTCAGATTCTGGGACCAAGACATACGCCCATCAGATGGTTAGAACAGATAGTAGAGAACAGAAACTGGATGCTTTTCTCAAACCATCCAATCAGGATAAAGCTGTAACTCAATCAACCAATCAGAGACCAGATGGTGGCACGGGAGCCAATCAGATGTCTTCTTCAACTTCCAGTGAAAAGAGACTTACATCTGGAGAATCCGTGATGGAAATTGATGATGAAACAGTTAAAAAACAAAGGTAAAATCATCAGCATGTGTTCTGAGAATAGCACTTTTGAGTCTGTCTTTCACCCTAAAATGGTATTATGGGAAGCTCTAAGGTGTGTGGGTACATTGCCATGCTTTTCTGTCATTTTCATAAAGGGGGGCAACTTTTGTGCCTTCCTGTTTGTTTCCATGGACAATGTAGCCATTTAAAAAGGGGTATACTCTTAAAGGAAAGAATTTGCTCCTCTTTCTTTTGAGAGTTGACCCCCATTGAGAAGGGAGACAATAATGGACATGACAGAGTTGCTTCCCCTGAATGTTTAACGTTTTACCATAAACTGCTCAGATGAAAGATTTTCTTACGATGTGCTATTATTTTCACGCCTGTAACTACCAGAAGTGAGAAATAGGTATTACTCTTCTGTTGTCAGGTTTGGGGATGGTGGCATAATCTTTGCTTCAAGTTTTCTGGTTTGGCTGTATTTTGTAACATTGAGCAGACAGGCGAGACACCACATTCCATGGAATTCTTGTGATTGACACATGAGGTTGGAGGGCAGATTACTCTTCTGTGGCCGGGTTAGGGGATGGTGGCATAATCTTTGCTTCAAGTTTTCTGGTTTGGCTCTGTTTTGTAACATTGAGCAGACAGGCGAGACACCACATTCCATGGAATTCTTGTGTTTGACACAATGAGGTTGGATGGCAGATTTCAAAATGTAACTTCATGAGGGCAATATTATCTAGAAGTTTAGTAAGTAGTAACAGAGCTGTCTGCATCCTAGTATACCTATATTTTCCTTATGTATTACTGTTAATGAAGAGTTGAGAAGGGGTATTTGCATCAAGAGAACAAGAACTGATTAATATTTGATAAGTCTCCTCTTGTCTTATAGCTCTGAAAAGACCAGTACATCCCTGCCACAGTGTGGAAGTCAGCCAAAAAGGAGAGAAATTCGCCTTACTAGTGTTTTAGGTCTCCAGAAGGAGATAAAGAACAATATACATTCAGGTAAGGCTAATATCACAGGGTATAATCGATTGTGCTAATTTTCGCTTCCTGCAGAGACTGTACATCATATTTGGCTTCCGCAGAAACTGTCCGCAGACTCTTGCTTCCTGCCAAGACTTCTGTACATGATAAATGGCTTCCTGCAGAGACTGTCAGCGTGATTCTGCTTCCTGCCGAGGCTCTCGGCAGGAAACAGAGTCATGCGGACAGTCTCAGCAGGAATCCATTTTTCGAGGACTGTAGTCTCTGCAGGAAGCAAGAGTTCGCGGACAGTCTCGGGGGAAGCCAAATATGACGGACAGTCTCAGCAGGAAGCAAAAATTGGCGGAATTGATTATACTCTGTGAATATGTACAGAGAGTAAGAATAGCATACACTCATATAAAGATAACCAGATAATAAGGACAATTTACACTGAACAATTTACACTGAGGTAAGAGTAAGTAGTAGATAGATGGTAAGGACAACTATTACTCAGGCAAATATAACTGGATAGAGAGTAACGACAGTTTACACTCGGGGTAAGGTAGGCTAGCAGGATAGAAGTTAAGAACAATATACACTCAGTTAAGGATAACATGGTATGGAAGTGAAAAGCCCATATTTGCCCATATTTCGACTAAAATGTACAAGAAACGGTGATTTATTGCGTTTAAACTCTCATTTATATCACTTTTAGAGCCTTTACATAGGGTCAATGCGGGTAAATACGGACAATTTTTACACATCGAGGTTTCACATATCCTTGTCCTCTGTATACCTACAGCATGCAGCTGGATATCGGTTTTTATATTTGATTAATGTCTTTTCTTGACTCTGACAGTTGAGGGAAGTCCATTCATGAGCTGTAATCGACAAAAATTTACTAAAATGCGAATGATGTAGAATCGGGTAAATACGGACGAAGTAGGGAAAGTCCGGACGTAAGGAGGGATAGTACGGACACTATGTATAACAGTAGGGAAAATACGGACACTTGTTTTTAGCTCGCCTGAACGAAAGTTCAGGAAGAGCTATTGTTGTCACGTCGGCGTCCGCGTCTGTGTCCGTCCGCGTCAGCGTCTGCGTCCGGATTGGATGTTTTGGTTAAAGTTTTTTAAAGACCTATATCTCCTTAACCCTTGGATGGATTCTTTTGATACTTGCACTGTAGGTAGATATTGGTCCAAAGTTTAACAGGGTACCACCCCCACCCCACTCCATGGCCTTGGTGTCAGGTCATGGACTTAGAAAATTGGGAGTATTTTTGGACTGGATGTTTTGGTTAAAGTTTTATAAAGCCCAATATCTCCTTAACCCATGGATGGATTCCTTTGATACTTGCACTGTAGTTAGATATTGGTCCAAAGTTTTCCAAGGTACTACCCCCACCCCCCTCAGTGACCTTGATGTCAAGGTCGTGGACTTAGAAAATTGTCTTTTTATTGATTGGATGTTTTGGTTAAAGTCTTTTAAAGACGCATATCTCCTGAATCCAGTGATGAATTCTTTTTATATTTGCACATTAGTTAGATATTAGTCCAAAGTTTTGCCGAGTACTACCCCAACCCCACTCAGTGACCTTGATGTCAAGGTCACAGACTTTGGAAATTTGTTCTTTATTAAAGTTTTCTAATTGCATACTGATTCATAATGCTTGGCAGAGATTTAGTTTACACTTGAACTGATGTTAGACACTTTTTTGAGTTTTTACAAAACACTATATACTTACCCCACTGGACCTTGAAGTCAAGGTCATTGACTTAGAGTTTTGTCTTAAGGATTTTGGTTAAAGTTTTATATTTATGAAGACATAATTTCACAGTGCCACGATGGACTCAGTTGATACTAATACTTGGACTGATGTTAGATAATGGTTCAAGGTTTTGTTACATCCTAGCTCCTAGACCCCCCACCCCCCACCCCCACCCCTACCGCTTAGTTCTTTGACCTCAAGCTCATGGACTTTGACATTTCATGTGGATTTTTTTATTTTAATTTTATTTTAAGACTTATTTCTTAGATAGCTTTTGTTTATAAATGTGTTGTCATTATGGACATGCTTGCCTGAAGTTTTATGCATAGAAGTCCACACCTCCAAAGCGACTGTGTGATGGGCAAGCACTATTCAGGCGAGCTATGCTGTCAGGCGACAGCTCTTGTTAAAAATATGCTTTGCGTTAGGATTATTTCAAAAGACTACAACGATGTTGGCAACATTTGCAAGCTTAACAAAACCATTCTACTAATCATTTTTATCAGCTTTGGTAAAGAAATTCATTTAAAATATAGTACATTTTTTAAGCTTGATAAAACAAGATGGTTACCAATTAATGTCTATGTTTTCTTAAGTATACTCGATTATGTATACATCATTTAAAGTGAATTCTTTTTGATTTCATCTATAAGCATATCAAGAAATTCTGGATCCTTGTCTGAAATGTATTGTTTGAAATAATACACTAGGAATACATGGCTGGCTATATTGTCCGGATCACTACGCCACTCCATTATTTTGTCAATAACAACCTTTCTCACATGCTCATTATTTTTATTTAATGTCAAATCATTGTGAATTTTTGATATCACGAATTCGATTTTGTGATATATAACAAACTCTATTTTGTGATATCACAAAATATTTTGTGATACCATAAAGCATTTTATGATAGATCCATCACAAAATAAAATTTTTGACATCACGAAATAGGGATTTTATAGTAAAACGGCCCCTCATATTTTTTTTATTTCCCTGTCCCATTTCCGTCTGTAACCCACCCAACCCAACCTTCCTCCTCTCCCCCATTTTATTACACATAATATCAAACTGTGTTACACACACACACACACACACACACACACACACACACACACACACACACTGGACATTGTAAAATAGCTGTCCGTATTTACCCGACCCTTAAAAATTAGATGGTTAAATACGGACAGTTTATATTTTGCTTGATTATTAAGAAACAACTGTTTTCTGAGTGAAACAAGCTCTTTTAAGTAAAACCGGAATAGTATATATACTTTGTTAAAATTAATTGAACATCGTAGAAATCAGTAAAACTACCTTTATTTGTGTAATGAAATTTTGTTTTGAATTCGCCCGCAGTTCGAAGTTTTGTCAGAGACTGAAAGAAAGTAGGGGTTGTCCGAATGAACGAGAAAAATACGCCATTCAAAGGGAGGCTAGGCTATTGGTTTTCAAACAGCAATGGAACCGAATGTTAAGATTTTTATCAGAAACGGGCCGTTTACCGTCACTCCCGAAGAGAGTCCTCTTACAGCAGATTAAAGTCAGCTGTCCGTATTTACCCCTCTGTCCGTATTTACCCGCATTGACCCTATCCTTTTGACTGCCGTAGCGTATTTTTACTTAATTGCTGACAGTGACTTTTTGAACGACCCTCACAACCTCATATATTCAGGCATCTTATTAATGTTGATTTCTCTGTATATTCCAGAAACATGGCCTTGCACCCTCTTAGTATCAGTTCTTAAATAAAAACTGGGAGGAGGCTATGTGCTTTCCAATGCCGAATAAATCTTGAAAAATTCACTTCTGAAATTCGGCATTTACCTTGACTTTTTGTAACTGCCCTACTAATCTTACCAAAAAAGCAGGGCCAAAAGAAAATTTGGGAAAAACGCCCAGTTAGAGAAAAATAAGAAGAGAGAGAAAAAGAGAGCGAAAAAAGGGAAAGATATGTAGCAAAATAAAAAAAAACAAGTCCATGCCCAACTTTCTTGGTAGGGTGACCTCTGCGCCGTGACCTCTGACATCATGAGAAAAATAATTGCCATATATTTTGTACCTAAATATGCCTACAATGGATTGTACTTTCGATTTCACTGATCAGGTAAGCAAGTCATAATTTATGGTCAGCTATTCTGCATCCCCCCCACTTTTTTCCAGCAATTTTCTTGAAACTCTGGCCATCAAAAGGATATAGTATCATCCCTGTCTTTATATCTGATAGTATGTAAGAAGTACAGAAATTCAGATCAGTCTTTGCATCTGTAAAAATTAATTGAATCATATATTGATGTTGGAGAAATGCGAAAAAAAACAAAACAAAAAAAAAAGCAGTGTTATCTGAAACTGTGCACTTGTTTTGCTTCCAGACTGCTGCTAATTTAATTTTCTGCAATTTATTCAGAAACACATCCCCAATAATTTATTCAGCAAGAAAAAACAATTACTGACATTGTTTGAATTACTGGAACAATCTTTGTTTCAGAAACAGATTCAAGAAAAAACACCATAAATACCATAAAATTAGGGACATTTTGCCATAAAAATTCTAAGTATTTGGACAAACAGGTCTCAACAAACAGTGCAGATCCAGATCAAACTGCTCCTAAAGGAGCAGTCTGATCAGGGTCTACACCATTTGCCATTCCAGCTGCATCTTTTATTGTAAAACCAAACTTTGGTCATCATTTTAGGCATCTCAGTGTTTCGAATTTATAGAAATTTGACTTTAAATATATTGACAATTTAATATATTACGGTAAAAATTCTAAGATATGAAAAAGTTGATCCCTAGGGCATCTCCTCAGGAACCCTTGATCTAGGTCTGCAGTGTTATGACAACTGTCCTTAATTTGAACAGTCTGGTTTTACAATGCAGTAATGCATCCAAAAGATACAGATGGAACGGCAAATATCTTAGACTCTGATTAGACAGCTGCTTCTGTAGAAGCAGTCTGATCTGAATCTTCACTGTTTACTTAGACCTATCTTGTTCCAATATTTAGAATTTTTACGGTACACAGTTCTTTTTTATTCTAACTTAAAATGCATTATTTGGTTGAATGAAACTATAAATGGTATTTGAGAATTTTAGGAGATTTGGCTGTTAGAAGGAGAAGTTAAGATTTTCAGAGGTGGGGTTCAGAGGATAATTTTGATTTAATTTTAAAAAAGACAATTTTTCATATAGGTCAGTGATAACACGTTTTTCGACAAGACAGATCTAACGAGTAGTGACAACATACGTTTTTATGGCAAAATATGAAAATTATCCCTGAATTACTTCATTACCCCTTCTTATCTGTAGCACTGATTTTGCTGTGAGAGGTGGCATGTATTTTTCTTTCGTGCTTTAGCTGAATGGAAGACACTGATTATAGCCAAATTTAATAATGGGCTGGATGTGCCTTTAATGTACCTACAACTCAAGTTTTGCATTAGCCTCTTAATTGGAACATAGACCTAAGATTTATCATTCTTCAAATTCAAAAGATTCTATTTTAGACTGCCTAAATGATTGGAACTACACCTTGAAGTGCAGTAATACTATTCTAAATATTGGTTTGGATAGGTCTGAGCAAACAGTTCAGACCTGTATTAGAAAGTAGCAGTCTGATCAGGGTTTGCCATTCCTTCTGTAGCTTTTGAGTGCATTACTGCATTGTAAAACCAAACTGTTCCATTTTTAGGTAGCCCCAGATCCAGGGGGTGGGCTTTTCGGCTTCAGCCCCGCCAATGATTAAAATATAAATTGTGACATCTCATTAGAATCGCCTCAGCGAGGAGCGAGGCGATTCTAATGAGATATCACAACATATTTTTCAAGGCAAAAGGGACGTTATCTAAAATTCTCATCAAATTGATCCCTAAAGGTTTCCCATAGCCTAATAGCCATAGGGGCAGTGGGGGTTAGAGACCCACTGTATCTTGGGCACAGCTGATGAAAGGCGGAGCCCATCTCTCTCATTTTGCTGCCTAATTATGTCATATATTTTCAAGCTCCAGTCCCGCTCCCCGCCCTCTCCACACACACACACACACATACATCTTGGCGCACCTTCCAGCCCCACCAGTTATCCAGACCCCCACCGGTATGTGGTGGTCTGGATCCGGGCCTGTTTAGGACAGGTATGGTAATTGTTTTAGGTGTCCCAATCTTTAGAGCATTTACAGCAGCCCAAATCTTCTCTTCAGCAAAAATGTAGCAGACTTACAGTAACTGGAACAGATTTATTAGAAATGATTACCATTTAAGTCTAAGATTTATTAGAAATGATTACCATTTAAGTCTAACTTTCTTAAGCGCCAAAAAGCAGACAACAAAATTTACGTCTGAGACTCTTGAAGTGACAAAAAGCAGACATCAATTTACGTCTGAAAATTTAAAAAAAATGTTTCTTCCAAGCTATATCATATTGAGAGTTCAGAGACTAGAGGGCAAACAATGTAAATCTAGATGAGGCGGCTCATTATGAGCCCAGGAACTTCAGCTATTTTTGTCTCTGGCACTTACAGTGTTAAAGCATTCTGTCATCAGCATGATGATTACACATTTTGAAAACTTCAAGTTTTGGATGATTTTATGTAAAAACTGCGCAAAGTGAGCAATGTTGTAAAAGTAAATAAAATTGCACTTTTTGGAGGTGAAAAAATGTTTGGCATTATTGACGATAGTTGACCTACCTGCTCCGTCATTTTTATCCCCCGACCGAAAGGTTCGGGGGATATAGCGATGAGCCTGGCGTCCGTCCGTCCGTCTGTCTGTCCGTCCGTCCGTCCGTCCGTCTGTCCGTCCGTAAACATTTTCTTGTCCGCTCCATAACTTGAATACCCTTTGGAATATTTCCATGATACTTCACAGTTATGTAGAACAGGTCATGGCAATGTGTCGCGTGCAAGAATGGTAACTCTTGCTTTTGTAATTTTTGAGTTATCTCCCCTTTGGTGAATTTTTGGCAGATTCGTGTCCGCTCTGTAACTTGAATACCCTTTGAAATATTTTCATGATACTTCACAGATATGTAGAGCAGGTCATGACGATGTGTCGCGAACAAGAATGACAACTCTTGCTTTTTAGCTCACCAGAGCCGAAGGCTCCGGGGGAGCTTATAGGATAGGCAGTGGTCCGTCGTCGTCGTCGTCGTATGTCGTCGTCGTATGTCGTCTGTCGTCGTCCGTCAACACTTTTAAACAACATCTCCTCTGAAGCCACTAGGCCTATTGGGCTCAAATTTCATCTGTGGCATCCTTGGGATGGGGGATTGAAAGTTTGTGTTTTTTATGAAAATTGCCCTTTTAGTTTGGTTGCTATGGCAACTTAGAGTTCCCATTGACTTATAATGGGGAAAATTGAAAAATGGCATTTTCTGCCAAGCCATTGCAGATATGTTGATAAAACTTTTATAGAAATGTTCCTTGAGATGTCTTCTATCAGCTGTATGTTTTTTGGCCCACTGCTCCTTTTATTGGTTGCCATGGAAACCGAAATGCCAAAAAAATGGAAAAAAAATACGTAAAAAATTATCTCCTGAAGCCACTTGGCTGATAAGGCTCAGGTTTCATCTATCGCATCCTTGGGATGGGGGATTGAAAGTTTGTGTTTTTTATGATCATGGGCCCTATAGTTTGGTTGCTATGGCAACTTAGAGTTCTCATTGACTTATAGTGGGGAAAATTGAAAAATGGCATTTTCTGCCAAGCCATTGCAGACATGTTAATAAAACCTTTATAGAAATGTTCCTTGAGATGTCTTCTATCAGTGGTATGTTTTTTTTGCCCAATGCCCCTTTTATTGGTTGCCATGGAAACCAAAAAGAAAAAAAAATGGAAAAAAATACTTAAAAATTATTTTCACTGTAACCACTGGGCGGATAAGGCTCAGATTTCATCTGTAGTATCCTTAGGCTGGGGGGTTGAATGTTTGTGTTTTTTTATGAAAATCGGCTCTTTCGTTTGGTTGCTATGGAAACTTAGAGTTGCATTGACTTATACTGGGGAAAATTGAAAAATGGCATTTACTGCAATCAAAATATGGAAAATAGTTATATATTTTGTTGTCAACTCAACAGACTGTCAGGCTGAGACTTTGTAGTTGTATATTTTGTATTAGCCTGTACAAATGTGACAGCAATTTTGATAGCAATTTTGAGCTAGAGATCTGGTGAGCTTTGTGGCCTGTGGGCCTCTTGTTTACTTTTTGAGTTATTTCCCCTTGACGGTTTTAGGTGTGATTTCGTGTCCGCTCCATAACTTGAATACCCTTTTAAATATTTTCATGAAACTTCACAGATATGTAGAACAGGTCATGGTGATGTGTCGCGAACAAGAATGACAACTCTTGCTTTCTTACATTTTGAGTTATTTCCCCTTGATGGTTTTAGGTGTGATTTTGTGTCCGCTCTATAACTTTAATACCTTTTGGAATATTTTCATGATACTTGACAGATATGTAGAACAGGTCATGGTGATGTGTCGCGAACAAGAATGACACTTCTTGCTCACTTACTTTTTGAGTTATTTCCCCTTGATGGTTTTAGGCTTGATTTCGTGTCCGCTCCATAACTTGAATACCCTTTGGAATATTTTCATGATACTTCATAGTTATGTAGAACAGGTCATGGCGATGTGTCGCGAACAAGAATGACAACTCTTGCTTTCTAACTTTTTGAGTCATTTCCCCTTGATGGTTTAGGTGTGATTTAGGTTCAGCTCCATAACTCGAATACCCTTTGAAATTTTTTTATGATACTTCTCAGATATGGAGATCAGATCATGACAGTTTGTCTCATACAAGAATGACAATTCTTGACAACCCTCCTCCTCCCCCCCCCCCCCCCCCCCCCCCCCCCCAAAAAAAAAAAGAAAAAAAAAATTCTTTTTTTTTTACAGATTTGGATTCTTTGTCCAAATTCACTTACTAGAGAGCTAAAAATTAGATTTGTAGGGCTTGTACTTTAGAAGTTATTCACACATTTTGAAATGTTGAATGTATCATATGCAATACATTGTCTACATGGTTGCTATTTGAGATTTTACCTCTTTTTAGCAATCTGGCATACTGTTTTGGTCTGAGTGTTAGATAATCATGCATTTGTTAAGCAGATAATGTCAATAAGGAGCATAAAAGAATGATAGTATACTATTTATATGCGTTTTGAAGTGCACCCTGTTTACCAAAGCACAGGGGGCCTTCGGTCGGGGGATTTGCCATCTCCTCTGATGGCTATTTTTATGTTTTATAGCACTAGAGCTGTTTGTTGAATTCAAAGTTAGTACTATTGTACAAAGCTTAAAATGTAAAAAGTTTCTCTCTAAAATGTGCAACTTTTTGGACATTTACATTTACTCAAAATCAGTTTAAGATGGTTTTACAATGCTTAATCACTAGTGATGATGATATATACTACTCAAAATATTTAAAGGAGCAGATGATATTGTCCCATAGACATTACTACAATATATACCCAGTTCAACGGCCCATTAATTTGACCGCCAGTGGCTGAGAATTTCCCATTCTTTTGCCGCATTTTGAAGAAGGATCAAAGTTTAAGTCAACAAGAAATTCAACAGCACTGCCTCCCTAATCATTTCCATTAAACAAATTTTGGCAATTTTTTGAATTTCCTGAAATTGAGGCATATTTCTAGAAGTCTGTAAAATCTCATAGACATCAGTTAAAACTGATGCTTTAAAATGGGTCAGCTTGTAAGACATTCAGTTTCATAAACAAAATGGTTGTTTTCAATTGTCGTTGAAAGTTTCATGATTTTCATCTGTTTGAATAATTACAAGGTTTTACATAAATTCCAATTTTTACAAAAAGTCAGTCCATGGACAGGGACAGGATAG